>SJYV01005184.1:270592-322449 GCA_006410875.1 Neotragus pygmaeus | reverse complement strand
GACTCTCAAGAGTCTTCTCCAACACCACAGTTCAAAAGCATCAATTCTTCGGTGCTCAGCTTTGTTCACAGTCCAACTCTCACATCCATACGTGACCACTGGAAAAACCAAAAGTGCTTAATAATGCCCAAAAGGAATAAGAGGAAATAGATGCTTTCATGAATTGTTGGCCAGGGCATAAATTGGCAGTCTCTTTGAAAGGTAATTTGGTGATACTTACCATCATGGACAGAGGATGTTGGCAGACTATAGTCCATGGGGTTGCCTAAGCAACTAAGCACACACATCACATTTAAGGATGTTCAAATCCTTTGACCCAGCTAGTTCACTTCTGTGAATCTACTCCACAGATAGCTCAAATACATTAATAAAAGAGTAAGTAGAGCTTTTTTTTTTTTTNATGGGGTTGCCTAAGCAACTAAGCACACACATCACATTTAAGGATGTTCAAATCCTTTGACCCAGCTAGTTCACTTCTGTGAATCTACTCCACAGATAGCTCAAATACATTAATAAAGGAGTAAGTAGAGCTTTTTTTTTTTTAAAGCAATCACAAACTAACAGAAAATTTGGAAATACAGAAAAAGAACTCCCATCCCTGCACCAAACCATTTGAGAGTAAATTGCTAACACAACCTGAAAATAGAACCAAATCCGTGCCACATTATCCTAAAGTAAACGAGATTTCATTTCCCATTAGCTCAGAAACTTTCATGTATAACCTAATACAATGATTGAAATCAGAAATTAACATCATTATCATCTAATCCTCAAACTCTTCGGGTCCATAATTATCTGAATGGTGTCTTTGTAGGGAAAGGATCCAGTTCAGAATTAAGCATTGTTTTTGGTGGCTGTATCTTTTTAGTCTCCTTCCATCAGTCTTTCCTTGATTTTTATAACCTTGACACATAAAAAATATTACAAGCCAGTTCTTTTGAAGAATGCCCCACAATTTAGTTGATCTGAGGTTTCCTCATGATCAGGTTCAAGTTACTCATCTTCGACAGGAACCCCACAAAATGATACTGTGTTCTTATCCTCTAGCATCCTTCCAGGTGGTGCTAGATTCAGATATTACCATCTCTGGATGATGTTCACTTCGATCACTAATGGGGTATCTCTCAGGTTTCTCCAATGTAAAGTTATTCATTTTCCTTTTACATTTTGAAGCCAAAAAGTTCTTTGCCAAACCTTTTTTTAAAAATATAGCTTTATTGACTCACATATTTAAAGTGTCTAATTTGAGAAGTTTTGACNTCAATACTTTGACCACCTGATGTGCAGAACTGACTCATTGGAAAAGCCCCTTTTGCTGGGAAAGATTGAAGGAGGGAGGAGAAGGGGACGACAGAGAATGAGATGGTTGAATAGCATCACCGACTCAACGGACATGAGTTAGAGCAAGCTCCAGGAGATAGTGGAAGACAGAGGAGCCTGGTGGGGTCACAAAAAGTCAGACATGACTTAGTGACTGAACAACTACCACAAGCAGCACTTTGCCATCATGAGCAGTGGAAGAGGGGAGAAAAAGGATGTATTTCATCTTCATCCCCCTAACAGAAGATACCTACACGTGTCTCTATTCAGCCTGTTGCTGAACTTCCTCGGCGCCTAGGTTTTAATGAATTATAGGTTGAACTACGTCACCCCAAAAGAAAATTCCAAGTCCTAAACCTCAGAATATGACCTTATTTGGAAATAGGGTTACTGTAGATGTAATTAGGTAAGTTAAGATGAGGCCCTGGAGTTTGGTGGACCCTTAATCTGGTATAATTGGTGCCCTTGAAAGAAGAGGGACATATGGATACAAAGACAAACAGGGAAAATGACTGTGTGAAGATGGAGGCAGAGATTTGAGTTATGTTGCCTGCATCCACCAGAAGCTGAAAGAGGCAAAGAAACATCCCTCCCTAGAGGCTTTAGAAGGAGGATGATCCTGCCAACATCTTGATTTTGTACTTTTGCCTTCCAGAACTGTGAGAGAATAGCTTCCAGTGATTTAGGCCATCCAGTGTGTGGTAGTTTATTATGGTAGCCCTAGCAAACTAATGCAGCACCCAGCAATCTCCAGTTTCCCATCACACCTCAAAGCAGCCCTTCTGGACTGTACATGAGACAACCCTACGCGGGTCCTGCTCACATATGGGCCGCATCTGGCCTGGGAACACTCATGCATCCTTTTCTCTCAACAACTGTGGGAAGTCTGTCACTTTCCAAGCCATACTTCTTAATCCTGCTGCCGTATACCTCTTCAGCCAAGCTCACACACTTTAGATTTCTCAGGTGTGATTCAGAAACAAGCATCTGAGCCCCCTTGAATTGCACAGGACATATGTCATGTCCTTCAGCATTCTCTTTAAGGCACTTCTTCACTTGGGCTCCAAAACCTGCTGAGTTTATATATGAAGCTACTAGAAGAGACTAACAAGAGCCTTTGAATCTCAATTACAATTTTCTGTGATGGAGAATCTGATTGCCCCAGTTGTGTCAGGAGCCTGATCCCTCCAATCAGCTTTGGCCTAGGGGCTAGGGTGGCATACTACAAATATGACTTTTAGAATCAATCGCTGTGGGTGGGGAAAGCTCAGAGAATGGGGCTGTGGGCTGGGCAGACACACCAGAGGGGCCAATAGCACAGCCTTGAGTGGAGCAGGGCAGAGTTTCCAGGTCACCACATAGTTCTATATGGTTGTAGCCTTTCTGGCTCCCCAGTTACCATTTTTTTATATTCCATGCAGACCCCCTCCTTCTGTTGATATATTCTTAACTGGATTAATGTCAGTTTGCTACAGTCTATTTCTGTCTAGATCTCTAGGTAGGTAACTCTTTAAAGTCATTTTACATATATTTGATTTCACACATTGTGTTGATGTAATTAATCAAACCAAGTTTTAGGGGAAAGTAAATGCTGCTGCTTATGTTCATTAAGTCGCAAAACCTCAGTAACATTTAGTTCCTTAAAATTCCGTAGCTCTTAGCTTCATAAGAGTTAAAATAAGAAAAATTTAACTCACTTAAGAATAAACTGCACTAGTAAGTTTGTGATTCTTACGAGAATAAATTAATCTTGGAATTTCATAAATAAAACATGTTATCTTATGAATAAACCAAAGTATACCTACTGCATTTTGACCTTAGGGTCTTGAATTCCCTAGTATCTTGGTAAATCTGGGCAGGTCTATTCAATTCTCTGTACCTGCTTTCCTTCATTTCAAAAATAAGCAATAATCATCTCATGTTTGTTGGGTTTTTTTTAAGATTTTCTTTTCTTAAAAAAATNTTTGACCTTAGGGTCTTGAATTCCCTAGTATCTTGGTAAATCTGGGCAGGTCTATTCAATTCTCTGTACCCGCTTTCCTTCATTTCAAATATAAGCAATAATCATCTCATGTTTGTTGGGTTTTTTTTAAGATTTTCTTTTCTTAAAAAATTTTTTTTTATTTTAATTGGAGTCTAATTACTATACAATATTGTAGTCATTTTTGCCATACATTGACATGAATTAGCTGTGGGTTTACATGCACATGTTTGTTAATATTCAGATTCCTGAGCCTGATCTCAGGTATAACGAATGAAAATTCCTAGGCTGGAGACTGAGAACCTGAATTAACCACAAATTCTTAAGGACATTTCGGGCACAGTGAATATCAGAATTATTAGGAAACAATATGATCTCTTGTAGTTTAAGCATTCTATGAGTCTGTTTAACATTTCTAATTAAACTGCATATGTTTCCATCAGCCCTAAAATTTTCTGTCCAATTTTTTTCCCAAAAGGATATATCATATTATTTTTTTACTCAGTGCACCAAAGTTCTGGAAATATATACCACTCTGAATAAAATAAATTTGCTTCATAAAGGCACATCAGGAAGTATACTGATTTGGGAATTCCAGCTCTGGCACTCACTAACTAGCCCTACATTTTTGTCAAGTAACCTAATTTCTGGACAGTGAGTGATTAATCCTCAGAAAAATGGGCCCAAACTTGCCCAGTTTGAGGGTGCTGGTGAGACTGAGAGGTAGGCACAACAGTGTCGAGGTTAACAGCAGGGACTCAGGAAGCAGATTGGACCCAAATCCTCCATCTGCTACTTCCCAGCTGGGGGGCCTAGAGCAAAAATTCCCCTCTCACTCTAAGCCTGAGTTTCCTCATTTGTAAAAGAGTACCCAGAATCACATAGGAGAGNAACAGTGAGAGACTTTATATTTTGGGGCTCCAAAATTACTGCAGATGGTGACTGCAGCCATGAAATCAAAAGACACTTGCTTCTTGGAAGAAAAGTTATGACCAACCTAGATAGTATATTCAAAAGCAGAGACATTACTTTGCCAACAAAGGTCCATCTAGTCAAAGCTCTGGTTGTTCCAGTAGTCATGTACAGATGTGACAGTTGGACTATAAAGAAGGCTGAGTGCCGAAGAATTGATTATTTTGAACTGTATTGTTGGAGAAGACTCTTGAGAATCCCTTGGACTACGAGGAGATCCAACTAGTCAATCCTAAAGGAAATCAATCCTTAATACTCCTTGGAAGGACCAGTGATGAAGCTGCAGCTCCTATACTTTGGCCACTTGATGCGAAGAACTGACTCATTTGAAAAGACCCTCATGCTGGGAAACATTGAAGGCAGGAGGAGAAGGTGATAACAGAGGACAAGTTGGCTTAATGGCATCACCGAGTAAATGAACATGAGTTTGAGCAAGATCTGGGAGATGGTGAAGAACAAGGAAGCCTAGTGGGCTGCAATTCATGGGGTCACAAAGAGTCAGGCATGACTGATGAACAGCAACGCTATTTGTTAGGCAGTAAGGAATTGCTAAAGGACCAACTGGAACAGTCTTATTCCACTTAACCTCCAAATATACTATATTTTACCAGATTCATAAAGATCAAGTGGTCCAACTTAATTGGACACCTAATTCCATCTCTAGTCCATGGTGTGTGTGTGTGTGTGTGTGTGTGTGTGTGTGTGACAGAAATAAAAAAAAGTTAAAGTCTTAAATGTTCCAGCAAGTTCTCTTTCTTTTTTAATTGATATGAATGGGGCCAAAAATTCAATAAGCTGTTTTAGTGATATTCCCAGAACTGTTCATGGTTGTAATTTCAAAATGCCAAGTGATCTATTTGAAATATGGCACAGAAAATAAAACACAGATGAAGTTATCTTTATATTTGAGGCTATTTCCTGCCCAATTAACTACAGAACTATCAGCCTTCAGCGTGAATTGCCCTACTGCATCTTTTTCCAACTTCCTAATAAATATACAATAAAGAAAAAGAAATAACAAGAACCTACAGTATCCACAATTAGAATGACAATCTATTGTCAAAAACTGGGAGTTCTATGAACTCTAATAAATTGTCAGAGCTGGGTTAAAGAAAACAGTGGCCTACTTATGCTTTTGTGTCAACAAACAGAACAGGCTCTCCCATCTGAAAGAAGGTAGAAAAACCACTTCATCTCTAGAACTACTCTCTCTCTGAGTCAACAAACTGGATGACATTCTTCTACTTCATAAGCATTGACCTCGGGCAGTCAGAGTACTTCTCTGAACCCTGCCCAACGCCATCTCCCCCAGATACCTCTTATTGTACACCTCATCAATGATTTTAGCTCCCAGTTCATATTTCATCCTATGAACTATCTGCTCACATGTAAAATAATATAGTAAAGCATGGAGAACATAAACTTTAATAGCGATGCCTCCTAGAATTAGTAGCCTTGGATTATTCTGTGCTTGTTTGTTTATTCAGTGTGCTCCAGAGAATAAAGAAGCATAGGTTAGAGAAGATCCCACCTTACTTTATTACATGCTCAGTGTGGTAGCCCAGCTGCTCTGAAAATACACCATCAAAATGGTATACGTGTGCAGTAAATTTAATAGAGGAACTGCCTATGAGAAGAAATGAGGAAGGACCTTCGGGAAGCTGGGAATGTTGTCAGACTGTGATATAGGTCCTCAAGGCATGACCTGGAATGAAGGAGTAAAGAAAGGAAGCAAAGAAGCTGAGCTACCAGTGTCTTAGACGGCAGCGAGTTCTAGGGAAATATCCACAAGGTGAAAAGGGAGTACTAGAGCCAAATTTGCCTGTCAGAGGAGCCAAATTTGCCTCCCATTACCCAGGAACAAGATAACCTTATATTTCAAGTGAGCTCAGTCTTTGTTGGGAGTGGCCGATAGAAAGCATGGCCTCAGTGTAGACACAGCAGTGGATTTAAGTGGAGCAGCTGGGACCCTGAGTCAATTACCATTCTTGTATGAGGAGCACTCTGACGGCTGCCACACTTGGAATGGGTCTGGCAGAAGTGTACTGCTTAGCCTCATGTAGACCCAAGAGAAGATATGACCACAGTGATGGGAAATGCCACATCCTATATTTCATCAATCATCAAGACTGAATAGATCCCCATAAACTTTAGTTTTTAGAAAGAATGGTAGATGAAAGATTTACGAACCAAAACAAAATCGAGTCTGTGGACATATTTATCATTTATTCCACTTAAGTTACATATTTGGTCTATGGAGTAAGTAAATGAATTTTGGAGGATAACTATAAAACAGTATAAATTTAAATAGGTGGGGACTCCAATTGAAGCTGCTGTTTCAGATGTGATGTATTTGCTGGCTAATATCAGTACTATTCCTAGCATCTTGTATAAGCTATTGATTTGGCAAATGGCTTTCTCTTTGTTAGTTTTCAAGCCCACCAGAAGCAGCTCATTTTTACCTGACAGAGACAATAGTGTACCTTTCCTATCTTTTTGCAAGACTATTTTAATTCTCCTGATGTTTATCATAATCCAGTCTGCAGAGATCTTGATCATCTTGACATCCCAGAGATCATCCCACTGTACACTATATTGATAACTACAGTAGTATGAGAAGGAAGTTGCAAGTACACAGATGCTTTAGAAGACATGTGTAACAGAAGGTGAGAGAGAAACCCTATAAAAATCCAAGAGCCTACCATTTCAGTGAAAGTTTCAAGGTATCTAGGGGTCTGTACCATCTGAGAATAGCCCTCCAAAGTGAAAGATAAATTGCTGCAAGTTGCTCTATTTTTCTCCAAAAAAGAAGGACAATGATCAGTGAGTCCCTCTAGACTTTGGAGATAACATGTACTATATTTGACTATGTGATTCTGATCCATTCACTCATTACGTAGTCTACAATGCTGCCAATTTTGATTGGAGTTCACAGCAAGAAAAGGCTCTGCAGTAAATCCAGGTTGCAGTGAAAGCTGTTCTGCATTTGGATCTTATAATCCAGAAGATCCAAAATGATTATGATGAATAGGAATGGTATAGGAAGCCTATGGCAAACTCCAGCAGGATAACCACAGAGCAGATACCTAGAGTAAAGAGCAAAATCATACCTTCTTTGGCAGATAACTATTTCTCTCCTGAGAAACAACTCCTAACTGTGTAGTAAGCCCCAGTAAACACTAAACATAGGATCTTGGGACAACAAGTGATCACATGGCCTGGACTGCCTATTGGGACCCATGTGTAACCTGACCCACCAAGTCATAAGCTTGGAAAGACTATGAAGATTTTATGTTCTATGTGAGTGCTCACCAAAGAGTACCTGCTGCAGAGTAGATTTTCAATAATCAGGTTACGATAATATGTTCTTTGGATGTCAATCTCCTAATCCATGGCCTTGTTCAGCATGTCAATATACATGACAGCAGGGACAGAGGCTGTACAAGGCTTTGCAACATGGATGTTTCTTGAGGATTTAATCTGCCAGTAGAGAGACCAACAATATTTTTTCAATCAGTCACCCCCANATCAAAGAGTACCTGCTGCAGAGTAGATTTTCAATAGATTACGATAATATGTTCTTTGGATGTCAATCTCCTAATCCAAGGCCTTGTTCAGCATGTCAATATACATGACAGCAGGGACAGAGGCTGTACAAGGCTTTGCAATATGGATGTTTCTTGAGGATTTAATCTGCCAGTAGAGAGACCAACAATATTTTTTCAATCAGTCACCCCCAGTTAGTCACCTGATGATAAGTTGATTACAGTAGACCCCTTCCAGACAAAGGGGCATTGATTCATGCTCACCGGAATGCGTATTTATTATGCATTTGAATTTGCCTTGTCTATACTCAGTGCTTCTGCCAGCACCATTGATCCATGGATTTGCAGGATTCCTTATTTACCATACAGTATCCCACTCAGCACTAATTCTGACAAACAAATTTTGCTGCAAATATATGTCAGTGATGATCCCCTACACACTTCAGTTCAGTCACTCAGTCATGTACCACTGTTTGTGACCCCATGGACTGCAGCACACCAGGATTCCCTGTCCATCACCAACTCCTGGAGCTTGCTCAAACTCAACTCCATCAAGTCAGTGATGCCATTCTACCATTTCATCCTCTGTCATTTCCTTCTCCTCCTGCCTTCAATCCTTTCCAGCATCAGTGTCTTTTCCAATGAGTTAGTTCTTCATATCAAGTGGCCAAAGTATTGGAGCTTCAGCTTCAGCATCAGTCTTTCCAATGAATATTCAGGACTGATTTCCTTTAGGATTGACTGGTTGAATCTCCTTGTCATCCAAGGGACTCTCAAGAATCTTCTCCAACACCACAGTTCAAAAGCATTGGTTCTTCAGCACTCAGCCTTCTTTATAGTCCAACTCTCACATCTGTACATGACTAGTGGAACAACCATAGCTTTGACTAGACAGACCTTTGTTGGCAAAGTAATGTCTCTGCTCTCTAATATGCTGTCTAGCTTAGTCATAGCTTTTCTTCCAAGGAGCAAGTCTCTTTTAATTTCATGGCTGCAGTCATCATCTGTGGTGATTTGAAGCCCCCCAAAATAGAGTATCTCACTGTTTCCATTGTTTCTCTGTCTATTTGCCATGAAATGATGGTACCAGATGCCATAATCTTCGTTTTCTGAATGTTGAGTTTTAAACCAACTTTTTCACACTCCTCTTTTACTTTCATCAAGAGACTTTTTAGTTTTTCTTCATTTTCTGCCCTAAGGGTGGTGTCATCTATTTATCTGATGTTATTGATATTTCTCCTGGCAATCTTGATTCCAGCTTCTACTTCATCCAGCCCAGGATTTCACATGATGTACTCTGCATAGAAGTTAAATAAGCAGGGTGACAATATACAGCCTTGACATACTCCTTCCCAATTTGAAATGAGTCTATTGTTCCATGTCCAGTTCTAACTGTTGCTTCCTGACCTGCATACAGATTTCTCAGGAGGCAGGTAATATGATCTGGTATTCCCATCTCTTGAAGAATTTTCCATGGTTTGTTGTGATCCACACAGTCAAATGTATGGATGTGAGATTTGGACTGTGAAGAAGGCTGAGCACTGAAGAATTGATGCTTTTGAACTGTGGTGTTGGAGAAGACTCTTGAGAGTCCCTTGGACTGCAAGGAGATCCAACCAGTCCATTCTGAAGGAGATCAACCCTGGGATTAATTTGGAAGGAATGATACTGAAGCTGAAACTCCAGTACTTTGGTCACCTCATGCGAAGAGTTGACACACTGGAAAAGACTGTGATGCTGGGAGGGATTGGGGGCAGGAGGAGAAGGGGATGACCGAGGATGAGATGGCTGATGGCATCATGGACTCGATGGATGCGAGTCTGAGTGAACTCCGAGAGGTGGTGATGAACAGGGAGGCCTGGCGTGCTGCAATTCATGGGGTCGCAAAGAGTTGGACATGACTGAGCAACTGAACTGAACTGAATGTTTTGTTCCCACCTGCCCTTTGTTGCAAAACTCGCATATATTCTAGTTCCTCCACTCACCTTCTCATGGCAGTTTCTCAGAGCTATCAGAAATCCTGACTTTCAGGCTGCAGTCTCATTTTGCCCCAAATAGATCTTAACTTTCAAGTTGTGCAAACTTTTAAAATATTTCATTACAGTGGCTGGTGTCTTCCTAATTAGGGCAGTTGGCACATGGTTGCTCTTACCCTCAATATTCATCAGTAGACTTATTCTCTTCTTTCCTGGGTAAAATCAGTCATGGTCCTTGCAGGATGAAACTTGTAATGTCTGATCATATCAGATATGTGTACAAAATTATGTTTTGTGTTCTTCTTACCTCTGCTGGCACCACTTCTGAGAAAATATACATAGAGGGGACCGATAGTCTGAAACAGCAGTAGGGCACCCTGTAAGTGTGAGCTGTGTGTTTACCATCTGGTGTTTCATATTCCTTTCAGAGGGAAACAGCAAAAAGGGTAGACTGTTTTCATCTATCTATCTATTTATCTATCGGTACTAAACAGATTCTCATTCAATTCTTGCAGTGGATGAATGAGAGATGGATAGATTAAAAGCTGCCATCTTTTTATAAGTGTGTATATATATATATATATATATATANTGATGCTAAAGCTCTAACTCCAGTACTTTGGCCACCTCATGCGAAGAGTTGACTCATTGGAAAAGACTCTGATGCTGGGAGGGATTGGGGGCAGGAAGAGAAGGGGACAACAGAGGATGAGATGGTTGGATGGCATCACCGACTTGATGGACATGAGTCTGAGTGAACTCTGGGAGTTGGTGATGGATAGGGAGGCTTGGCATGCTGCAATTCATGGGGTCGCAAAGAGTCGGACACGACTGAGTGACAACTGAACTGAACTGATGCCACTAAACAAAAAGGCAAAGAATCATGTGGCTTTATTTGTTGGAGTGAATAATCCCAATTACTAAATGGAATTTGGGTTCATACAACAGAATGGGAGCAAAAAAAAAACCAATTCTGAAACCCAGTGGGTTCTCTAGGAATTCCTTTTAGTACTTCTGTGTCTGATAATAAAAGTTAATTGAAAATTATGACTCAATTAATATTCGCTGATGATGTATATCCATCAGAAATAAAGTTTTGGGTCACTCCACTAGGTAAAGAACACCAAAAAGTTAAGAAATTTGCCAAGGGCAAAGGGGAGATGAAATGTATAATGAAAAAATGGAAGGTATAACCGTCACTGCACCCTCTGACCAGCTACAGAAATATGTGTTCTAGCAAATATACGTCTCTTCTTCCTTGCTTATCAGGTCCATGTGTGTAAAAATTTCTCTTTTCCTCTCCCTTACTTTTCACTTAAAACTTTATGAAAAGTTCATTGTTGGTGATTGCCTTTAAAGTTA
The DNA here is from genome assembly GCA_006410875.1 of Neotragus pygmaeus. Lineage (NCBI taxonomy): Eukaryota > Metazoa > Chordata > Mammalia > Artiodactyla > Bovidae > Neotragus > Neotragus pygmaeus. The sequence continues at coordinate 311,293 of SJYV01005184.1, read as the reverse complement.
GCTTTTAGACTTCATGTTATTTAAGTGGGATGATGACTAAAACAGATAACATGACCTAGCCTAGAATGGATGCAGTGATCATTGGGACTTTGCATCTTCCCCTTTTGAGTAGTAATAACTGATGCTAGTGGCAACCCACTACAGCGTTCTTGCCTGGAGAATCCCAGGGTTGGGAGAGCCTGGTGGGCTGCCGTCTATGAGGTCGCACAGAGTCAGACACAACTGAAGCAACTTAGCAGCAGCAGTAGCAGCAGCAGCAGCAACTGATGCTAAAGCTGAAACTCCAGTACTTTGGCCACCTCATGCGAAGAGTTGACTCATTGGAAAAGACTCTGATGCTGGGAGGGATTGGGGGCAGGAGGAGAAAGGGACAACTGAGGATGAGATGGCTGGATGGAATCACTGACTCGATGGACCAGGAGTTGGTGATGGACAGGGAGGCCTGGCGTGCTGCAATTCATGGGGTCGCAACGAGTCGGATACGACTGAGTGACTAAAGTGAACTGAACTGAACATTTTTATGTGTATAAAAATTAGCTGCATCTTCTCAGGTGAAAGTACAAAGTTGACATATTTTGTTACATGAATTGCCTTCTCCATGTGTAGAGGGGTATGCATAAAGGAGAAGAAACAGAGGAGCAGACCAAGTCAGTGCTTTTTCCATGTTGTCTTTCAGTTCTCAACCCACCTTGCAATACTCTGCTCTGTGATATCGCAAGCTACATTTCTCAGAGTTCTTTTCTGTTTTCCTATTCTGTCAATACTTACAGGGGAATTGGAAGGCAAGAAGAGAAGAAACTGTGATTCTGTGTTTTGTGTTTGTTGGCTCTAGTTTCCTGGGTTTTCTGATACTCTTAGAACCAACCTCTTCAGACATTCCCAGCTGTACCAGCCCCAGAAAAGCAATGCCTCCTCCTCAAAAAATGAATTCAATGCCATTGAGTCCTTCTCTAAACTCTTAAGTCCTGATAACTCCAACTCATCCTTTTCATCCCCTTAATCCAGCAGTGATAGCAGCTCCCTGCGTTGATTATCTTCAGGTTATTTCGGTGTTCTTTTTGCTCTTTTAGCCCTCCCCACCTGGTAAAAATTTCCATATACTAAACTCTTTTCTTGAAATATTTAGTTTTCACTTTCCTCATTGTTGCCTTTGTTGCTCAATTGTGTCCGACTCTTTGTGCTGTCTCTTATACACATCTTTCTTCATTTTCTGCCCTAAGGGTGGTGTCATCTATTTATCTGATGTTATTGACATTTCTCCTGGCAATCTTGATTCCAGCTTGTGCTTCATCCAGCCCAACATTTCGCATGATGTACTCTGCATATAAGTTAAATCAGTGGGATGACAATATTCCTTTCTCGATTTGGAACCAGTCTGTTGTTCCATGTCCTGTTCTAACTGTTGCTTCTTGACCTGCATACAGATTTCTCAGGAGGCAGGTCAGGTGCTCTGGTATTCCTATCTCTTTCAGAATTTTCCACAGTTTGTTGTGGTCCACACAGTCAAAGGCTTTGGTGTAGTCAATAAAGCAGAAGTAGATTTTTTTTCTGGAACTCTCTTTTTCGATGATCCAACAGATGTTGGCAATTTGATCTCTGATTCCTCTGGCTTTTCTAAATCCAGCTTGAGCATCTGGAAGTTCACGGTGCACATATTGTTGAAGTCTGGCTTGGAGAATTTTGAGCATTACTTTGCTAGCATGTGAGATGATGAGTGCAATTGTGCGGTATTTTAAACATTCTTTGGCATTGCCTTTCTTTGTGATTGGAAAGAAAGCTGACCTTTTCCAGTCCTGTGGCCACTGCTGAGTTTTCCAAATTTGCTCCATACTGAGTGCAGCACTTTCACAGAATCATCTGTTAGGATTTGAAATAGCTCAACTGGAATTCCATCACCTCCACTAGCTTTGTCCTCCTCACTCCATACCTCTGGCCATCTACATCCCACCACCAAGCAGCCTTTTTCCTTTCACGGGTGGTGCTGTCTCTACTTCTGTGCCTCAGCTCTCGCCATTCTCCATTTCCTTTTCCTGAAACCATCTCCTCTCTGTTCTTTGCTGGCAGGACTCCTTTCATCTGGCAGTCCAGCTTCCATCACCTAAAATTAGTAAAGCCCTCCCTGACTCTCCCAGACCACTTGGTTTATTCCCCTACTGTCTAACTGAACATGTGATGTTTTAATTATTTGCTGACATAACCGTCTTCCCCCTGAACTCCAACATCCCCTTCGAGAGCTGGAGCTACCTCTTACTCATCCTTGAACCCTGGGTGCCTAACATAATGTATAGTGTGGCATTTATTATGAACTTACAATTGCCAGGTCTGTTCTAGGTGCTTTATTTATATAATTCTATTAACTCAATAAATAGATTCTGTCATTACCCTCATTTTACAGACAGGGAGACGTAGGCACTGATTCACTTAAGTTTGCCCAAAGTTACTTAGGTGGCTACTAAATGGAGGATCCAGAATTTAAACTCAGGCTGTTCCTACCCCTGTGTGATTGGTACACCACCTCTCTGTGAAAGACCTGCATCTGAGCATAGTGAAGGAAGACCCCCCTGCTCCCCACCCCCACGTGCTTATGTATAATTCATAATTCTAGTAACAGAATGACCTCTACAATCACGTCGCTAAGTATAATCCACTAAGACTTCCAGATCTTTTTCTACTGTTCTGTTTTTAGTTCTGAAATCCCTTATTCCCTGGTATCTATCAATCTTAAACAAACTGTTCTTTGTGTTTGCACATTTCTATAATTCCTGGATCTTTTGCAGTCTCAGGGAAGTCAGAAATGGACTATGTTCTTTATCACTATCTGTCTTAATTTCCCAGTCTCAACCTTTCTCTGTCTCTCTCTCTGCTTCTCCCTATCCCGCTGTCCCTCTGTGGGGGTGTGTGTGTGTCTACGTGAGCATAAAATGCACAAAGAAAGAGACCAATTAAGATCTTCAGATCCCCTGCCTCCAAGAGAGGGAGTCTCATTTTTCAATTAAAGAGGACTATTCCCTGGCCTCTAATGATTTGCATTCAGAGGGAAATGCTTTTGCTTAATTACACAAGAAAGGCTTTCCACTTCACGTCACTGGGTCTTTAGACTCCGTTTCTTGGGTTGCTGCCTGTGTTCATAGATTTCTTCGTATTCACTGTGAATAACAGACTGATTTCCAGTGTCTTCGGGGGTCCCTCTGTCCTGGACTCCTACTTGCCACTGCTCTCCATTGATTTTTGGCTTCCTACACCAGAAGAGCCTCTGTTTCACCTACATATCCTGAAGCTCAATTTCTTGGGATGAAGATGATTCCAAGATCTTTCTCGGCTTCCACGGTAAAGCCATGGAAGAGCCAGCGTCACTGTGACCTCATTCCCCCTTTACACGTGCAGAGGAGTCACCATTCTGACAAGTCGGAGGACTCTGGTCTTCCTTTTCTATGTCCTCTCCTTTACTGTGGCTCTTCTTCTATTTCTCTCTCTCCTTCCATCTTCCCTACCCCCCAATCCTGCTGCCTTTTTATTTTTAAAGCCTTACCTCCTAGTCCTGATCACGAGGTTTATAAATATTCAACATTTCCTAGAAGCAGTCTCTGAGTGATATTTCACTACTCAGTGTCGTTAACCCATCCTATCAGAAATGGAGCTAGACTTTCCTCAGTCACTTCCCTCCACCCCCTTGAGCCTGCACTACCAGCATGGGGGCCTTATTTTCCTCTCCAGGGTCTTCATCATAAAGGGACGACCCACTGTGACTTTGGAGCCCTTTATGGATTCCAGCCTTGACAGGCACTGAGACTCCCATCTCTAAATGTGGAGAATTTCCAAATAGTCCCTCACAAGATGGTTCACTTATTCCAGAGCAATAATCCTGGCATTTAAGGAGGAGAAGAAAAAATAGATCTGGAGTTATAATCCAGGTAGAAAAACTGTAAGCCCTGAGCCTGGTGCATAGAAGACATTCAGTAAATATTTTAGTTGTGTTGAGTGATTTCTATGCTTATGAAAAAAAAATGGAAAGAAAACTAAACCAAACTATAAACAATGGTTGGTTGGGAACGAGGGAACACATGCAATTTTTCATCTTTGTTTCATTTAAAAATATTTTGAAAAAAAATTTGTTAATAATAGAAAATATGAAATTGTCATTTAAAGCTATTTTTATATAATTTTATTTATTATTTTTGTCTTTGGCTGTGCCGAGTCTTCCTCAATGCGCAGGCGTTTCTCTTTACAGCAAGCGGGAGCTACTCTCTAGTTGCGGTGCTCCGGCCTTGCATCGCGGTGGCTTCTCTAGTTGCAGAGCCTGGGCTATAGTAGCTGCAACATGTGGGCTTGGTAGTTTTGGCTTGCTGGCTTACTTGCTCCGAGGCATGTGGGATCTTCCCAGATCAGGGATTGAACTCGTGTCTCCTGCATTGGCAGGCAGATTCTTTACCACTGAGCCATCAGGGCAGCCCTGAAATTGTCATTTTTAAAAATCTTTGTTTTTTGGTCACACCCAGGCAGCGTGTTGGATCTTAGTTCCCTGACTAGGGATCGAACCTGCTGCCCTGCCTTAGGAGTGTGGAGTCTTAACCACTAGAACCACCAGAGAAGTCCCATAAAATTGTCATTTTAAAGGGTTTAGTGACCAAACCCAGGCAGCGGCCAATCTCTTCTTACCTGCACTGGTTTGGAGAAAGGCTCAGCAAACCTACAGCTCTTTCTATTGGAGGGAAGAGAGATGTAGGAACAGGAAGCAAGCGCAGGGAGTCAGAGAATGGTAGGTCCCTTTGCAGAGATCCTCCCTAAACCTTTCTGCTCATCCAGGCGTGGCTTGAATCCTTCCAGCAACAGGGAGCTCAAAACCTGATGGGAGGGGTTTCCCTGGTGGTCCAGTGGTTAAGAATCTGCCTTGTAACGCAGGGGACAACCGTTCGATTCCTGGCCTGGGAAGATCTCAAATGCTGCAGAGCAACTGAGCCTATGCGCCACACCCAATGAGCCTGCGCTCTGAAGCCTGCGCGTGTCAACTACTGAGCCTGTACACCACACCTCCTGAAACCAGCACACACTAGAGCCTGTGCTCCGCTGCAGGAGAAGCCACCGCAGTGAGAAGCCCATGCACCGCAACTGGAGAAAGCCTGCAAGCAGCAATGAAGGCCCAGCACAGCCCGACATACATAAATGTAATATTAAGAAAACAACACCTGATGGGATGCCCGGGCCAGGCAGGCGGCTCCAACAAAGAGAAGGGCTCTGGCCCGTAGACGCCTGCCTCATCTTTGGGGCTGTGTTCTAGCTCAGGCTCTAACTAAAGAATTGGTTGGGAAGTGGGTAGGAAGAGAAGTGAAGTGAGGTGAAAGTCGCTCAGTCGTTTCCGACTCTTTGCGACCTCTTAGAATTCTCCAGGCCAGAATACTGGAGTGGGTAGCCTTTCCCTTCTCCAGGGGATCTTCCTGACCCAAAGATCGAACCTAGGTGTCCCGCATTGCAGGCGGATTCTTTACCAGCTGAGCCACCAGGGCAGCCCGGGGCAAGAAGCGAAGTAGAACTGAAAAACAGAGATTTAAGGAATTAAGGAAAAGAAAATACCTCGATAAGATGCCAACATTAGCTGAGTTAAGCTCATCTTTTAACACCGTCTTGAGCTGTCTTTGCCCAGGACCCACACGGGGACTTAGGTTGGCAGAGGTTGGGGATGGGGTGGGCAGCAGTGACTCTTGCCAATGTCCAAAAAAATAGCTTTTCAGTGCAGCTTAGAGGGAGACGGAAGCGGGGAATATTCCATAGAGCTATTTCAGAAGGCCAGGGCAGCTGTCAGAGGAAGCTGCAAAAGTGTGTGTGTGTGTATGTGTGTGAGGGGGAGGGTTGGTGTGGGGACAGGGCTCATGTGTTTGGGGGCTCTATTAACTAACTCCCTCCCATCCATCACAGCCCCCCTCCCAGGCCGCTGCAGCCCTGGCAGCTGGGTTACCCCGGGGAGGCTGGGCTGAGGGTCCCTAAAGGGAGCCAGGCTTCAGGCAGAGCAGCGGAGACACATGTGTGCCTGGTCAGGTTGGGGCTGGCGCCTCATTGAGAAGGGGGCTCTCCAAGCTGGGCTTCATTAGGGCAGTGGCACTAATAGGGGAGGGGGTGCAGGGGGCTGGGCTGACAGCCAATTACTTGCTCGTCTGCATTATGGATTAACCCATCTGGGTCTGGGAGATTGACTCTGAAAGGGGCACAAAAGGGGGGGCGTGACCACAATCACACACCGAATTATCCAGTCTGAGCGCAATTGTCTACCAACAAACGGGGCCTCAGGATGGGTGACCCCCTTGGGTTCTCTCCGTCCCCTACCCCGAGCCCCACAGGAAGAGGAAGAGTCGGAGATAAACTGCCGGCTGGTTAAAAGGCAGGATCCAGCATGAGGAGGAACAAGGATGCCTTTCCTGAGAAGGAGGGGATTTCGGGGAGACAGGCCGGGTTTGAGATTAAGCCAGAGAAGTCAGAAGCCAAACAAAAGTTCTCCCAACAGACTTGATAATTTCAGTCCTCTATTTTAGAGACAAAGGATGTTGTAAGGAACTTTGCCCATCTGAAATACCAGAAAGAATCAGAGAACTGAGGGCCTTAACCAAGTCTAGGGGAAAAGATAGAGGGACTCTCAGAGTTGAGGGGTCTCAATCTCACCCATCTTCCTTTCTGAGGCTAACTGATTCCAGACATGAATAAGGGGCTCTCAGATGGGGTCTTGGAGGACCCCTGCCCTGCTTTGGCATCTCTGATGCTCTTCCAGTGGGAGTGCCCTGCACCCTCCCCCACACCTCCTTCTCTAGGAATAAGCCCACCACGCAGGGTAATGGAGGGAAAGATGGGAGGGGGCGGCAGGCAGGGGGGCTCTCTACTCTGGCTAATCCCCTCATTACCATCTCATAATCAGAACCACGCTTTCAATGTAAATGGGGATGTTAAATATTGGTTTCTCTAGACACAAGCTCCTTTGGAAAAAATTATTGATGCTCCTTCTTTTGCCAGTGCTGGCTGGCTCCCACAGTGAGGGGGGCGGGTGGTGGCAGCGAGGGTTAGTGAGGGCTGGGGGCTTCAGAGTCTGGTTGGTGGGGAAGGTGAATGTGTCTGATGAGAAGGGGTGGAATGATTTGGTTTCAGTTGATCTGGGCAGCCTCCATTTTCCTGATTTGGCAGAAGAGACTCACCAGGAGGAAACTGGCTCATTTTGAATTCATCAAGACTTTGTTGGGGCTGATTGGCTTCTGGTCTCCAATCACTCTAGACTGGAGATCAATATGGAGTTGTAGATCCCAAAGTCAGATTACTGGGGGAACAAGGGTGTAGTCATTGGCCAGTTTAGGCACCTTGCCCTTTGCCCATTGCTAGCAACCCCTGGCAAACCCCTGGGCAGTGACCTGGACTCCCCTTCCAGCCATCTCTAGATTCAAAGCACAGCATAAAGTGACAATGACTTTTCACATGCAGAGGTTCATGCTTGTCCCTTTACAAGCAGTTCTGTGAAACAGCTATGGCTGTCATCATCCCAACTGGCAGATGAAGCTCGGGGTCATCAAGTGACTCACCGAGGCCCACATGGCTGCTCAATGGCAGACTCATATTGGAGCATGGTTCTTCCAGGTCCAAACTCAGCCCCATCCCCTTGTGCCATGCTCTAGCCTTTAAAATCAAGACAACTATTCCTGCGCCATTTGTGGGGACACAGAGAGCATCTGGTGTGTCTGCAGTCTGCCCATAGAGGTATGAACGTTGAGAGGTGGGGATGGGGGCTCTGGGCTTCCCAGGTGGCTCAGTGATAAAGAATTTGCCTGCCCATGCAGGAGACGCAGGAGACTGGGGTTCTATCCCTGGGTCGAGAAGATCCCCTGGAGAAGGAAATGGTAACCCACTCCAGTATTCACCCACCTGGAGAATTCCACGGACAGAGGAGCCTGGTGTGCTCTTTGCAGAGTTTAATACGACTGCGCGACTGAGCATGCACGCACTCATGGGGGCTCTGCCACTGCAGTTAGGACACAAAGCTGCAGACTGCTGGTAAGGCCACACACCCCCTGTTCTCTCTCTCTGGTCAGGCGCCCCATCCCTCATGGATTTGTCTCTCTCCTGGGTCCAAAACCAAGTGTGAAAAGAATAATGGCAACAACAGGAGCTTCTTCTCCCATTTGCTTAGCATTTTACAGTTCGCAGATCTTTTCCTCATGTTATGTGATTAGACCCTCACATCCGCCTTCAAACTAGCACCCGTGCTTGATGCTAAGGACCTGGGCTCTGTAATCGCATGGTATGTTCACTTCCCAGCAGCACTTAGTAGCTGGGTGGCCTTGGGCAAGTCACCTCAGGTTTCCCGCCCCCATTGTCCTTCTCTATGGAATAAAGATAGTAAGAACAGACCTGCCTCCTAGCGTTTGGGGGAGCAATAAAGATTATATATGCCATGTGTTTCACCACCTGCTTGACTGAGCTGCTAACTGGTTTCTTCTCACCTAAAGCAGCAGGAATGTGCCTTCAGCTACTTTTTCCTCTTTCACAACCACGTTCCTATTCTACACATTTCTCTTCCCCAAAGTAGCATCTTTCTTCTTATTGTAAAACTGTATTGGAAAGAAACAGACCCACTGATATAGAGAACAGACTTGTGCTTGCCAAGGGGGAGGAGACATGGGGGAGGGACAGATTGGGAGTTTGAGATTAGCAGATGCAAACTATTACATATAGGTTGGATAAATGAGGTCCTACTGCGTAGCACAGGGAACTATATTCAGTATCCTGTGATAAACTGTCATGGAAAAGAACATGAAAAATAATGTATATATGTATAGCCATACATCAGCTTTTGCTGTACAGCATAAGATAACACAACATTTTAAATCAAATACACTTGAATAAAATAAAAAAAATTTTTTAAATTATATATGCCAGATGCTTACAGGAGTGTGTCTGGTACATACTATTAATAAGATCTCAATCAACCCTAGCCGTTTTGTGGTGAGGTAAGGAGCATGACTCATTGGAAAACACCCTGATGCTGGGAGGGATTGGGGGCAAGAGGAGAAGGGGAGGACAGAGGATGAGATGGCTGGATGGCATCACCGACTCGATGGACATGAATTTGGGTGAACTCCGGGAGTTGGTGGTGGACAGGGAGGCCTGGCGTGCTGCAATTCATGGGGTCACAAAGAGTCGGACACGACTGAGCAGCTGAACGGAGCTGAACTGAAGGAGTATGATCCCATTTTATAGATGCAGAAACAGAGGCTCACCGGACTAAGGAACTTGTCTACTGGTTACTCAGTCGGTAAGGGCAGAGCTGGTTCTTAATTCGGGTCCAGAAGGAAACCTGCCCGTGGTCTGGGACTCCCGCCAGACAATGAAAAGGACAGCGTCCTGAGGTCCTTTGTTGGGTTTTAGAGCGGAGGGGCAGTTTCCCTCTCAGTTTAGCGAGGCTGGGCACACGCAGAGGAAGGAGAAACTAGTTCTCCAGGGCGGCGACCCCTCCTTTTTCCTGGAGGAGCGAGTGGAGGCTGGGGCACCGCGTGGACGGCGCTGCGCCTCCCCTGGAAAGAGGGGGTGGGAGATGCCTTCGGAAGCCCCCTCCTCCCTAGGGCCTCGGACGGCTTCCGCTGCTCGGCTCCCTCCGTTTAGCTTTCTTCTCATTAACTCCCCGGCCTCATTAATCAGCCTGGATGAAATGCGCCCCCGGGAACACTGCCCGCCCGCTCCGCCGTTTGGCGCTTTAATTATCCTCCCAGCGGGATGAGGCAGGGTGGGCGACGACCGTGTGGGTACACACACACACACACACACACACCCTCCTCAGGTCCAGGACTCCGCTGCATCAGCCCCAGGCCACCCTAGCCTCTACTTAGCGTCTGTCAGTTTACTATCACATAGTGTCATCTGCATCCAGCCCCCTCCTTACAGAAGGGGGAACTTCCTTCTGTCCAAAAAAGTCCACAAAGCGTCATCTCTCTGATCTAATTTCATTCACTAACCAAACTCTCGCCGACCTGCCTACTGTGCGCCGTGCTTTAGTGTTGGAGGCACAGACAGAGCACCTGTGAGCCCTCAGGAAGCGCCCACATCCTCCAGGTGGCAGACAAGTGGAAGGAAAACCGACCTAAGATGAAAAGGAAAACAGAAGAACAAAAAGCCCACATAGGGGGCCACAGGAGTGCAGAGCAGGACAGTGAATGGAGCCAGGGCCTGCCCGAAGCAGGTTTCCAAAAAGACCAAAGCTTGAAGGGAGACTTAAAAAAAATTTTTTTTTTTAAATTTTGTATTGGCCTATGGTGGCTCAGATGGTAAAGAATCTGCCTGTAATATGGGAGACCCAGGTTTGTTACCTGGATTGGAAAGATCCCCTGGAGTAGGAAATGGCTATCCCCTCCAATATTTTTGCCTGGAGAATCCCATGAACAGAGTCTGGCAGGCCCATGGGGTAGCAAAGAGTCGGGACACTGAGCGACTAACACTTTCATAGCTGATTAACAATGTTGTGATAGCTTTGGGTGAACAGAGAGCAAAGGGACTCAGCCATACATATCCATGTATCCATTCTCCCTCCAAATCCCCTCCCATCCAGGCTGCCACATGACACTGAGCAGAATTCCCTGTGCTCTACAGCGGGTCCTTGTTGGTTATCCATTTTAAATATAGCAGAGTGTTCATGTCCATCCCGACTTGAAGGGAGACTTGAAAAAATGATTTTGTTATCCTTAACTTGTTTATTTTTATTTTTTGGTCATGCTGTGGCGTAGGTGGGGTCTTATCCACTGAACCTGCACCCCCTGCATTGGAAGCATGGACTCTTAACCACTGAACTGCCAGGGAACTCGCTTGAAGGGAGACAAACTATAAATGAGAGTTAGCTAGGGAAGGAATGGGTGCTTAAAGAAGCAAGTAGAAAACTCAGAGTACAAAATATACACTGCACTGTGTGTGTGCAAAGTCCTGTGGGTAATTCCCTCTGGCCAGAGGATGGGGTCGTGACAAGGGAACAGCATGTGGTATAAGACACAGCTCATGGGGAGCCTTGTATGGCGTGCAGAGGAGTCTGGCTTATATCTAACCTGAAGGCAATGAGAAGTTACTGACAGATCTTTAAGCCAGAGAGGGATATGATTAGATTTATGGTTTGGAACATCCTCTTTTTGATGAGGAGGTCAAATTGGAGGAGACAGGAATGGAGGCAGAAGGCTAATTAGCAGGCTAGGTGACTGACTGGGTGTGGGAGGCAAGGAAGAGAGAGAAGGATTTGGAATAGTATCAAGTTTCCTCTGCAAAGTGTGTTTTGGGAACTGGGAGGGAGGTTGTCTTGAGGTGTTTCAAGGTCTCTGACTCAGCTCAAGTGAAAGTTAAGGCAGAGAATTCCCTTGTGGTCCAGTGGTTGAGATTTCACCTTCCATGTAGTGGGTGTGGGTTCAATCCCTGGTCAGGGAGCTAAGATGCCACATGCCTTGTGGCCAAAACTTAAAACAGGAGCAATATTGTTGTTGTTCAGTTGCTAAGTTCTGTCTGACTCTTTTCATCCTCCTGAACTACAGCACCCAGGCTTCCCTGTCCTTCACTATCTCCCAGATTTTGCTCAAACTCATATCCATTGAGTCTGTGGTGCTACCTAACCATCTCATCCTCTGGCGCCCCTTTCTCCTTTTGCCTTCAATCTTTCCCAACATCAGAGCCAGGAGACTTGTCTTCTCCTCCTAGGTAGGTAAATTACTTCAGCTCTCTCATCTGTAAGATAAAATACAGATTGAATCTGATTTACAAACCCACACCCGCAGTATCCAGACAGGTAACAGAAGAGATCTGAGCAGATTAGGAGAAGAACAAGTGTCCACTAAGTCTGGATGGGAGGGGAGTTTGGCAGAGAATGGATACATGCCCTTCAGCCACAGACTAGCCATGTTGGGAAAGGGCTCAGGATTGCCATATCGTCCTCAGGAGAAGACAGAGCTTGGTATTTTTATTATGATGTCTCCTAATTTAAAAATACTCATGTAATAAAAAACATCCTCGCTGTAAAATCCATCAAATATATTTAAAGTCTTGAATTTATAATGATTTTTTAAAATCTGGCTTACCTTAGAGGACGCTAAGGAATTGGCTCATTATTTTGAGAAATAATAGGCAAAGGAAAAGAATCAAGAATTTATCCTACATTTTCTATTTGGATGTACCCCAACATAAAGAAATAGTTGATGACAGGTTTTCTTTAGAGAAGTATTCCAGCTAATAAATGAAGATGAAATTATAGAATTAGAATGTCACAATTTGGCAACCCCTAATGAAATAGTGGATCCAGGCAATGATCCTTACTGGATGGTGATATATCACAACAACAAACCAAACAGACAAGCAGACATGACTACTGTCACAATTACACAATGTTGCCTATGAAGTATTCTAGTGAAAAAAATATCAAGCATTAATTGATCAAGCCTCTATATCTAACAACCAATTTACAGGAAATATAGGGGCATAAGAACATGTTAAATGACACCATGGGGATACATTCAACAAAATTCAGAGTGTGGAAAGATTTTCAGAACAAATGACCCAGTTTTGTCAACAGATAAATTTCAAAGAAAAAAAGAGATAAAGAGGCGGAACAGCCAGTTAAAAGAGACATGACACTGTAGAGTCTCATCTGGATCCTAATTTGAACAACAACAATGAATAAACATAAAACAGCTGGGGAAGTTTCAATATTGATTACATATTGGATGCTATATTTCAGGTGTGCCAATGTTGTTATTATGCTATTTAATGAGACCTTACCTTTTAAGACTACATTGAAGTATTTAGAGAAGAAATATGATTTCTCACATTTGCTTCAAAATTATGAAGGGAGAGAGATGGGGCCAGATAAAGGAAGGCTGTCTTCAAATGGACAAGCGCTGAAGTTGGGTAGTGGGTTCATGGGGTCTCATTCTATTTTTCTCTCTAATTTTGTGTGTATTTATTATACAGAATATGCAATTTATCCATAATAGGATGCTGAAAAATACTTAAAGGGTCAACATGTGTCTGTCCTCTCGATTTGGCCCAGCATCTGCCAGACTGTGGCCTCTATATCTAATGAGCTTCAGTCTCCACTCAACTCTACCTTCACCCCTGAAGCCTAAGGTAAGGCCCTTTATCAGCAAACCTGGCTGACCCAACCTTTCTCTGGTCCGTTTTCAGGCCCTTTCCCAGAGATGCTCATCTCCCAGCGACAGTGACATTGTGGCAAAGAGGACCATGATCAGGGCAGGTTCCCTGAGACGGAAGACACCCAGGATTAGGGAGCTGGGTGTCAGGGGCCGTCACCACCTAGCGCCCTTCGTTTAGTTCCCAACTCCTCTGTCCCATTCCTTAACCTCAAGGTCAAAGATAAACACACCTGTCCAGATCGCCCACCTTTTCCTTCAGCATTCCGGAGCCCAGACAAAGATATCGACCGACCAGGAAAATAGAAAGAGGGCATCTCTCCCGGAACAGTTAGGATTAGAGAAGAGAGTAGTAATCTGGGGAGATGGAGCTTTGAAGCGCGGGAGGGGAGCGGGTCCCCTGACCCGCAGGCACGAGTGAGAGACCGCGTTGGAGACGGGTCGGTACATTTTTGTGCAGCCTCGGCTAGGTGCAGCCACTCGCCACCCCTCCCCAGGCCCCCTCTTTGAAAGACCCTTCCCCCGGCGCGCCCCACGGCTCTAGCTGCTCATTTCGAATCCACGAGGCCGGCAGGGAGACTGTCTCTTATACACTTNTATACACTGCACTGTGTGTGTGCAAAGTCCTGTGGGTAATTCCCTCTGGCCAGAGGATGGGGTCGTGACAAGGGAACAGCATGTGGTATAAGACACAGCTCATGGGGAGCCTTGTATGGCGTGCAGAGGAGTCTGGCTTATATCTAACCTGAAGGCAATGAGAAGTTACTGACAGATCTTTAAGCCAGAGAGGGATATGATTAGATTTATGGTTTGGAACATCCTCTTTTTGATGAGGAGGTCAAATTGGAGGAGACAGGAATGGAGGCAGAAGGCTAATTAGCAGGCTAGGTGACTGACTGGGTGTGGGAGGCAAGGAAGAGAGAGAAGGATTTGGAATAGTATCAAGTTTCCTCTGCAAAGTGTGTTTTGGGAACTGGGAGGGAGGTTGTCTTGAGGTGTTTCAAGGTCTCTGACTCAGCTCAAGTGAAAGTTAAGGCAGAGAATTCCCTTGTGGTCCAGTGGTTGAGATTTCACCTTCCATGTAGTGGGTGTGGGTTCAATCCCTGGTCAGGGAGCTAAGATGCCACATGCCTTGTGGCCAAAACGTAAAACAGGAGCAATATTGTTGTTGTTCAGTTGCTAAGTTCTGTCTGACTCTTTTCATCCTCCTGAACTACAGCACCCAGGCTTCCCTGTCCTTCACTATCTCCCAGATTTTGCTCAAACTCATATCCATTGAGTCTGTGGTGCTACCTAACCATCTCATCCTCTGGCGCCCCTTTCTCCTTTTGCCTTCAATCTTTCCCAACATCAGAGCCAGGAGACTTGTCTTCTCCTCCTAGGTAGGTAAATTACTTCAGCTCTCTCATCTGTAAGATAAAATACAGATTGAATCTGATTTACAAACCCACACCCGCAGTATCCAGACAGGTAACAGAAGAGATCTGAGCAGATTAGGAGAAGAACAAGTGTCCACTAAGTCTGGATGGGAGGGGAGTTTGGCAGAGAATGGATACATGCCCTTCAGCCACAGACTAGCCATGTTGGGAAAGGGCTCAGGATTGCCATATCGTCCTCAGGAGAAGACAGAGCTTGGTATTTTTATTATGATGTCTCCTAATTTAAAAATACTCATGTAATAAAAAACATCCTCGCTGTAAAATCCATCAAATATATTTAAAGTCTTGAATTTATAATGATTTTTTAAAATCTGGCTTACCTTAGAGGACGCTAAGGAATTGGCTCATTATTTTGAGAAATAATAGGCAAAGGAAAAGAATCAAGAATTTATCCTACATTTTCTATTTGGATGTACCCCAACATAAAGAAATAGTTGATGACAGGTTTTCTTTAGAGAAGTATTCCAGCTAATAAATGAAGATGAAATTATAGAATTAGAATGTCACAATTTGGCAACCCCTAATGAAATAGTGGATCCAGGCAATGATCCTTACTGGATGGTGATATATCACAACAACAAACCAAACAGACAAGCAGACATGACTACTGTCACAATTACACAATGTTGCCTATGAAGTATTCTAGTGAAAAAAATATCAAGCATTAATTGATCAAGCCTCTATATCTAACAACCAATTTACAGGAAATATAGGGGCATAAGAACATGTTAAATGACACCATGGGGATACATTCAACAAAATTCAGAGTGTGGAAAGATTTTCAGAACAAATGACCCAGTTTTGTCAACAGATAAATTTCAAAGAAAAAAAGAGATAAAGAGGCGGAACAGCCAGTTAAAAGAGACATGACACTGTAGAGTCTCATCTGGATCCTAATTTGAACAACAACAATGAATAAACATAAAACAGCTGGGGAAGTTTCAATATTGATTACATATTGGATGCTATATTTCAGGTGTGCCAATGTTGTTATTATGCTATTTAATGAGACCTTACCTTTTAAGACTACATTGAAGTATTTAGAGAAGAAATATGATTTCTCACATTTGCTTCAAAATTATGAAGGGAGAGAGATGGGGCCAGATAAAGGAAGGCTGTCTTCAAATGGACAAGCGCTGAAGTTGGGTAGTGGGTTCATGGGGTCTCATTCTATTTTTCTCTCTAATTTTGTGTGTATTTATTATACAGAATATGCAATTTATCCATAATAGGATGCTGAAAAATACTTAAAGGGTCAACATGTGTCTGTCCTCTCGATTTGGCCCAGCATCTGCCAGACTGTGGCCTCTATATCTAATGAGCTTCAGTCTCCACTCAACTCTACCTTCACCCCTGAAGCCTAAGGTAAGGCCCTTTATCAGCAAACCTGGCTGACCCAACCTTTCTCTGGTCCGTTTTCAGGCCCTTTCCCAGAGATGCTCATCTCCCAGCGACAGTGACATTGTGGCAAAGAGGACCATGATCAGGGCAGGTTCCCTGAGACGGAAGACACCCAGGATTAGGGAGCTGGGTGTCAGGGGCCGTCACCACCTAGCGCCCTTCGTTTAGTTCCCAACTCCTCTGTCCCATTCCTTAACCTCAAGGTCAAAGATAAACACACCTGTCCAGATCGCCCACCTTTTCCTTCAGCATTCCGGAGCCCAGACAAAGATATCGACCGACCAGGAAAATAGAAAGAGGGCATCTCTCCCGGAACAGTTAGGATTAGAGAAGAGAGTAGTAATCTGGGGAGATGGAGCTTTGAAGCGCGGGAGGGGAGCGGGTCCCCTGACCCGCAGGCACGAGTGAGAGACCGCGTTGGAGACGGGTCGGTACATTTTTGTGCAGCCTCGGCTAGGTGCAGCCACTCGCCACCCCTCCCCAGGCCCCCTCTTTGAAAGACCCTTCCCCCGGCGCGCCCCACGGCTCTAGCTGCTCATTTCGAATCCACGAGGCCGGCAGGGAGAAGGCTGTTACTCCGACAGAGCGCGGGGGGCGCGGAGCGGACGCGGACAATGGGAAATCTGCGAACCCGCTGGGCGCGAGCTACCCGGGTGCGCAGATCTCTGCCCAGCCCCGGGGGCCTCTCGTGGTTCCCTGGTTCCCCCTCCCGCCTTGGGGGCCCAGACTGGCGCAGGCGTCGCGGGTTTGGCTGGGGTCGGAGATTGGCCGTAACTGGACGGGTGTCCACCGTGCAGGCCTCGCCCCTCCACCCTCGCGCGCTCCGGCCCGGGGCTCTGGCGGCCGGCCCTCCCCCGAACCCCCCTCTTTCCATACCCGCTCCCCGGCCGATCAGGGTAATGAGCCGCCCTCGGCCTCGCCCCCGCCCCATTGTGTACACTGTGGGGGCGAAGCCGGGTCTCCGCGTGCGGTGGAGGGTGACCGCGCGCGGCTGCGACCCCCGCTTCACACCTGCTCCCCGCCCCCAGCCCGGGGCCGGCGGGGGTGTGTCCTCTCCCTCCCCGCGGGAGGGGCCTCAGCTGGGGCTGCACTTGGTAAAGAGGCCGTGGAGAGGCCGGCGGCGGCCAGAGGAGGGGCTATAAATTTGAAACAGATGCGACCTGACAGGCCCCCAGCCTGGGGAGGTGGCGGGACCGAGGGGGGTGTCCCCCTCCCAGGTCCCATCTTGTCGTCTGCTGCTGAGTTAGACTGCAGATGAGCTAACCCGGGAATTTGGATGTACGGAGGCCTTTTCCCCTCCCTACCTAATCCCTCCTCCTCGTCAGTGTCACCCCTCTTCCGCTCTTTGTGCCCGTGTGTGGGGAGGAGGAATGGAAAGCAGGGAGGTGCCTGAATCACCATTGCTTCCCCCTTTAAAAGAGTGATTTCTTCTTAAGAGATTGACAAAGTCTGGCTCTGGCCTGGCACGTTTTGGCAGCAGCTGGAGAAGGCAATGGCACCCCACTCCAGTACTCCTGCCTGAAAAATCCCATGGACGGAGGAGCCTGGTAGGCTGCAGCCCATGGGGTCGCTAAGAGTCAGACACGACTGAGCGACTTCACTTTGACTTTTCACTTTCATGCGTTGGAGAAGGAAATGGCAACCCACTCCAGTGTTCTTGCCTGGAGAATCCCAGTGACGGCGGAGCCTGGTGGGCTGCCATCTATGGGATCACACAGGGTCGAACATGACTGAAGCAACTTAGTAGCAGCAGAGAAAAATATGGAGAAGGCAAATGGCAACCTCCTGCAGTACTCTTGCCTGGAAAATCCCATGGGCGGAGGATCCTGGTGGGCTGCAGTCCATGGGGTCGCTAACAGTCATCACGACTGAGCAGCTTCACATTCACTTTTCACTTTCATGCACTGGAGAAGGAATTGGCAACCCACTCCAGTGTTCTTGCCTGGAGAATCCCAAGGTCGGGGAAGCCTGGTGGGCTGCCATCTATGGGGTTGCACAGAGTTGCACACGACTGAAGCAACTTAGTAGCAGCAGAGAAAAATATGGCAGACAGCAGAGCATGCTTCGCCTGTTCATTCCACACCATTTGAATGCCCGTTTTGGCTTCCCTGGTGGCTCAGTTGGTAAAGAATCCTCCTACAGTGCGAGCAACCTGGGTTCCACCCCTCGGTTGGGAAGATCGCCTGGAGAAGGGAGCCGCTATCCACTCCAGTATTCTGGCCTGGAGAATCCCATGGACAGGACTGAGCGACTTTCACTTTCACTTTGTACTAAAAGCAGCGTAGGGAGGTATAGGCAGCCGAGGTGCAGGGAGAGTAGGAACCAAGAGCAGAAAAATGTTAAGGAATAATGCCTGCCCTGAGGGCTTTCCAGGTGGCTCAGTGGTAAAGAATCCTCTGGCATTGTCAGGAGATATGTATTCCATCCGTGAGTGGGGAAGATCCCCTGGAGAAGGAAATGGCAACCAACTCCAGCATTCTTGCTTGGGAGATCCTGGACAGAGGAGCCTGGCAAGCTTCAGCCCATGGGGTCACAAAAGGGTCAGACAGGACTGAACAGCTAAACAGCAACAATGCCTGCCCTGCTCTAGGGACTTCAGGTGCTTCGATTATGTACGTTTAAATAGCATTTCGCTTTGGTGAGTATGGTCCTCCCTGGATATCCTCTGGCGATTGGCTCCAGTACCCCCCATATCAAAAATCTGACACTCAAGTCCCTTATATAAAATGTCCTAGTATTTGCATATCACCTATGCACATCCTCTTATATACTTTAAATCATCACTAGACTACAACTAATACAACTCCTGTATGCGTGCATGCTAAGTCACTTCAGTCGTGTCAGACTCTTTGGACTGTAGCCACTCCCCTCCCCCAGGCTCCTCTGTCCATGGGATTCTCCAGGCAAGAATACTGGAGTGGGTTGCCATGCCCTCCTCCAGGGGATCTTCCTGACCTAGGGATCCAACCTATATCTCTTATGTCTCCTGCACTGGCAGGCGGGTTCTTTACCAATAGTACCACTTGGAAAGCCCACAACAACCCCTACTACAGGATAAATGCTATGTAAGTATATAGTTGCTTTCCTGAAGCAAATCAAGGTTTGGTTTTTAGAAATTTCTTTTTCTGAATATTTTCAATCCAGGACTGGTGGAATCTGCGACTGCAGAACCAGCCAATCCAGAGGACCCACTGTAGTATTCTCCCCATGCAACAGAGGAGGGAGCAAGGTGCTGATGCTGCCTGGGGTTTACTGGAGTTAGTTTTCAATCCAGGTATCCCAGCCCCAAGTGAGGGAGGTGAGAGGGGGTGCTGCTGGGAGCCTGCCAGTACACCACACTGCCCAGGAGGTGAGTTGCACCTGTCATGGATCCAGACGGAAGTGGAGAGAGTTGAAACAGTGTCGGCTGGCACAGCCCTTGCTTATCTTATCAATCCTGAACACTGTGCAGCTACTGTTCTGGAGTAGCATGATTTGAAGGCTGAGCCCACGTCTAAAGATGGTGGTATAGTCACCAGTCTGACCTAGGGTAGATTCGGGTACTAGTCTCTCAGCCTGGTGCCAAGGTGAGCTGGCAAAAGGCACTGTGGTGCAGCGTCATCTCCCTTTACAGATGTTCTCTGCTTCCTCTCCTCTTGCAGGAACCGTCACTTCTCTTCCACCCTACCAGTCTCCCTGGTCCATACCCACATAGTTCCGTAGACTCATGTTTCTCAAACTTTGGCATGCATCAGAATCACCTGGAGAGCTTGTTAAAAACACGCCAAGGGGAAAAAAAAAAAAAATAAACTACTTCCAGAGGGACTTCCCTGGTGGTTCAGTGGTTGAGAGTCTACTTGCCAAGGCAGGGGACATAGGTTTGATTTCTGGTCTGGAATGATCCCACATGCCTGAGAACAACTAAGCCCATGAGCCTCAACTACTGAGCCCCTGCCCTAAGAGCCCCAGAGCTGCAACCACTGAGCCTGTGTGCTCTAGAACGAACCCGTGCTCAGCAGCAAGAGAAGCCACTGCAAGAAGATGCCTGTGCACCACATCTAGACAGTAGCCCTGGCTTGCCACAACCAGAGAAAGCCCCCATAGAGCAATGATACAGGGCAGCTGAAAATAATAAATAAACAGTTTTTAAAACATTGCCAGAGATTATGGTGTATTTAGCCTGGGAAGCCACAGGGCCTGGGAATTTGCATTTCTAAGTTTCCCAGGTGATGGTGGGGATGCCTGGGGCTGCAATTTGAGAGCACTGGCCTGGATGGAAAGAAAAGTAAGGGCTGGTGAAAGAGGAAAGAAGTGATCGTGTGCAGTGCTGGAAGAGATTATTGGAAGTTCAAGGTCCTCAGAGTCCTGGGGTATCTTTACTTTCAGTGAGGGATAGATAGACTGAAATCCCCAAGCAATCCTAGGCATACTCCAGAATTAGCCTAGGGCATGTGTTTTTTGTCTGGAGATTTAGCACTCCCCCTAATGGACTCAAACAACTCTGCACCCTCCAGTGAAAACGAGAATTACCTAATTTATTTTCCCAACCTAACTTGGTCATCTGTTCATCTCTTTGGCACTAAAGGTGCAGGGATATGATCTTACACATTTTTGTTTGCAAACTGATTTGCATGTTTTTTTTTTTCATGGGAAGGCATTTTATTTTGATGAGCATGGTTTTTCATGCTCAATGGTGTTCAACTCCATGGATGATGGTGTATGAATGAATGAATGCTTTCTTCTTTAGGAGAATCTTAACACCTACCAGTCCCCCCTTCTTACCTTTGCTTCTTCTCCCAGCTGTTCTAAAATAATATGAAGGTGATTTAAGATCCAGATATTTGCTGAAAACTTCTGCTCAATATGTCAGCATCATTATCAAGTTAGGAGAATTTGGCTGGTGGCTAAGCAAGCAAGCCCAAGTTAGAGGCTAAGAATGGGTTCTGTAAGATATTTGTTAAGTCACCTCAGCTGTGTCTGACTCTTTGCGACCCCATGGACTAAACAGTCCACAGAATTCTCCAGGCCAGAATACTGGAGTGGGTAGCCTTTCCCTTCTCCAGGAGATCTTCCCAACCCAGGAATTGAACCCAGGTCTCCTGCATTGCAGGTGGATTCTTCATCAGCTGAGCCACAAGGGAAACCCTTGTAAAATATATGATTGTATATGATTTTAAATATATATGATTTTTTTAAAAAGCAGTATAGCAAGAAATTAGATGAAAAAAAGCAGGTGACATTTTGTTTCTTCCCACCAGATGGCAGACCTTGCCCAATCAATGAGAATTAACCCTGGACTTGGAGCCCGGCCTATATACTCTACATTTTTCCACTCAGAACCAGGACAAAGGGCTGTTTCTCTACTTAAATAACTTGGGAATCGAAGCAGGAAGAGCAGTTACTGGAAAATACCTCTGTAACAGTTGCCAAGGTACTTGAGTGATCCCTTGAGTTTCCTCAAGGACTCTCTGAGACTTCTTAGTTTTTCCTTCTGGGAAAGAGGTCCACCCTGCTCTAAATAAGAAAATGGGTTACTTAACTAAGAAAAATGGAAAGAATGTAACTTCAGACCAGAGGTTTCTACCTAGGAGGCAGCTCTGAACCACTTCAAGGCGCAGGGCTTGGCTTCTTCCTCCCATGGACCCTCTGGCAGTCGACCTCTTATTTCCTACCACCCAAGAGTTCTTTGTTCTCTTGCTGGTAGTGAATCGTCCTCAAATTATTAAAACGACCGCTTTATTTTAACTCTAAAGTCCACTCTGGAATCTTCTTACTAAATTCCAGTTTTCCATCTAATGGACACACGGATGGTCTCTCCCAGGTGATCATGACCCTCCCTCAGATGATACTCAACAACATGTTACAAAACCTAAATCACACAGTAACTTTAGCAAATTACATGCTCATAGCAAGAATATACATTGTTGTTGTTGTTCAGTCACTAAGTTGTGTCCAACTCTTTGAGATCTCAAGGAGCCCACCAGGCTCCTCTGTCCATGGGATTTCCCAGGCAAGAATACTGGCGTGGGTTGCCTTATCTCCTCTAAGGGATCGTCCTGACCCAAGGATCGAACCCCACATCTCTACATTGACAGGTGGATTTTTTACCACTCAGCCACCAGGGAAGCCCAAGAATATTCATACGTGTGTTAAAATAGATACTCAGTGTCTTACAGGAGAGCTCAATGAATGTTTTGAGAGAAGAGCAGGTGAAGATTCTGTTTCATGCACTCTTTTAATCTCAGTTGTATGTGCAACAGATACTGAGAATATAGTAGTACCCACCTCAGGGCTGGAGTCAGAGCAGATCTATACCTACACAGGAAACAGGAAGTTGTGAGATTGGGATTGACACATATATACTATTGATACTATGTATAAAATAGATAACTGATGAGAACCTACTGTCTAGCACAGGGAACTCTACTTAATGCTCTGTGGTGACCTGAATGGGAAGGAAATTCAAAAGGGAGGGGATGTATGTACATGTATGACTGATTGATCTTGCTGTACAGTAGAACCGAACACAACATCGTAAAGCAACCGTACTCCAATAAAAATTAATTTAAAAAAGAAAGAAGACAGGAAGTTGCTATATCATTGTCATGTTCTCAAACGCAGGTGGGATGTCACCCTCAGCTCATCAGCTTGAGCACTGTTTTTCAATCGCCAAGTCGTGTCTGACTCTCTGTGACCTCATGAACTGCAGCACCCCAGGCTTCCCTGTCCTTCACTATCTCCCTGAGCTTGCTCAAGCTCATGTCCATTGGGTCAGTGATGCCAGCTAACCATCTCATCCTCTGTCGTCCCCTTCTCCATTTGCCCTCAGTCTTTCCCAGCATCAGGGTCTTTTCTAATGAGTCAACTCTCCTCATCCTGTGGCCAAAGTATTGGAGCTTCAGCTTCAGCATCAGTCTTTCCAATGAATATTCAGAGTTGATTTCCTTTAGGATAGACTGGTTTGATCTCCTTGAAGTCCGAGGCCTGGGGATGTGTAAATCCCAGCTAATAATGACCACTTTAGACTAACTAAAACTCATAGCCCAGAAAGCTTCAGTGGGCAGTTCCCTGATCCTTCAGCAGCTCCCTCAGTCATCTTAAATGTTTATAGAACTCTTGCACTAAAGACAGAGACTGTGAAGGAAGAAACTACATAATTGAAATAGTGCACATTTGGGGGTTTTTCTCTGTGGGTTTTTTACAGAGTCAGGCAAACCCATGTTTATGGAATGCCCACAGGGCACATACCAGGGTACTTCACCCCTCATTGGCAATACGTTAGGATGATTAGTAGACCATGCTTAGAAACTTTTTTTTCCACAAAGAAATTTGCTTTAGTTGCTGGGGTAGCAGGAACTAATTTGAGATGTAAAACTGACAACCCCTTTTTGCACTAGGAAGCCTTTATGTAAACTGTCACATATATGTGAATTTATTTGCACCTGTGTCTGTGTTTATGGACTTAAAACTACAAACATAATAGGATATTGATATAAGGGGAAAATAATGTTAAAAGTTAGTGAATCATCTTCTACTAATGCTCCAAGGTTAAATGTTTACCTGGGAGGTTATGCCCTGGTTATAGGCCATTAATGACCATCAATAAATAAAATTGTGTTCACATCTACACTTATGGAATGTCATTTTTGTCTCACAAAAAAATGAGGCTCAAAGAAAACCCGCTTTGGGGCTTCCCTGGTGGTCTGTCTAGTGGTTGAAAATCCACCTCCCAATTCAGAGGGCAAGGTTCGATCCCTGGTCTGGGAAGATCCCATGTGCCCTAAGCCCAGGAACTACAACTACTGAGCCCACGTGTTGCGACTACTGCAGCCCACATGCCCTAAAGCCATGGTCCCCAACAGTAGAAGCCACCACAAAGAGAAGCCTGTGCACCGTAAACTAGAGAGGAGCCCCTACTTGCTATAACTAGATAAAGTCCGCGCAACAAGGAAAACTCAGCACAGCCAAAAATCAATCAATCAATCTTCTTTCAAAAACACACTTTTACTGAGATACTGTTGATCAATGTGAATGGCTAGACTCATTCAAACCAACATTTTACCTGCCCCGCGAACAGGCGGCAGTGGGTGCAACTGAGGGACTCCAGAGAGGCTACGTCCCAAAGGCACTATCTGCTGAGCCTCAGTAGCTGTTACCCAAGCCCGTGGGGGTTCTTCTGTCCTTACTCTTCTCTGTGCCAAGGATCAGGCCAATGAAAACTGTGAGCACCGGTCAGGTATCCAGCAGATTTTCCAGCAGGCTATGAAGGGGATCCCTTGGCACATTTTTCCCACTGCTTTTTCCTCCTGTCCTTTAGCTCTCTTCTGGGACTCGAGCCCGGCCAAAACCCAGGACGCCTGGCTTCAGGACATAATGAAGCTCAGGCTCTGATGTCTCACTGCAAAAATTCAGTGAGAGACAAAGCGATAAGAGGTGGATTTGTTAGGATTCACAGAGAAGCACACTCTTCTGGATGTGGGCCATAGCTGAGGGCAAGGGCTTGGACCAAGGAATGTGGCCTGGCTAGGTTTTGCTAGCGGGGTGAATTCATATGCTGATGAGGGGGAGAATCATCCCAACCATTGGGGAACCACTCACTCCTCTGTCTTTTGACATTGCCTTAGAGCTGTCCTGCCACCTCTGGGTGTGTCTTTTGGCTTACAAACTGGGGATTAAGATTCACTTGAATTTGACTTGTCATCTTGGACCCAGTTGATTTGAATTGGTTTACGTTATGCCCCTGTGTGCTGCCATTCTGTCAAAGGCTGTGCCCTGCCCGCTTCCCTCCTGTTTCGTGCTCTTTTCCTGAGTCCCATCCGGCCCACAGTGTTGCCTCTATTGGAGGGACAACCAGAAAATAGCTGGCCCTTGGGAGGGAAATACTGTATAATATCCAATCCTTCTAGATATTCAGCCTTTCATCTTCCATGTTTCCTACAACATGTGCAACACCAGCATCTCCCGGTGAACCTGCTAGGGCGGGCGCCAGGCACACAATGCCTGCTAGAAGTCCATCTGTTGTCCTCCCTTCGAAGGCAACTGGGCTTCCAGGGATAATGTTTGCCACTTTGGGAGTTAGCCCTGCAGGCCGTTTGGGCCCAAACCTTTACCACCCTTCTCCTAAAGTTAGAAACATACCCCTGGATCAAATCTCCACTCCACTTTTATGGAACATTTAGTCTGTTGCCTCTAAACAAATTTGTTCTTAAGCCAATTACTAACTCTTACAATCAGGACCCTGCCCCCTTGTAGGCAACGTTGCTCCACCCAGCCTGTTATTAAAATACCTTAATGTCCCTAACAGGGCCAGAGAACCCTCTCCTTTGTCACTACTTCTGTTATTACCTTAAGTAGGTCTATGACAATGAAATGCTTACCAGGGGAGACACCCTAACCTGCTCTTAAGGAGGACTAGGGGAAGAAATCAGTGATTTACAATCCCTTAGAGTAAGAGGGATTTGATTTAGGTCATACCTGAATGGTCTAGTGGTTTTCCCTACTTTCTTCAATGTAAGTCTGAATTTGGCAATAGGGAGTTCATGATCTGAGCCACAGTCAGCTCAATCCCAAAGAAAGGCAATGCCAAAGAATGCTCAAACTACCGCACAATTGCACTCATCTCACACGCTAGTAAAGTAATGCTCAAAATTCTCCAAGCCAGGCTTCAGCAATATGTGAACCGTGAACTTCCAGATGTTCAAGCTGGTTTTAGAATAGGCAAAAGAACCAGAAATCAAATTGCCAACATCTGCTGGATCATCGAAAAAGCAAGAGAGTTCCAGAAAAACATCTATTTCTGCTTTATTGACTATGCCAAAGCCTTTGACTGTGTGGATCACAATAAACTGTGGAAAATTCTGAGAGAGATGGGAATACCAGACCACCTGACCTGCCTCTTGAGAAATCTGTATGCAGGTCAGGAAGCAACAGTCAGAATTGTACATGGGACAACAGACTGTTTCCAAATAGGAAAAGGAGTACATCAAGGCTGTATATTGTCACCCTGCTTATTTAACTTTTATGCAGAGTGCATCATGAGAAATGCTGGGCTGGAAGAATCACAAGCTGGAATCAAGATTGCCGGGAGAAATATCAATAACCTCAGATATGCAGATGACACCACCCTTATGGCAGAAAGTGAAGAGGAACCAAAAAGTCTCTTGATGAAAGTAAAAGAGGAGAGTGAAAAACTTGACTTAAAGCTCAATATTCAGAAAACAAAAATCATGGCATCTGGTCCCATCACTTCATGGGAAATAGATGGGGAAATAGTGGAAACAGTGTCAGACTTTATTTTTTTGGGCTCCAAAATCACTGCAGATGGTGACTGCAGCCATGAAATTAAAAGACGCTTACTGCTTGGAAGAAAAGTTATGACCAACCTAGATAGCATATTCAAAAGCAGAGACATTACTTTGCCAACTAAGGACCGTCTAGTCAAGGCTCTGGTTTTTCCTGTGGTCATGTATGGATGAGAGTTGGACTGTGAAGAAGGCTGAGCGCCGAAGAATTGATGCTTTTGAACTGTGGTGTTGGAGAAGACTCTTGAGAGTCCCTTGGACTGCAAGGAGATCCAACCAGTCCATTCTGAAGGAGATCAACCCTGGGATTTCTTTGAAGGACTGATGCTACAGCTAAAACTCCAGTACTTTGGTCACCTCATGCAAAGAGCTGACTCGTTGGAAAAGACTCTGATGCTGGGAGGGATTGGGGGCAGAAGGAGAAGGGGACGACCGAGGATGAGATGGCTAGATGGCATCACCGACTAGACGGACGTGAGTCTGAGTGAACTCCAGGAGTTGGTGATGGACAAGGAGGCCTGGTGTGCTGCAATTCATGGGGTTGCAAAGAGTTGGACACGACTGAGCCATTGAACTGAACTTCGAGTAAGAGGACAAGACTTATGACTGTTTCACTGTTTCCCAGTCTCAGGGCACAGGCTTGGATTGCTTTACATCATGATAGCTATTCCCATCTGTGGTAAACAAACTGGTGATGAGTTAAAATTACAACCCCTTAATCCTACCCAGCACTGGTCATGCTGAAGACCTTGGGGACACCCAACTCCACTCCAGAGGTCCCAGGAGTCAACCTGCCTTGACCTGTCTAAGGATCTGGTCTTCGAAAGGTTGTCACACCTTAACCTGCTTGGGGATCTGCCAGTCCAGGGGTCCCAGGACATCATCACACCTCGACCTGTAGAAGGAATTCATAGGGCCTGGACTCCATCTTAGGCCTGTTCATGCTGATCATGCTCGGCCACCTCTCCNCATCTGTGGTAAACAAACTGGTGATGAGTTAAAATTACAACCCCTTAATCCTACCCAGCACTGGTCATGCTGAAGACCTTGGGGACACCCAACTCCACTCCAGAGGTCCCAGGAGTCAACCTGCCTTGACCTGTCTAAGGATCTGGTCTTCGAAAGGTTGTCACACCTTAACCTGCTTGGGGATCTGCCAGTCCAGGGGTCCCAGGACATCATCACACCTCGACCTGTAGAAGGAATTCATAGGGCCTGGACTCCATCTTAGGCCTGTTCATGCTGATCATGCTCGGCCACCTCTCCAATGGACTCTGAATTCTGTGTTTAGTGCCTATGAAAACAACAGAAGGATAAGACACCCTCAAGACAGGGGAACCTTGAAGATTGTATCTAGGTTACTCATCACCTAAGAGAAAACATACACTAATCACCCCTTCCTCCAGACAGGCCATAATTTTTCTGTATCAATCGGAGTGTAACCTCGGGTTTATTGATTATTGGCTAATTGTTTGTTTGAGCACATGATCACATAGCACGTTAATGATGGGTTATTGGGATTGTATTTTCCTTGGTTTATGTAAGTCTCAAGGAATTTGGAGTGGTGGGTTCAGACACGTACATATGGGGTATAAAAGATTTTCACAAATGCTGGTTGGGGCCCTTGGCTAAGAGGAGACTCTGCCTTGGGCCCGCCGGTGTAATAAATTGCACTCCACTATCTGCATTGTCCTGAGTGAGTTTGTTTCCCGGAACGCGTGGCTACAACAGACTTGCCCAGGGGCCCAATTCTCGGGAGACCGTCACGCCTCGACCTGCCAGGGGATTCAATCTCTAGGAGGCTATCATGCTTCAGCCTGCCTGCAGAGCTGCACCCTGACCCGGGGACACCTGGCTGTCAGGTTGCAACAGTACTGGGTAGGATAATCTTCAGAAAGACTCACCCCTAAGGAAGTCCACTCATGAAATTTGAAGGAGGCCAAGGCCCAGGAGAGGGAGAGAAGGAAAGAGACAAGGCATGCCCAGATGCTGACCGCCCTGCAGGGAAGCCCTATGGCAAACCCCGAGTCCTTGAAGGACAAGGCACAAGGCAAATGCCTAATCTATAGACAGGCGGAGCATTGGGACAAAGAGTGTCCAAACCAAGTCTCCTAAAATGGCTTGCTACAAATGACATCAACTGGGACATTGAGTAGAACTCTGCCCTCAGGCCCCAAGAGCCTCAAGGTCAAGCGCCAAGCCTTTCCTCAGGGGTTCAACAGGACTGAAGCAGCCTGCTCCAGCCAGCCCGCCTGTCACAGATAACCATCACGGGGCTGGAGCCAAAGGTACAAATGGATGTGGCAGGTAGGTCTGAGAATTTCTTGGTTGACACAGGGGCCACCTATTCTGTCTTGATCCCCTACTCCTGAGCCTTCTCCTCCCAAACCTGTACCATTTTGGGTGCTACAGGAAAAGCAACTACTAAAAGATTCACCTGAGTACTTCTTTGTTGCTGGGATGGACAATATTTTCCCACCAGTTTCTGGTGGTCCCTGAGTGTCCTACTCCCTTATTGGGAAGAGATATCCTCACTAAACTGGGGACCACCCTTGTGATGAGAAGCTTTTTCAGCCCCTAGAGCGCTACAGCTCCTGGTTACTACTGAAGAACCCATTACACCTTCTCCAATAGGGAGGGACCAAAAACTATGGGAAGACAAAATTAACCCCCAGGTGTGGAACCAGGGGATTCCGAAAGGAGCCCACCAAACTGAACCAGTCATCATTGTCCTCCAAGATCCCACTCTGTTTCCTAACTGGAAACAATATCCTCTCAAAGAGAGGCTCAGGAGGGACTACAGCCTTTAATAAATAAATTCCTTGCTTGTGGGCTATTGGTCCCCACCAATTCACCATGTAACACCCTAATCCTCTCAGTAAAGAGAAAGGACAGAGCCTGGAGAATGGTTCAAGATCTCTGGATCATAAATGAAGCTGTAGTCCCCCTTCATCCCACAATGCCCAATCCCTGTGTAATCTCAGGAGAAATCCCGCCCAGTGCCAAATGATTTACAGTCTTGGATCTCAAAGATGCATTTTTTTGCACACCATTGGCTAAAGAATCCCAATATCTTTTTGCCTTTGAGTGGGAGGCCCCAGGAGAAAAACACCAACAGATGACTTGGACAGTATTACCTCAGGGGTTCAGAGATAGCCCCCATCTGTTTGGACAGGCCCTTAGCCGGGATCTCCTAGATCTGGACCTGGGACCTAATGGGAAAATATTACAATACATAGATGACCTACTAATCTGCTCTTCTGATGAGAAAAATGCCCAACAACATGCAATTCAGGTTGTAAACTTCTTGGCAGAAAGGGGATATAGTCTCCCATGCTAAGGCACAGATGGTCAAGACAAAAGTCACTTACCTGGGAGTTCAGATTACACACGGGTCCAGGAGGCTGTCCTCTGATCGGGTACAAGGAATCCTCCAGTTGCCCTCTCCCATGACTCGAAAACAATTGCGAGCTTTCCTGGTACTAACTGGGTATTGTAGAATTTGGATACCCAACTATGGTCTAATTGCCCAGCCCTTATATGAAAGCTTAAAGGGATGGGGTGATTCAATCCCACTGATGTGGGGAACTCCTCAAAAGAAGGCAGAGGCTACACTAAAACGGGCCTTAATTCAGGCACCTGCCTTGAGGTTGCCAGACCTAGAAAAAGCATTCCAACTTTATGTCCATGAACGAGAAGGAATAGCCTTGGGAGTGTTAACTCAAATGTTGGGATCTGAGCCCCAGCCTATAAGCTTACTTATCCAAGCGGCTTGATCCAACCACCCGAGACTGGCCCGCTTGCCTTGGAAATCTTACAGCTATTGCAATTATGACAGAAGATGTTTTAAAACTCTCCTTTGGGGCAAACTAACTATTTTTACCAGCCACCAAGTGAAACAACTCCTAAATGAGAGAGGCCATTTATGGATATCTGATCAAAGAATCCTCAGATATCAAGTAGTACTGATGGAAAATCCAGGCATCGTTATATCTTCTGGTGAGGTTCTTAACCAGCCACCCTCCTGCCTACCCCCGAGGGCTCTCTCCCCTTTCAGTCTTGCCTAGAAACCGTGGACCACTGGACAAAACACTGAGAGGGGTTGTTGGAAGATCCTCTGACCAATCCTAAGAAAATCTGGTACTCTGATGGAAGCAGCTTTGTCTTGGATGCAAAAAGAAGAGCCGGGTATGCAGTAGTCTCCGATTTTGAGACCATAGAGGCTAAGCCACTGCCACCAGGTCGACAAGCTACGACATGCAGTGCCAGTTCAACAAAAATATAAAACTACAGCCGACCATGGAAAATAGCACTCACCCTTAGATGGACCTGGCTGTAAGGACTCTGAGGCCTGAGACTAACAAGACGGGGAGGCCCAATACCCCTCGCCATCCCAGTTCAGCAGGAAGTAGCCAGAAAGACCTCTGCGCCCCTATTCCCAAAGAATTGGGCCTCCCATCTCTTGACGGGAGAATGTTAGGTAGTTAGAATAGGAAACAGGAGTCCAAAATGGCAGTGGCTAAAAGACAAGGAAGGGAAAAGCCTGCGAAAGTAGAACAAAGGAAAGTCAAAGGAAGGTCGCAGGACCGGAGTGAGGACCTCAGGTAGAACAAACAGCACGCCTGGCTCGCCCAGTTTACAGAGGGCAGGCCCAGGGGAGGAAAAGGCATATAAAAAGAGGGGCCACAGGCCTCGTCTCTCCCTCTCCTGCGCGCTGCCCTACTCTCTTCTCTTTGCATCTTTGAGTCGACGTGCCCTCACGCCTTGAGGATGGGTTCTCCTGCTATTTTCTAAATAAAATAGAGCTACAACATCGTCTATTCAAGATCTGAGAGCTGTAACACGGTCTGTCCAAGACCTGAGAGCTGTGACTCGCCGAGGGTTTTAACGTCCGTCACTCCAAATCTTTGTTGTGACCAGACCGAACCCAGGAGAATACACTCGCCTGACAATTTGATCTTTGAAATTAATTTATAAACATAAGGAGATTTTGTAAGTTGGTTGCTTTTTCCCACTGCTAACTTTCAATTCAGTTCAGTTCAGTTCAGTCGCTCAGTCGTGTCCGATTCTTTGCGACCCCATGAATCTCAGCATGTCAGGCCTCCCTGTCCATCACCAACTGCCGGAGGTCACTCAGATTTACGTTCATCGAGTCAGTGATGCGGTCCAGCCATCTCATCCTCTGTCGTCCCCCTCTCCTCCTGCCCCCAATCCCTCCCAGCCTCAAAGTCTTTTCCAATGAGTCAACTCTTCGCATGAGGTGGCCAAAGTGCTGGAGTTTCCGCTTTAGCATCATTCCTTCCAAAGAAATCCCAGGGCTGATCTCCTTCAGAATGGACTGGTTGGATCTTGCAGTCCAAGGGACTCTCAAGAGTCTTCTCCAACACCACAGTTCAAAAGCATCAATTCTTCAGCGCTCAGCCTTCTTCACAGTCCAACTCCCACATCCATACATGACTACTGGAAAAACCATAGCTTTGACTAGACGGACCTTAGTTGGCAAAGTAATGTCTCTGCTTTTGAATATGCTATCGAGGTTGGTCATAACTTTTCTTCCAAGGACTAAGCGTCTTTTAATTTCATGGCTGCAGTCACTATCTTTAGCAACATTTATTAACATATATGTACACATACACAGTTGGTTCTGCCTTTTTTCAGTTATTAGTTCAACAAGGAATTTTCATCACATACTTAGGGCACTGAAACAGAACTTGTTGCAGGGGGAAGCCAATTCTGACTCCACTTGGAACTGTTTCCTTGACTTGCTTTTTGTTGCTTTTTTTATTATAATCATACAGAACAGTTTGCCTCAGAGAATCCTGCCCCTCTGCCTGACTGTTAAACTAAAGTACCTTTGTTCAGAACCTTGTCTACCTGTGTGTGGCAGGAAGGAAGAAATTAACACATCCCCTGTCTGAGGCTTGCCACTCTAAGAGATGTCTG
This sequence comes from Neotragus pygmaeus, assembly GCA_006410875.1. NCBI lineage: Eukaryota > Metazoa > Chordata > Mammalia > Artiodactyla > Bovidae > Neotragus > Neotragus pygmaeus. Next base: position 279,094 of record SJYV01005184.1, on the reverse strand, counting down.
CAAGATTAATGGCCTTTTTACTTTGCTTCCTCACCTCCCCTCATCTCTAATCTATAAAAGAACCTGGTATCCAGACCCCATAAGATGGTTATTTTGAGGTGCTACCCTGCTATCTTCTTGGTCTGCCTGCTCCCTTATTAAAGTCTCTTCCTTGCCTCTACACCTGTTTCTTGGATTCATTGGCCTATTGTGCAGCAAGCCGAGCAAGCTTGGACTCGGTAACAAACTTACCCCCATATCCTGCAAAGCCCGAGTTATCTAGTAGAGAGTTTCAGTTTGAGGGAGATGAGGGGTCTTGTTGATGCTGCCTGGTCATAATAGGGCCCCTCCATTGCTACTCCTGTCCCATATTCTAGTCCCAAATCTTCTCTGCAAACAGCATCCGACCCAAGATTCTCTACAGAGTCCCCTAGATTCTTTAGGGCAGAAGGAGAAAGAAAGCAGACTTGGGCAGAGGGCCTTAGAATTTATTTGAAAAATGTATCCACTGTTATGCCCAAGTCGCGAAATCTCCCAGTGACCACCAGGGAGCCGATATCCGATGCAAAAGCAAGGGAGTTTTTATTACCATCGCATCGGCTATAAGGAGGAGCCCCGGGTTTTGAATTACATTGTTTATATAGGGAGTGTTCATGAAAAAAAAGAATTTCTAAGTAGGGGGACGTCTGATTGGTCACTTTCTTTCGAAGGGTTGTGTGTTGGTTTTTGATTGGTCCCTGTTACCTAGGTAGACCACAAGTTCCTGAAGGTTAAGTCAGGAGATTCTGGTCTGGGGTCCAATTGGCTCGTGGGTGGTGGGGTGAGGTCAGGGGATTTCCAAAGGCTCTTTTCCCAGAACCTTACAAAATGGAGTTTTTCTATTAGCAAAATGGAGTAACTTAGATTCTTCACCACATGCTAGTGTAAGGATATCTGTTGTCTATATTGAAAACATTGTTACAATATAACTCTTCCCATTAAGAGATGAGTCTCCTTTTTAATATATTTTTAAATTTATTTTTGGCTGCAGTGGGGCTTCATTGCTGTGTGGGCTTTTCTTTAGCTGTGGTGAGTGAGGGCTACTGTCTAGTTGTGGCGCTTGGAGTTCTCATCGTGGTGGATTTTGTTATTTTGGAGCATAGGCTCTTGGGCATGCGGGCTTCAACAGTTGTGGCACGTGGGCTCAGTACTTGGGGCTCCTGGGCTCTAGAGCACAGGCTCAGTAGTTGTAGCACACTGGATTAGTTGTTCCTCAGCATGTGGGATCCTCTAGGACCAGGGATCAAACCCATCTCTCCTGCACTGACAGGTGGATTCTATACCACTGATCCACCAGGGAAACCCCCAAGAGATGAGGGCTTTTTCAAAGCCCTCGAAACTCTATTTCACTTTTTCTTAAAAGTGAAGAGTATACTTTCCATCAAGTGGTAGAACTGTGGTGACAGACATATGGAAAAGAATATAGGCTGAGAGCATAAGCTGAGGTCAGACAGTCCCAGAATCGAAGTTGAGATTCATCACTTACAAGTGATCTGGTTTTGGAAGAGTAACAGCTTCTCTGACTTAAGGCTAAACTTCTCACTTGTAACATAAGGCTTCAATTAGATAAATATGTAACATGCGTAGTATAGTGTTCACCAGAAGTGTTCACCAGAAGGCATCAGTGTGTGGAAGTTCTTGGCATCCTGCAAAGCTCTATGAGAGTTGAAGCCTACTTCACCTCTGACACTTTAAGTGGCTTCTGGTTGATCTTCACCTCTGATCAAGAAACTATTGGGTTGGCCAAAAAAATTCGTTCGGGTTTTCCATACCATCTTATGGCCAACCCACTGTGCATGCAGCATATCAGAAAGCTCACTGATCTGCCAGTAAGTCAGCATACCCCATCATAGAACTTTCTATTTGGGGAGAAACTCTGTGCGGGATTGGAGTCATAGATCCTTTCCTTGTTTTGGTAGGGAAATTATTGGTAGGTTAGATTGGATCTCCCAGGGATAGATGCTGAGATAAGGATTAGAGTGCAAGCAGTTTATCTGGGGAAGTCACCAGCAGGGAAATGGAGGTGTTTGAAAGAAAGGAAGGAGGCAATAAAGGGTGAGTGTGGACAACTGGGGTTTAATCCCATCAGGGAGCCCTGGGAGATAGCGTAGGGCACACTGTGGAGCTGCTCCACCAGGAGGAGCAAGGAAGTTTGTTTATTTACCAACTTCTCATCATCAGTTAAGGTCTGCTTTCAGGAGCATTAACTGTTGCAGCAGAGCCTTGCAGCAGAACCCTGGAGGTCTGCACTACAGTTTTCCCAGTGGAGCTTGCAAAAGACTCTACATGGCCTACCACTACAACTAACACCACTAGCACCAAGGAATCTACTGGTCACAGGGCCAGGCAGCAAGGCCACTTAAACTGCTCTCAGAACCTGCTGAAGGTCTGCTCTCACTCTGGCCCCCCTCATAATGTGTGGTCTTCAAAGTCACCTAATACATGGATTGGAGCAGTATTCCCAAATGTGGTACATGTTGTCTTCAGGATCGGAAGAAGCCTACCATTACTGCACCACCACGTGGTATAAGGAGCAGGATGCAGGAACTTGTCCTTAAGCTTGGAGCGGACCTCTTAGGGATGCCCAAGACAACTGAATCTTAAAAACTTTACTGACGTGGCAGGCCTGCCAATCTTTTTAGGGCTTATTTCCTCCCTGCTGGTATTCAAGTGACCCAATTAACATGCTGCTATCAAAATAGGGGAACTTGGGACTTCCCTGCTGGCCCAGTGGTTAAGAACCCACCTGCCAATGCAAGGGACAGGTTCAATCCCTTGTCTGGGAACTAGGATCTCACATGCCATGGGGCAACTGAGCCTGCAAGCCGAAACTACTGAAGCCTGTGCACCCTAGAGCACGTGCTCTGCAACAAGAGAAGCTGCTGCAGTCAGAAGCCCAGTCACCACAGTTCCTGCTCACCGCAACTAGAGAAAGCCCTCATGCAGCAGCAAGGTGCAGTGCAGTCAAAAATAAACAATTTAAAAAACATATAGGGGAATTTGGTGACGTTTTGTGTCATAAGTACCAAAACAGTCAAGGTCTTCGGAGTAATAATTTGGAGGTGCTGTGGGAAAATATCCTTAGGATTCTCAGAAGCCCTCAATGAGAGGGTATTTATCTGAAATCATTCAGGAGTCTTCACAGAGGTCCTTCCAGCCATACCCTTGATTTGATATTTGCCCTTGGACTCCTTCAATGCTGAGAAATATTTACCAGCTGAGAGAACTGGGAATAAGAGTCAGTTCTATCAGCCAAACCAGCCAGTCCTGGCGCTTCTGTGTCTCCTCCAGATTCTGCTTACAAATTGCATGATGCCTTCTCTCACTCATCCCTCTCTTACTGCACGTTATCAGACTCCGTTAAAAGAAACCAAATGGCACTTTCAACATTCTGTCTGGAAATCTCCTTATCATCTATTTTAAAGTTTACTAGGTACATTTTTTATCTTCCAAGTTGCCACATGCAACATTTCTCCAATTATTCCGTCACACTTAACACGTGTTGTCCTTCTCCAGCCTCTAATAACTTTTCTCACTGCTTTCTCAGCCTCCAGCAACTGTTTGTTCACCATCCCTCCAGGCTTTGCTAACAGCCTCTTTGGTATTTTTCCAGCTTCTAACCACCAACTGGTCCAAGGGCAGAATTCCAAGAGCACTAGAGTGGATGATACAAACCTCTTGAGGTTAGGCTCTGGAACACTTCTGCTACATTTTTTTGCAAGCAAGCCATGGGGCCATTTCAGATTCAAGGAGTGGGGGAAACAGACTTATCTAGTAATGGAAAAAGTTATAAAATATTGTGACAATGTTTTTCGGTATACAGCAGACATCATTACACTAACATGTGGATACATCTTTGGGATACATTCCCAAGAGTGAACTTGCTGAGTCAAAGGCAAGTATGCATTTGTGAAATAGTGCCTAGCCACTCTTCATAGACGTTATACCAATTTTGAATTTCACCAGCAAACTAGAAGGATGCCAGATGAGGTTTCCTCAGATTTCACAAGACAATGTATTATCCAAATTTTTTTCCCCTGCCATTATAACAGGTAAAAATGACATCTTTGGACTTCCCTGGAGGTAGTACAGTGGATAGTGCCTGCCAATGCAGGGGACACCGGTTCAATCCCTGGTCCAAGAAGATTTCACATGCCGCCGAGCAACTAAGCCCATGGGCGTCAACTATTGAAGCCCACGAACCTGGAACCTATGCTCTGCAACAGGAGAAGTCACTGTAATGAGAAGCCTGTGAACCACAACAGAGAGTAGTTAGTTCCCTCTTGCTATAACTAGAGAAAGCCCCCACGCAGCAATGAAAGACCCAGTGCCACCAAAAATAAAAATTAAAAATAAATAATTTTAAATGACCTCTTGTAGTTTTAATTTCTATTTGCATATTAATATTTTATAAATTTGCTGAAGAGCCAATTGCATTTCCTCCTTGAAAATGGCTACGTTTGGATTTTCCATTTGGTTTGTAGGCTTGGCTTATCATCGTTCAATGCACTCAAGAATTCGCATATGTTAGTTGTAAAATACAATGGAACAGGCTCTCTTGAGTCTCTAAACTGTTTTCTTACATACCTGGTTTTGGTCTTTCTAAGGGTAACACATTCTCTCCTCCCTGGGAAAAGCTAATAGTATGAGATCATGATGAGCTCTCGGAGAAGGCAATGGCACCCCATTCCAATACTCTTGCCTGGAAAATCCCATGGACAGTGGAGCCTGGTAGGCTGCAGTGCATGGAGTCACAAAGAGTTGGACACGACTGAGCGACTTCCCTTTCACTTTTCACTTTGATGCATTGAAGAAGGAAATGGCAACCCACTCCAGTGTTCTTGCCTGGAGAATCCAAGGGATGGCAGAGCCTGGTGGGCTGCCGTCTATGGGGTCGCACAGAGTCGGACATGACTGAAGCGACTTAGCAGCAGCATGATGAGCTCTAAGGGAATATGTGGTTCCCTAACTGGAGAAGACCGACCTGGGTTTCTAGATATTTTCCCCCAAATTTCGCTGTTCCCAAAAGAGAAAGTCACATAGGTGGAAGAGAATCTTAAGTTTGGAGGGACCTAATTGCCTTCAATTTCCTAACAGAGGCTTAGGGAGAAGTGATCATAAAGATATGCGTGTTTATGTGTTATAATTGATTTCTGTACTTCATGCACGTTGCTACAAAGAGTTCTGCACTGGGCTTCCCAGGTGGCCCTAGTGGTAAAGACCCACCTGCCAGTGCAGGAGACATAAGAAGTGTGTGTTCTGTCCCTGGATCAGGAAGATTCCTTGGAGGAGGGCAGAGGACTCCAGTATTCTTGTCTGGAGAATCCCATGGGCAGAGGAGCGTGGTGGGCTACAGTCCATAGGGTTGCAAAGAGTCAGACACATCTGAAGCAAAGCATGCAGACTAGTGGATGAAAATAGAAATGCCTTAAAGAGTTCTACATTGAAGTAGAACATGCGCGTTTGAGTCTAGTGACCTTGGACAAGCATCCCCCCTTCACTTCCGTTTCTCTGCTTTTAAAAGGAGGATGATGTTACCTGTCTAGAAACTCAAAATTGCAATTTGCAAAGGTAAATTTTACAAATATATGGTGCTAGGATGTTCACCTAAAGGTACTGGGTACCACCCAGGATCTAATGCAGGCTGTGGAAACTCAGTAGTTCTAAACTATCACTGCCTGAGGGATACCACTGTTTCTCACAACCTAAGATACTAGATGTTGTTGCCTGACCTCTTCTAATGCTACCATTAGAGCCAACCAACGTTAAGAGCGCAGACCGCCTGCCTGAGACTTGAGGCACCAACTGCAAGTTCAGAGATCCCTAGGGCCACCCTCACTTCAGACCAGCTGGCTACAAGGTAGGAAGCTCCTGTGACCCCCTGCAGGCTCCATCCTTTGTTAAAATGACTCAGAACTCAGGACTCATGATTATAGTTTTGTTATAATAAAAGGATACAAATTAGAACCAGCCAAAAGAAGAGATACATATGGCAGAATGTAGAATGGAGTGGGTTCCAAATGCGAAGTTCTGTGTCCTCAAGAGAGTGTTTCCCTCCTGGCATCAGAGTGTGGTAATATGCAGATTATTGCCAACCCAAGAAGCTCATCCGCATACTTCATATATTCAAGAAACAGCAAGAAGACCAGTGTGACTGTCTAGGGAATAGCGATATGAGATGAGGTCAAAGAGGCAACTGGATAGGAGCAGAACTTAAGCAGCTCTTCAATCTAGGCAAGAAATAATGGTGACTTGGAACTAATACTACTGAAATATTAATATTCATTGATGTCTGTAGTTTACATTAGCACTGACTTTTTGTGTTGTAGAGTTGTATGGGTTTTGACAAATGTATAATGCCATGGAATCTTGTGTGTATGTCCGTATCACAGAGAATAGGTTCAGAGCCCTAAAAATCTGCCGTGCTCCACCCATTCATCCCTCCCTCCCTTCCTGCCCCACCTCTGGCTACCACTGATCCTTTTTTTACTGTCTCCATAGTTTTGACTTTTCCACAACATCATATAGTTGGAGTCACGCTGTATGTAGCTTTTTAGATTGGCTTCCCTCACTTAGCAGCCAGCATGCATTCCTCCGTGCCTGTTCATGGCTTGATAACTCATTTCCTTTATTTGTTAAATAATATTCCATCGTGTGGATGTACCAGTTTGTTTTTCCATTAACCTATTGAAGGACATTCTGGTTGCTTCCTGTTTTTGGCAATTATAAGTAAAGCTGTTACAAACATTCATATCTGAGCAACTAAGCACATACGCACGCATGCAGGTTTCGGTGTGGACGTAAGCACCAGTGTTGGACCAGGCAGCAAAAATATGTTTAGCTTTGTAAGTGGTTGAATTAATTTGCATTTACACAAAAAATGAATCAGAGTGCCTGTTGCTCCATAACCCTGTCAGCATTTGGCTTTATCAGTGTTTTAGATTTTAACTATTTTAGTAGGTGTCTAGAGGTATGTTGTCATTGTTTCAATTTGCGGTTCCTCAAAATATATGACATTAAGGATATTTTAATGTGCATTTCCATCCATATATCTTCTGTAGTGAGGTGTCCATTCAGATCATTTGCCCTTTTTTTAAATTGGGTTATTTTCTTGTTAAGTTTTAAGTGATCATTGTATATTTTAGATGAATCCTGTGTTAAATATTAGATTTATAAATATTTCCTCTCAGCCTTTGGCTTGTCGTTTCATTTTCTAAAGCCTATTACTCTTGATTAATAAGACGTACTCTGAACATCTCTCTAAGTTAACTTATTGCAATACTTTTCTTGTCAGAATAGTATTTCATGGAATGATTATAGCAGTGTTCATTTAGCCAGTATCTTACTGCTGGGTTTATACATCCATTCTAACTTGTAACTAAATGTTCGTGTACAATCTTATTTTCTCAGTATACATATCTCGAAGTGGAATACTAGCTGGATTAAGGAGTTCTTATTTTTTTCAAGCTTTTGTAATTTATTTGTTTATTGGCTGCTCCATGCAGTATGTGGGGTCTTGGTTCCCTGATGAGGGATGGAACTCAGGACCCCCTTGCAGTGGAAGCAGGAGTTTTAATCATTGAACCACCAGGAAAGTACATATTTATTACAATTGCCCAAAAGAAAATTTCTCCCAGTGTACATGCTTATCAGCAGTACAGAGAAAGCATCTATTTCCCCAGGCTCTTAAGGAGGTATTACAAAATGCTTCAGAATTTGAAATAGCTTTCTTTTTCCTTCTGGATACAAAAATAACTCATGCTTATGCTATCATTTAAAACTATTTGCAAATTTAAAAGTTAAAACTAGTATTTTATGCCTTTAATTTGTATTTCTTTGATGATTAAACATTTTGTCAAGCAAAACATCTTTAGTCCCACTTAAATGACATTAATATAATGGGTATGTAATAAATGTGCCATGATAATATTTATAAAGCATCATTTGAATACTTGGCATTCAACATGGTACTTTGCTGGTTTTTACTAAACATGTATAGAAGAATGAATCCCTAATCACTGTGGTGGTGGGAAAATAAGACAATTATATGTAAAAGAATGAAATTAGAACATAACCTAACACCATACACAAAAATAAAAAAAAAATGGATTAAATACCTGAATGTAAGGCCAAACTAAAATTCCTAGAGGAAAATACAGGTAGAACATTCTTTGACATAAATCACAGGAAGATCCTTTTTTGACCTACCTCCTAGAGTAATGAAAATAAACACAAAAAATAAGCAAATAGGACCTCAGTTCAGTTCAGTTCAGTCGCTCATTCGTGTCCGACTCTTTGCGACCCCATGAATCGCAGCATGCCAGGCCTCCCTGTCCATCACCAACTCCCGAAGTTCACTCAGATTCGCGTTCATCGAGTCAGTAATGCCATCCAGCCATCTCATCCTCTGTCGTCCCCTTCTCCTCCTGCCCCCAATCCCTCCCAGCATCAGAGTCTTTTCCAATGAGTCAGCTCTTCGCATGA
>SJYV01005184.1:255316-265328 GCA_006410875.1 Neotragus pygmaeus | reverse complement strand
TAACAAGTTTACTGAGATATAATTAACAAACAATGAACTGTGCACAATTAAGTGTACAATTCGATAATCACTAACATATGCATGCTCCAGTGTCCTTGCTTGGAAAATTCCACAGACAGAGGAGCCTGGTGGCTTACAGTCCATGGGGCCACAAAGAGTCGTACACGACTGAGTGGCTAGGCACACGCACCCAACGAATGCACACACCTGTGAAACCATCCCCACAGTCACCTTCTTTGTTTCCGATCTCTCAGGTTCACTGTCACTTGTTTTTTGATGTCTTTTGTCTTGAAAGCCCTGGTTTCATACTTTTTGTCTGTTTTTCTAATGATTCAAGGCAGGAGGATGTATCTGGTTCCTGCTGCTCATCTTGGTTGATTATGAAAGCTTGCCTGGACCCTTTTAAGTGCTGGATCCAGTAGGAGGGAACAAAATAGACAAAATCCTTGGTTTCAAACAGCCTACATTCCAGACCAGGGTGACAGTAAATATATGAGAGAAGAGTAAATTTGCATCCATAAACGATTTCAGAAAATGTGTGTCAATAAAATAAGATGGTAATGTGATAGAGATGCAGGAAAGATTTCTCTGGGGAGGCAACATTTGAGGAGATGCCTTATGAGAAACAGGCTGTCACTTGAAGAACGAAGAGTGTGTTTTAAGATAAGGAAATATGACAAGTCCAAACAGAAATAAGCTTGGCTTATTTCATAGGGCAAATACAAGGCCAGTGTGGCTGGAGTGTATTTGAGATGGGAGAGGAAGTTGGAGCCGCAGGTAGACTGTGGTTCAGTCGCTCCGTTGTGTCCGACTCTGCGATCCCGTGGACTGCAGCACGCCAGGCTTTTCTGGCCTTCACCATTTCCTGGAGCTTGCTCAAAGTCCTGTCCATTCAGTCAGTGATACCATCCAACCATCTCGTTCTCTGTCGTCCCCTTCTCCTCTTGCCTTCAGTCTTTCCCCAATCCCAGCAACAGGCTCTTGAGTTTAGAGGAAGAGTCTTGTAGATCAGTGTTCCAGTTACAAACTGCTGCATAACATAGAACAACAACAGTCATGAACTTTACTCTTGAATCTAGGGGTGCTTGAGGTCAGCTAAGTGACTTTTGCTACAGGTCTCTTGTGTGGGTGCAATCAGGTGATGGTGGGACTGGAGTCATCTCAAAGATTCCTCATCCCCCAGTTTAGAGCCTGGGTTACTTAGACAAATTACTAAAGGATAGCACATTTCTAGTTCCTTGGCGCTCTCTCTTTCTTTTGACTTAGGGTAGCCCAAGTTTTTACATGGTGGCTAAAGGTTTTCAGAGCAGAAACTGGCAAAAGCTTCAGGGTATTTCCAAACCTAGCCTTGAAGTCATACAATGTCACTCCCACCACATTTGGTTTGTTAAGGTAGTCACAAAGATTCACCTAGGTCCAAGGGGAAGGAACAAAAATTCAACTTCTTATTGGAAGAGCATCAAATAATATCTGGATATATTTTAAAACTGGGATTCCCAGGTGGCACTAGTGGCGAAGAACCTGCCTGCCACTGCCAGAGACATGAGACACAGGTTCAATTCCTGGGTCGGGAAGATCCCCTAGAGGAGGACATGGCAACCCATTCCAGTATTTTTACCTGGAGAATCCCATGGACAGAGGAGCCTGGTGGGCTACAGTTCATAGGGTTGCACAGAGTTGGGACACAACTGAAGTGACTTAGCATGCATGCATGTTTTAAAACCATCATACTCATGGCAAAGATTTTGGGTCAGATTTTTACAACAGGAAGTCATTGGTGGGTTTTTAACAAGGGAATGATATGAAATGATTTGCAGTTTTAAAAGGTCAGTCTGTCAGGATTACTAAGATGCAAAATCAACATGCAAGCATCAATCGCGTATTTCCGTAACAGCAAAAACAATTAGCAAATGAATTGTTTAAAACTATACCATTTACAAGAGTGTTTTAAAAATACCAACTACCTAGAAATAAATCCAACAAAAATACGTGTAAGACTTTTATGCAGAAAACTACAAACCTCTGTTGAGAGAACCTAGAGAGTGANAATTAGCAAATGAATTGTTTAAAATTATACCATTTACAAGAGTGTTTTAAAAATACCAACTACCTAGAAATAAATCCAACAAAAATACGTGTAAGACTTTTATGCAGAAAACTACAAACCTCTGTTGAGAGAACCTAGAGACTGAATAAATGGATTTACTATTTTCCGGGATTGTACGACCAATTGTTATAAAGATGTCAGTTTTTCTTAAATTGGTCCATAGTTTCTGTGCAATGCCAATCAAAACATCCACAGCTTTTTTTTCTGTAGAACTTGACAAGCTAATTCTAATAATGTATATGGAAATGTGAAGGATCAATAATAGTAAGCCACTCTTGAAGAAGGAGGAAGAAGAAAAGTGGAAGAGGGATTTTCTATCCTTTATCATAAAGCCAGTGTCATCTACTATTAAGGCAGTGTGATATTGCCATGAGGAACACAGAAAAATAAATAGACCAACGTAATAGAAGAACCCAGAAATAGACTCATGCACATATGGACACTTGATTTATGTCAAAGATAGCATTATAAAAGAAGGAAAGGATGGTCTTTCAGTAAATGGTGTTGGAGTAATTTTGTATCCACATGGAAAGAAAGAAGGAAAGAAGGGAGGGGGAGGTATATAGTCTGCAGAAATACTTGCACATATGCACTGGGAGACATGTACAAGAATGTTTGTAGCGGCATTATTCATAATATCCGAATTTAGAGACAACCCAAAGATTCAGCAGTAGAATGGATAAATAAAATGTGATATATTCATAAAACAGAGTATATTACAGCAACAAAAATGAATAAACTGCAGCCTCATACAGACTAGATGAATCTTAAATTGAAAACATAATATTGAATGAAAGAAGCCAGACACAGAATACATGTGATTTAATTTCCAAAAAATTCAAAACTGGGGAAAACTTTTAGCGATGCATAACCATGGACAGAGGAGCCTGGTGGGCAAAGTCCATGGGTTGCAAAGAGTCAGATACAACTAAGCGACTAACACTTTCACTTTTTTCAATCATTCAANTTTTGCAATAAATGTTCTGGTTTTAGTTTTCATAATTTGCCAGTACTAATCAAGTGTCTGCTGCAGCCTTTGTACATTCATAGCAAGTGGTGTAATGAGTGCTCACTTGTAAGTGAATGTTCTTACTCTCTAGTGAAGCACTCAGGCAGCCCCCAAGGAAGCATAAGTAGAATTGGCTCTATAAATGTGCCTCCTCGGCTTAAGACAAAAGTCCACAGGCACTGTTTTACACATCCTCCTGTGACAGAGAAATGCTAATTCAAAAGAAACAGGATTAAATATTAATATTGAGTTGGCCAAAACATGCATTTGGATTATTTCATAAAATGGTGTGGAAACCCTGAAAGAACTTTTTGACGAACCCAATATTTCTCTCAAATGCTGTTCCTAAAAAAAAAAAAAGAAAATCTTAAATATTGAAAGAGAGAAGGAGCAAAGAAAGTGGTTATAAAACCATAAGACTGACACTATGTAAGAGAATTGATTACTGGAAGAAAAAAAGGGCAGATGCTAAGTGATCACTGCTTCTTAATTTCAAAATAGTTCTAAGGTCTAAATTACTTTGGCATCCTATAACTCTGGTTTTGCTGGAGAGAGTTAAGCCACCCAAACCTTTGGGACGAAAATAACATGTAGAGCATATTGATCCTGATATTGGGCTGGGGGAGAATAATTGCTCTATAAAACCTACATAGAAAATCTAAATAAAACAGAATCATTTTCATTCTCATTCTTTTAAAAATCATGTTTGCCATGAAATTAAGCTTTAAGCTTCTAGCTAGAAATCCACTAGTGACCTTGAAGGACTTTATAGTGGAGCTGGTTTCTGATCTTGTATATAAATGTATGCATCTTATTATATATGAGTTACATCTATAAATCTGGCATTGGACCGTGTTTGACACTAGAATTAAGTTCTCGCATTGGAAGTATGGAACAAACAATAAACTACTCATCTGCATAAATACATGTCACCACTTAGGAGAATATAATGTTTCCAAAACCTCTGTTTTTCAGATGAAATACCTGTCACAAAGAGAACATTAAAAATAAAACAAGAGTCTTCTGAAGAAGCACAGTAAGTAGATATTTCCCCTTTCTAAAAAGTGTAAATACCTAAGTTTAATGACAAAGGTCTTGCTGTAATTAGACGTGCTATGAAAGTTAGGGGCTTCTCTGGTGGCTCAGACAGTAAAGCACCTGCCATGCCCCCGAGGGAGCATGTCTCGTTGTTCTCTTTCATCTTCTTAGCCTGAGTTTTCCAGTGGTTAATCCAAAAATGCTGAGAATTTTGTGTATGACAAGAAGAAATAGATGTATGGAAATAAAAGTGTCTGGTATTTGTGTGGATATGGCATTTGGATGTTTAAATATGATACAGAGATGAGGTGCAGGGCCCAGAGATTGTCTGGGGTTAATTGAAATGATAGGAGGGCCAGAGGAACACTTAAATTACAGCTGTCCCCAACCTTCTTGGCACCAGGAACCAGTCTTGCGGAAGACAATTTTTCCACGGACCAAGATGTACGGGATGGTTGGGGGATGATTCAAGCACATTGTATTTATTGTGCACTTTGTTTCTACTGTTATTACATCAGCTCCACCTCAGATCATCAGGCATTAGCTCCCAGAAGTTAGGGACCCCAGGTTATAATATTCCAATTTGGGAATCAAAAAGTAAATTCTTAGAAACTGCAGAGTAGGCCAACTAATGTAACTGGAGATGAACTCAAGCTTCACAGACTTGGTGTCACCAATCTCAGGCCCCCCTGAACTTTTCCTAGTTGGAACTTCAGAAATACAGCTGACAGTTCTCAAGAACTGTTTAAATAGCTGGGTCTAGTTCTCACTGGGTTCCACAGCTGTCAAAAGCTGGCCTGAGGCTTAAGCCCAGGGAACTTCAGGCTGAGATCATATCAGTGGGGCAGGAAACTGGCAGACTCTGCAGAAATGTCCAGCATGGCTGTTTCTCCAGGATTCAGCCCGTAGAGTGAGTGGGTCCTAAGAGGTGACTCATCTCCCAGTGTACCAGCTTCCTGAGAACTGTTCTTTATTGCTGACTGAGGGCTGTGACTGTGCCAAATATGATAACTTTATTTGGGCACTGGATCTTTCACTCTTAAGTTCAGGTGGAATTCACCTGAACTAGCTGATACACTCTTTTACACCAGTCAGTTATACCATCCTTCACCCATGAAGAAGAGTCACCACTTACTTATCAAATACCTACTGTATGTCAGGCATTGGGATACGGCAGTGAACAGAACAGACAAAAGTCTCTGCCCTCCATCCCACCTCCTTAGCCCAGTCTTCGTTGAGATCAGTACAATATTTTAAGAGAGGACAAGGAAGAATGGTAGCGTGATTTCTTTTTTATAGCATCTACCCATGTAGAAACATGGTCCTATATCTTAGCCTCACAGACACCATATCCTCAACATTAGCAAAGTGACCGAGTGCCTTTGTGCACTCTGAGAAGAGAAAACAGTCCCCAGAGATGCAGTGATTTCATCTGCATGGCCACCAAAGTACTTGAGTAGCTTTCTAGACAAACTGAAGTGCAGAGGTGAGTCCAGGACAGTCACTGGACCAAGAAAACTGATAACAAAACTTTCACTCTTTGTCATCTTGGAAAGAAAGTATAGGAAAGTAAGAGTGGCTCTGTGGAAGATCCCCCAGTTTGTTCCAAAAGCTCTTCTAGAAGATTCGAGAGTTTAAGAGGAAAGTGTACAGTCTGCTACCAAGAAGCTGTTCACAGACCACCATTATACCTTCTTTTCTTGCCTGTATTTGATTATATGTGAGTGTGGTAGTTGAGTATTTTAAACCTGTGATTGATGTAGAGTGTGATTATTTGCTGCCAAGTTACCATTTAACAAACTTCAGTCTTCTGATATCAGAGTTGTGCCCTGAGAAACAAATATCCTCATATCTATATAGGTCATTATGAAGTGTCAGTTGGAATTACTTGAATTAAGCAGCATGTGAAACAAGAATTTCCCTGTACTTTGTCTTATTCTGTTAACTGTCCAAATCAAAATTGAAATAATTTCTATGCTTTTGCTTCCCTTTATAAAAATACATTTTAGGACGATCTCAATTCATTATCTGGAATTTTTCTCTCTTAAAACGGAAGCTTAGTAATGAAGCTTTTCCATCTGAATTTTCACATCTTAATTCTGTGCTAAACTGTTCTTTTAAATTTGGGAGTAGTAATGTATTTTAGACAAATAGAGGAAAATATCCTTTTTTCATGTTTTTGAATCAGATCAATTTAGTTCAGGCGCTCAGTCGTGTCCAACTCTTTACGACCCTCATGGACTGCAGCACGCCAGGCTTCCCTGTCCATCACCAGCTCCCGGAGCTTACTCAAAACTCATGTCCATTGCATCGGTGATGCCATCCAACCATCTCATCCTCTGTCGTCCCCTTCTCCTCCGCCCTTCAATCTTTCCCAGCATCAGGGTCTTTTCTGATGAGCTGGTTTTTCACGCCAGGTGGTCAAAGTATTGGAGTTTCACCTTCAGCATCAGTCCTTCCAATGAACATTCAGGACTCATCATAGCCTTTAGGATGGACTGGTTGGGATCTACTTGCAGTCCAAGGGATTCTCAAGAGTCTTCTCCAACAGCACAATTCAAAAGCATCAGTTCTTCAGCGCTTAGCTTTCTTTATAGTCTGACTCTCACATCCATACATGACTACTGGAAAAACCATAGCTTTGACCAGATGGACCTTTGTTGGTAATGTAATGTCTCTGCTGTTTAATATGCTGTCTAGGTTGGTCATAGCTTTTCTTCCAAGGAACAAACGTCTTTTAATTTCACCATCTGCAGTGATTTCAGAGACCAAAAAAATAAAGTCTGTCATTGTTTCCATTGTTTCCCCATCTATTTGCCATGAAGTGATGGGACCAGATGCCATGATCTTAGTTTTCTGAATGTTGAGTTTTAAGCCAACTTTTTCACTCTCCTCTTTGACTTTCATCAAGAGGCTCTTTAGTTCTTCTTCACTTTCTGCCATAAGGGTGGTGTCATCTACATATCTGAGATTATTGATATTTCTCTTGAAAATCTTGATTCCAGCTTGTGCTTCATCCAGCCTGGCATTTCTCATGATATAAGCAGGGTGACAATATGCAGCCTTCACGTACTCCTTTCCCAATTTGGAACCAGTCTGTTGTTCCATGTCCCGTTCTAACTGTTGCTTCTTGACCTGCATACAGATTTCTCAGGAGGCAACGCAGGTGGCCTGGTGTTCCCATCCCTTGAAGAATTTTCTACAGTTTGTTGTGACCCACACGGTCAAAGGCTTTGGCATAATTAATAAAGCAAATGTAGATGTTTTTCTGGATCTCTCTTGCTTTTTTCATGATCCAGTGGATGTTGGCAATTTGATCTCTGGTTCCTCTGGCTTTTCTAAATCCAGCTTGAACATCTGGAAGTTCACGGTTCACATACTGCTGAAGCCTGAATTCAGATCAATAGTCATAATGAATTTCATGTTTTCCTGTGGCCAGCATGTATGGGTCAAACTTCCTTAACTTTCAGAATATCCAAGTTAGAAATTAATCTGTTCATTCTTTTAAGTGATTCTGTTTACCTTTCTGAACACAGCATTCTTCACCTACTTTTATAGATCCAAAGGCCATCGTATGCACTATTATATATACACACGCATTATTCTTGAGTTTCTGAAATCCTAGGGTCTTATGTGTCAATAGTTAACTAAGTGTAATACAACTAGACTATAGAATAATGGAGAGCAGTTTATCACTAGTTCTAGAAACTTAATCGGGGTAAGCATGTCTCAGATTTTAATACTATGATTATCTGGACCTGCACAGTCCAGTATGGTAGCCACTAGCCATCTGTGGCTATTTAAATGTAGTTTTTAGCTAATTAAGAACTTAATACCTCACTCACAGTAGCCACATTTCCGTGCAATGGCTGACATACTGGACAGCACAGACATAGAACGTTTCCATTCATTGCAGAAAGTTCTGTTGGACAGTGCTCATCTAGACACCTGAGGAATCTGACTTTTATCTCTCTTTCTAGGAAAAGAGACATCATGCAGAACATTGTACAAATTTTGGAATCAGTACAGTTGAAATGGGAACTGTTTCAGAGCTGGACAGACTTTTCAAGGCTTCACCTTTCTAATAAACTGGCCATTTTTGGAATCGGTTACAACACCCGCTGGAAAGAGGACATCCGTTACCACTATGCTGAGATCAGCTCCCAGGTGCCCCTTGGCAAGCGGCTCCGGGAGTACTTCAATTCTGAGAAGCCCGAGGGCCGGATCATCATGACCCGAGTGCAGAAAATGAACTGGAAGAATGTTTACTACAAATTTCTGGAGATCACTATCAGCGAAGCTAGGTGCCTGGAGCTGCACATGGAAATTGACTGGATCCCCATCGCCCACTCCAAACCAACTGGTGGGAATGTGGTTCAGTATTTATTGCCAGGAGGCATTCCCAAAAGCCCGGGTCTCTATGCCATTGGCTACGAGGAGTGTATTGAGAGGCCTCCCTCCCCCCATGTGGAGCGACATACCCTGGACCCCGGCAAGGAGGGCCGGGTTGACTTGGAAAGCCTTTCAGCACAAGCCTCACTGCAGGTGGAGATAGAACCCACTCGAATTATCTATTGCTACCTCGGAATCGCTGAGGTCAGGACTCTGCAGCAATGCTTGTTTTTACATTTCCAAGCAAATACCAAAACCTTCAGCAAGGATTGGGTTGGTATAAATGGGTTTTTGTCTCAGAACTGTATTGTGGATCCCGGTGTGTCCCCCAAATCCATCTACATCAAATTTGTAGAAGTTGAGAGGGATTTTCTTTCTGCTGGCTCGTTAGTTGAGTGCCTGGAAAAAGCCATCGGGTACCCCTTAAAATTTAACAACTGAATGTCATCCTTCATAAGGATCTGGGCTCTTACCTCTCTCTTCTCTACCCCTGTCCCATGACCCAGACTGTCCCTCATCCAGATGCTGCCATCGACTCTTCATGGAAACTCTTTCCACGATCGGGCCAGTACAACTAAGAAACCATAATAGACCTTGGGCAGAGAACACAGACCTCACCTGAAAAATGCTCATTTTGAGCAAACAAGCTACACAGCGGACTTGTGTGGTGGGTCAGCTGTTTCTTTTTTAAAAACAACAGAAAAACAATTTTTAAATGAATTTTAGAGCCCTAATGTAAACAAATGTAGGTACATTCCATATTGGACAAAACTTATACTTTGAGTTTCATATGAAATTGAAAAATTGTATTTTTTTCACGATGTTTCATTTTTACACATCTCTATGTCTCTATATAAGTATTATTTACAACCTTGAATAAATAAGCAATAGATAATGGCAAGTAAAATCTTGAGTCACAGTGAATAAGACTGTTTTTCAATACTACCCTTTAGCTACTATTGTATATAATTTAGAGTTTCACTTTTTTTCACCAACCAAGTGTTTTGCTATTCCCAATCAGTGTTGCCTGCAAAGCCCTCTGTTTCTGTGATGTACCAACTTTTGGTTGTGTTACCATTTAAAACTTAAAAAAAAAAAAAATTAAAGGAATTCCTGGCCTCTTGGCGTTGTAGTAGTGGAGCTTTTTGTAGCGGAGTGTGGTCTCACTGGCAGTGGGACTGTTCTCTGACTTTACTGCAAGGGATGAACAAAACAGAGCAGGGTAGTAGCTTCACTCCTTTACTCGTCTTCACTCTCTACACCCCACTGGCCAATGTCATTATCCGTTTTCAGAGCCCCAAAGGTCACTGGGACATTTCATTTTGTGCTACTTTTTAAAAAGCTACAAAAGGATATTCCATGTGGCCCTCGGTACATAATATTTGCAAGAGACTTTCATTCCTCATCTTTATACTCAGTCATCAGGGGCAGCTGTCTAAAGAGCAGGGGTGAAGCAGCACTGACAT
>SJYV01005184.1:226365-238311 GCA_006410875.1 Neotragus pygmaeus | reverse complement strand
GGAAGATTTGGGGGCGCGAGGATGGGGGGGTCAGGGTGGGGAGGAAGGGCGAACGGGGACCATACTAGACTGGAGAGCTAACTAAACGGGCACGGCCTTAGCGACTGATGGACGGTGTTCCTGGGAGAGGGAGTCTCTGGGGGAAGCAGAGAGGGCTCCTGAAGCTGGCAGGTTGGTGGAAAGGAGAGGATCACAGACACGGCAGGAAAGTCTCGTCACTGCGAAGGGGACGCGGCATCCATCTGTCTCGGGAAACTGAGCAGAGAGAAGGGGTGAGCACCTGCCCGCTCCCAGTACTTTCTTCTCTACCCTCCGTCCTGAACCGGGGCACCCAGGGCGGGGAGCGGGGAATCACCCGGGACTGCCCGCTAGGAGTCACTGAGCTGAAACGAGCCCGCGGCCGGCAGGTGTGCGAGCTGCGGGGTGTTTGTGACCCCTGGGCCCGACTTGTGCAGTCCAGTGCGGGTGACAGGTGTGTCAGTCCAGGTGCGCCCCATCGCAGCGTCAGGTGTCACCAAGGGTCAGAAAGCCTGTAGGCTCAGGGGCATTTTCCCTGGCTGGAAGGCGGAGGAGGGAAGGGGTGGGTCTGGGGCTTTTCTATCACTCAAGGGTCCCACCCCACTGCTTCGGAGTCTCATTCATTACCTTCGAAAATGCTCAGTCCTTCGGTCCGGGGCGAGGCAGAACGGAGGATGGAGATAGAAACAGGTGAGCTCTCGAGCCCGCAGCCTNGGTGGGTCTGGGGCTTTTCTATCACTCAAGGGTCCCACCCCACTGCTTCGGAGTCTCATTCATTACCTTCGAAAATGCTCAGTCCTTCGGTCCGGGGCGAGGCAGAACGGAGGATGGAGATAGAAACAGGTGAGCTCTCGAGCCCGCAGCCTCTTCCCCACCACGCGCCCCTACCCCACATCTCCAATTTCCTTGGCTCCCTCCACACCCTTCTCCGTCCCCCAGTGCCCTTAGTCATCCTTGCACCTTCGGAGGAAGGGGCCCGGTGTCGGGAAGGAGAGCCTGCGGCCCGCCTCACCTGGCCTAGTCTCCGCTGGGGCCGCCGCCCGCGCCTCCCCGGGCGCCCCCAGCTCCGCCTGGTCCCCCGGGGCCCGGGCCCTTCCGGCCGCGCTCTCCGCTCTTTATCTTCTTCCTCGCCATGTGGCCCCGGAAACTCGCCTGGATTTTGGCAGCGGCCGCGTTGGCACCCGGATCGTCCAGAGGGATGTCTAGAATGTCGTCGTCCGGCTTGGAGCAGGCGCTCTCCTGAGGGTGGGGTAGTGGGGAGGGGTGTTTCTTGTGGGGTGACCCGGCCGAGATCCCCGAGAGGGTGGGGTAGGAGGAGAGACTTGCGGGACTGAGACCAGGAGGACGCGGGAGTGGGAAGCGCAGAGAAGGGGCTAAGGCAGGCCCGCACTGGGGTAGGGGAGGGGACGGTGTATGTGTGTGCGTGTGTGTCTTGGGCAGCGGCAGACAAAAAGGAACGTTCAGGGTCAGGTGGACACAGTGTTCCCAACTCAGGAAAAAGAAGCGCACAGTAGATGTGCTACAAGACAGCCAGGTAGCCGTGAGTGAGCCACGGCCCAAGCCAGCAGCCCAGCGAGGGGAGCCGTCCAGCTGTCTGGATGGTGCACGCAATTACTGGAGAAGGGCAAAGTAAACCACGGCGGGACTCCTGGGCTCGGCTGCGTTTCCCCCATCCTCAGAGGGTGCCTCTGGCTCAGAAGGGTCCCTGCTGAGTCCAGGATTCCCTGGGGGAGGGTTTAGAAGAATCAGCATGCTGTCCCTTCACTGAGTAAAATCACTCCAGAGCTCAAAGCTGGGATGAAGGTGAAGGTGGGGCTTACGCTGCAGTGGGGCAGCCTTCCCCCACCCAGGGCTAGAGGTCAGAGACTGTTTCCCCATTCACACTCCATTCTGCACTGCTCCAAACACAGGAGAGAGGGGATGGTCTGCAAGAAGCTACAGAGAAAAGGCTTCACTTCAAAAAAGGACAAAGGAAAGATAAGCAGGAGCAAGAAGTTCTTTCCATGAGGTGCGCAAGAGAAAGAAAAGAATAATGACAATAGTTCCTAATACCACTGAGGCACTGCCCTTGTTCCAGGCATGGCAACACAAGGTTTTACAGATGTTATTTTATTTAGCCCTGGCAACAATGCTATGACGTACCTTTTATTGTTATCCCAGTTGACCCCTAATCAAACTGAGTTAAGTCTTGAAAACCTACCTGAGGTTGTACAGGTAGTTATCAGGACCAAAGAGTCAGGCCTTTGTATGTCAGAGTCCAGAGTCTGTTTTTAACCCCTGCCTGTGTATGTGCTAAGTCGCTTCGGTTGTGTCCGACTCTTTGTGACCCAGTGGACCACAGGCTCTTCTGTCCATGGGACTCTCCAGGCAAGAATACTGGAGTGGATTGCCCTGCCCTCCTCCAGGGGATCTTCCTGACCCAGGGATTGAACCTGTGTCTCATGTGTCTCCCGGTTCTTTACCACTAGTGCCACCTGGGAAGCCCGTTTTAACCTCTACTTTGTAGGTAAGCAAAGGCAGTCAAGAGAATGAACCATGCTCTACCATTTGCTAATTGAGTGGTCTTGGGCAAGTTTTCTAATCTTTTCCTATCTCCGTCCCTTCATCTGAAATCGGATTCCTCTGGGTCATGGGGAAGAATAAACACTGTGATATGCAGAAAGTTTCTGGCACAATCTAGTCGCTCAATTAATGGTAGCTATTATGATTCTTTTAAATAATGGTAAGTTGATGCAAGATAGTTGTTTCTGTAGGTTGAAGCAGTCTTGTAAAAACAATTTCATAGGGAGCAATTAAAAAATAAGGAGACCCAACCCAACAGCTCTGAGGTGAAGTGGGAAGCTTAAGGTTAACTATGGAGTTAAAAGGGCATTTCTCCTTTGAACTAACTTTTTTTTTTTTTTTTTTTTGCCTGAGGACTTCCACTACCTTCCCTGTGTTTTTGTTTCTCTGGCAGGAGATGACCAAGGTCTCACATACTAAGAGTAATTCAGTTCCATTCCTTTCTCTTCCCTCCATCACCCATCCCATTCACGGAATTGAGATGAGTGTGAGTGGGGCCTCAGTGACCACTGCCCCAACCGGATCCCACCCCAGGACCTGCAAAGGTTTCAATCCCAGATGCTTAAGTCCAGGTTTACAAATGGCTTCCTCTCATCATGGTCCCCAAGGTTGTCTGCATTTTCTGGGCTTCAGAGATCTTTGGTTTGCGCTCAAGATGTCCACAGTTGAGTTAAGTGCAGGTAAAAGGTGTTATCAAGGGCTGGGTTGGCTGTGGAGGGGCCCGACACATTCTTTTTGTCTTTCCTGGCTCTATCCCTCTCTCCCTGACATCTCATTCCCCACTTATAAACAGAAATCACTCTTTTTTTGGATCCTCGATTCTCAGAACTCAAACCTTTCTTGGGGATATTCTTAGGGAATGGTGAAAGTTTCTTCTCCAAAGAGGACAATGATCAAAAATGCATGCCCAACGCCCTCCCCTGAGCCAGCAGCTGTAGTGATTGAGCGGAGGAAGGGGTATCTTCCCCCAGAAATGCTCAGACCCACCTGCTGCCACCACCCACCCCAGCTGCATCCAGAATGGAACAACAGGCAGAGCCACCCCCAACTCACTGCTTCTCCCCAGAGCCCACTCCCTCTCCCTTCAGCTGAATTCTCAGGACAGAGCTGGAGGGACAGTAAAAAGACCCAGGAAGTGTGCCTACGTTGGTTCCTTCCAAAACCAAGATCTGATGGTGTGTGCCTGAGAGCTCTGCATGAACTAGGGGGCTTCTGGGAGGGGGAGGGGGACAGTTGTGGGCAAAACACGAGTCATGGCTCTTGGTCCCAAACATCACTTCAGCTCTGAGGGTCTCAATATCTTCAGCCACATCTAGAAGTTGGCCCCAATTAAGGCAGTCTCCTTCAGCTCCCTTGTGCTAAAGGCTTTGAGAATTATCCCTGCCTACTGCTTGTCATATGCTGGGCCCTGTGCTAAGCACTTTGCATCCATTGGTGGTGGTGATGGTTTAGTTGATCAGTTGTGTCCGACTCTTGCGACCCCATTGAGCCCACCAGGCTTCTCTGTCCATGGGATTTCCCAGGCAAGAATACTGGAGTGGGCTGCTGTTTCTTGCTCCAGGGGATTTTCCTGACCCAGGGATTGAACCCACGTCATCCGCATTGCAGGCGGATTCCTTACTGCTGAGCCAGCAGGGATGTCTTCATTTAAGCTCTATTTTACAGGTAAAGAAACATCTAAGACATCTTGCAAATTACCCAAGGTCACAGAGCCGACAAATAGTGATGGGATTCAGAAACCTGTGCTGTGAACTACTTCCTCAGGGCAGGTAATTATTTCTATGAGTTGGATCATCAACTAGACTAAGTAAAAAAAAAAAGTCCCAAACTGTTTCTTTGCCTTTTTATATTAAGTGATTCAGGAAAAGCCTGATATTTGTGACTATGTAAATTGGCAACTGATACATCTGAATCAACAGCTGTTGCTCTTAAAAAAAAAAAAAAAGCAGGACTTTTTTCTTCGCATTTCTGACTGAGCCTCTTTACCAAGGAGAAAGAAGGGAATAAGGGAGGACTAGGTATTGCCCAAACACCAGGTTGGACAGTCAGCAGGGAAAGCCCAGGATGGAAGGTGAAAAGGGACTGGTTCCCAGCCTCCCAGATGCGCTCTGTCCACTATGCATGTCCTAGCTTCCTCCCAGCACAGAGCTCAGCCCTCCACAGAATGGAGATGGGTAGGAAGATGCTCAGCCCCAGCCCTGCCCCAACCCTCAGCCCTGTCACCTCTTCTTGGACCCCCTGCACAGCCTGACAGTGGTGCTCTCTCTTGCCCAGCCCTTTAGCCCCGCACACCTGGGACACGGCCTGAAAGGGGGAGGGTGCCGTGTACAGAATGTGGTGGAGGAGGTGACCCAGAATACAGGGCAAGTGGGATAATTGTGTGTTTGCCTCTGCTGTATTATTTGAGTGAGCAGCTTCTTCTTTTTTTGGGGACACTTACTCCAACCATGCCCACCAGCCCCTCAGTATGGCTTTCTGGGCACTCAGGAACATGGTCCAGGGCAGACCAGAGCCCACAGGCAGGCACCCGACATCCTACTCTAATCAGTCCTGCAGGAGCCAGTGGGGACAAGTTACTGTCNAAAAAAAAAAAGTCCCAAACTGTTTCTTTGCCTTTTTATATTAAGTGATTCAGGAAAAGCCTGATATCTGTGACTATGTAAATTGGCAACTGATACATCTGAATCAACAGCTGTTGCTCTTAAAAAAAAAAAAAAAGCAGGACTTTTTTCTTCGCATTTCTGACTGAGCCTCTTTACCAAGGAGAAAGAAGGGAATAAGGGAGGACTAGGTATTGCCCAAACACCAGGTTGGACAGTCAGCAGGGAAAGCCCAGGATGGAAGGTGAAAAGGGACTGGTTCCCAGCCTCCCAGATGCGCTCTGTCCACTATGCATGTCCTAGCTTCCTCCCAGCACAGAGCTCAGCCCTCCACAGAATGGAGATGGGTAGGAAGATGCTCAGCCCCAGCCCTGCCCCAACCCTCAGCCCTGTCACCTCTTCTTGGACCCCCTGCACAGCCTGACAGTGGTGCTCTCTCTTGCCCAGCCCTTTAGCCCCGCACACCTGGGACACGGCCTGAAAGGGGGAGGGTGCCGTGTACAGAATGTGGTGGAGGAGGTGACCCAGAATACAGGGCAAGTGGGATAATTGTGTGTTTGCCTCTGCTGTATTATTTGAGTGAGCAGCTTCTTCTTTTTTTGGGGACACTTACTCCAACCATGCCCACCAGCCCCTCAGTATGGCTTTCTGGGCACTCAGGAACATGGTCCAGGGCAGACCAGAGCCCACAGGCAGGCACCCGACATCCTACTCTAATCAGTCCTGCAGGAGCCAGTGGGGACAAGTTACTGTTCTTCTCTGGCTTTTTGGAGTCTTTGCTCTCGCATTTCTTTCCATTGACCATGATTCCTGACTTATCTTCCCCACCATTCTTACCATTTGGGCAATATTTCCTCTCCCCCACAGGCATATCCAGAACCCACCATCCATTTATTTTCTCTGTTTTGTAAAACACCACTGGGGGGTGAGGAGCCCAGGAATCTCCATTAAGAGCCCAGTTATCCTTTCACAACCAAAAACTGCTTCCAGGAGAACAACAGAGAGGAAAGGTTGGAAGAAAATGTTATCGGGGCTTTCTTTAGGGGTGGGATTGTAGATGCTTGACATGTTTCTTTTTTATACTTTTCTTCAGTTTAAATTTTTTTTTATGTTATGAGCATATTGCCTTTACAATGAGGAAATATTGGAAATATTTATAGGAGAGGTTAAATTATAGTTGTTGGAATCAGACAAGTCTAGTGTTCTACCTCCACACTTAGAAGCTGTGCTTCCTTGGGCAAATCATTTAATCTTTCTAAACCTCACTTTGCACATCTGTAAAATGGAAAAATATCTACCTCACAGGGTTGTCATGATGGTTAAATATAAAGTGTTAGGTACATGGTAGGCATTCACAAATTGACAAGAATTATTTGTATTAATAAGAGCTAAACATCATAACAACAGCCACAACCACTTGCCCCTTTTTTCTACCTCTTGGTACTCAGACACAGGGAACCCTCCCCTCTTCTAAATTGGGCTATTTCTTTCATCCAAACCTCACTTCCCTTCCCCCCTCCCCTTTTTAAGCCATACGGTGGAGGGTGGGGAGCAGGCAAAGTTATAACTTCTTCTGTCATTAGCTGGGTTGACCAAATGGCTGAGAATACAAGGACTTTGGAGTCGGACTTTCTCCATATATAAGGACTAAAAATAAATAAAAGTAACAAATAAATAAACAAATACAAACATATCATATATACGTATGATCACCACTCCTCGGATGTGCCAGGAGCCTGGTCCTGTGCGAGGCGCTTTCATGCCCGCACCTTAACAGCAACCTGCTTTGGAGTCAGGTCTCCTTGTGGGCGCTGACAAATTGCAGACACTTCCTTCCCTCACCAGCAGGGCTCTCTCACGGTCACTTCACCCAGCCCCCTCCAGAGCTAGAAAGCGTTGGAGGCCAGGCCAGTCCCTCCCCAGGACCACACGGACTAGGCTCTTCGCTGCCCATCATCAGTACTAAGGTAACCAACATGAATTGACTATTTCACCGGGCGCTGCACCGGACGCGAGGGTCACCGAGGTCATCCCGTCTGCCCACCGACGGCGGCTGTAGTGGGATGGGGATTTGGGGTGGGGGCCGAAAGCCAGGGGAAAGGAGTCGCGGTTGCTTCGCTGGGCGACGGTTTCCAGGGTCTCCCTGGGGAAGTTCCTCTTCTCGTCTAACCTGCAGCTTTCCTGTTGCAGAGCCTTGTCGAGCTCCGGGTCCAACCTAGACTGCTTAGCGGATGGGCACCCAGACGCCCCCGCAAGTTGGGGAGCATTTTTCCTAGGGCTTCCAAGTCAGGCGGGCGCCTTCCACCACCCACCATTCGCGTCTCAGCAGGCACCCTTATGGCTCCTAGGTCTTCTGCACCCACTTCCATCCCTCACTCCCCACTCCTCCTCCAGGAGCTTCTTGGTAGCCCTTTCCCCAGACGAAGCTGAATGCCCATCCCCAGGCCCGCTCACTTACGGTGCAGCAGTCCATGTTTGATGTCAGGAGTCCTTGGCTGGGATGGAGGTTGGCGCAGGGGGTCTGCGCGGTGACGGGTGGGGACCCTGGGGCGGTGGCGAGGCTGCCGATCCGCGCTGAACCAGCCGCTCCGCTCTCGGGTCCTCTCTCCCGCGCTCCGCGCTGCTGAAGAAAGTATCCTGAGCCCTGCGGAAGAGAAGCCAATCAGGAGAAGCCCTCGGCAGAGTGGGCGGGGGGAATGGCGGCAGGGCCACGCCCCCTCGCGGCTCCCTCCTCCTCGTCCCGCCTCCTGCCCCAACCCCTCTGCCTACACACTTCCATCCTTTCCTCCTACACACCCCATCCTCCCGAACTCACCACCAACACCCCCCCTCGCTCCCCCGCCCCGTTGCTGCCGAGGCGGCAGACTGCCAGGCAGATGTATGCCGGCGCACGCAGGAGGACCCCGACATCCCGGGCACAAAAACACTTGCATCTGGGCACAACACTCCACCCACCCACAGAGAGAAAACCATGCACCCCTCACCCACACTTCCACAAACTAGCCAGAGTCCCAAATATGGTTCCCTCTACCTTCCCTCCCCCCTCAGGCCTCGAAGAAATAAATGACCCTCTAGGACGTGCGGTTTAAGGGAATCGTCATCACTCTGCGGTGGAATGGGGAAGGTGTGGGTACATAACCTGGAGGTGGGCACAGGGGAACACAAAAGCTCACACCACAGCCCCCCACGCCCATATATGATACTCCCCAGGCTCACTAAAACGTGCACTTCGACACGCAGACCCAGCCTGCAAAAACAACTACACAAGCCTTGTACACACACTGTGCTGATACACGCAGACTCCCTGTTACGTGCACACACAAGCACACGTGTACATGGCAATTACCCTACTGGAAATGCCTGCATTACATATCTATCTATCCACCCATCCATCTATATGTCCTGCACTAACAAGACAAAATCATATATGCACAATACCCTTTTGGTGTGTGTATATACATATATATATAGATAGATAGATATACACACCCTTCCTTCCTACTCCCCAAACCACACCTCCCCAACCTCTTGTTCCAGTGCTTCTGTATAAGACTGGCTACTCTCACCGTTGCCCCTGGGAGGGGAAGAAAATACTCTCAACCCCAGTGTGAGGAAATATCCGAAGTCATCAGATCTCTGGGTCCACGGTGGAGGAAGGATGTGGGCTTTGTGAGAGGCTTGGGAAGGGAGATATGGGAGGAGGAGCCTCGTAGGAGAACAGCCTGGTGGGGGAACAGCTTGCCAACCTCCCCCAACCGGTCAGGGTACCAGAGCTAGCAGCGTGGCATGCTAGTGAAGAGGTTGGGCCACCTCTTGAGAAAACTGGGAGGTCCTTCTCAGCTGAGGTCCCAGAGGAGGGAAGGAAGCAAGGATGCCTGCTCTTCAGGTGTGTGGACTGGAGCCGACGGGAGGAGGGGGAAAATGCCCCGTGGCTCTGGCTGCAACAGGGGATGCTGAAACAGGATGCTGATGTGACTCCACAGCCACTCGCCCGTCCTAGCACGGCTGTTCTTCCTACCTGAACATTTGGGCTTTGCTTGCCAAAGGGAAAATGCGTGGGAGGGAAATTCTGGTGGCCACTCAGGTTGGGGACAGGGTTAGCCAGCTTGTCTCCCAAGCTGAGCTGGATGCCAGCTGGGATTCCAGGCCCTTGGGTGTAGGGGTGTCTCTCTCAGCAGGTTTGGGACCCACCCACCCTTGTAACTGAAAATCTGTTTCCCAGTCTGTCTCTGGCACATCCTTCATCCCCCACCCCCCCCACCTCCACCAAATGGCAGAAAGTCCTGGGAACTCGGGCCCTTGCCTGCATGAGGGCCTTGGGTTTGTGCCAGTTCCCACTAGTTTTCAACTCTGGGTTCCAGAGGAGAGAGGGCAGGAGGACCCGAGGGGCACACTGGATATCAGGCCTGGACTCCGTGCTTATCTCTTCCCAAATTAGAGCTGAGGAATTCAGGATTGAGTGAGTTTGCAGTAAAGTCTCCCAAGTTGCTAGGCAACATCACTCTCCAGGCTGCATTGCCTCTAGGCCCTGCTTCCTGCTGGTCAGAGCTGAAGAGGGGGTATCTTATTAATGCACCCCCTCTTCAGACCCCCGCACAGGCAGCACAACCCTTTCCTCCTCCTAAACGACAACTTTGTAATGGAGGTGAGGGTGTCTCTGAACAACCGCAGGCCCAAGGGACAATGGATATGCAACTGTGGTTCTACCTGGAAAACAACCATTTCAGCAACAGCCCACTTGAGGCGCCTACGCAGAACTGGCCACAGCACTTGTCAGGGGGATGGGCAGGCACAGAGGTGAGGAAAAGGTAGACAGACAGGAAGGCAGAGACAGAAATAGGAAGGCAGACACCCACAGACTCAAATATCCAGAGGGGAGCAGCACCACGGATGTCCCCATGTAATGTCACCTACACACACACACACATCACACATCTTCAGAGACACGTCCTGTGGGCTCTTCGCCACACAGTCATATCCAGAGACACGCACGGAAGCGGACCCCTCCACCAGCACGCATTGAGGGCATGCACATCCTCTGGTGAGGGGTTCCTCATCCGGACTAGGTGACTAAGGTTGTCGGCAAGTCTGGCTGGGTGGATCTGTGAGCCTCTGATTCTCGAATCAATGAGAAGGAAAGGAGACAGGAGCAGTGAGAACTGAGGGGTCCCGGGACTTTGAGGAACTGGTGAGACCAGATGACACTCCCCACAGAGAATTGCCTGGCCTGGGGCCTGGGGCCAAGGTCAGCCTCTGGAGGTTACCTGTTAACCTGCTGGGCTTGGGCCCTGCATTTATCGTCCTTGACTTCACATTTCAAAAACTCCCCGTCTCCCACTGCTATTGAAGGAGAAGGACTGCAGGCCTAGAAAGGAGAGGAACTCTGGAAGGGCCTGGTTTGCGGGTGAGCTGGGGCCCGTGTGTGCAGAGGGGAGGCTGGACTCAGCAGGGAGTAGGGAGGTGGAGGGCACAGCTGGAAGGCAAAGCTGGCAGAGGAAGAGATGGCTCAAGAGAGGATAAAAGATGGATTAGTGGGAAGCTTCTAGGGTCCAGTACAGATTCTTCTTGGGACAGATGGAGGGGGATTTGGAGAGAGCTGGTCCTCATAAGCGGAGACAAACGCCAAGGCACATGGCAAGCTATTTGCCAAGACTTGTGGCTTCCCCACCTTGGAGTGGGCACTTTCTGAACATAACATCCTAGCTCTAACCCACAACGGGACTCCACGATAAGACGAGGGTGGGATGTGGGAGGATGCGCCTTTGGTGAAGCCAAGCTGGGGGCTTCTTAGGTCAGGATTTTGAGTGGAAGGGGTGAAGGTAGCAGGAAATTCAGTTTTCTCTGCAAATATTTCAGCTTTTGCTGTGGTAGTATTTTTAGCAACTTGGTTGGCAGAGGAGGAGCCCGGGTACATTTTTAAAGGGGCCTCTACCAGACTGGAGGTCTCCTCCCACCCTCCCCGCTACATGTCAGAAAGGGATGGGGGAGAAAGCACATGGCATTCAAATCTAAAAGTCAGTTTTGCTAGGCGTCAGGCCTCTGTGAAGTCATCTTTGCAGGTAGTCGCTATCTGTTTTCATCAGCATAATTCTCATAAGCATCCTTATCAAGAGTAAATATTTCTCGAACTTCTGCCGTGTGCAGGGTGCTGCTCCAGGCAGGATGGAAAAAGCTAACCAGGACACACTTGGTGAGACAGAGAAGGGAGCAAACTTCCGAGTGAGTGCTGGGTGCTGTGTGTTGTGCTAGCCACGTCGTGAATGTGACTTCTTTTAATTCTGATAACAACTCTGCAAGTTAGGCCTTATCTTTCCTATTTTACAGATGAGGATGCAGAGACTTTCAGGGGTTGAAGAATTTACCCAAGCCTCCACCGTCATGAAATGCAAGAGCCTGGATTAAAACCCAGAAGAGAATGATAATATTATCCTAAATCTGAATAATGATGTACAAGGTGTTTCCTCAATCGTGACTTAATTTGGTGCTTTTGAGAACTGTGTGAGGAGGTATTAGTATTTTCAATGCATTTGGGGAGGAAGTGAGTCAAGGACTCCGATCTGGTTGGTACGAGTCTGGTGCACCACAGGACTAAGACTAAAAGGCGGGAATTCTATTACAGCTTTGAATTCTGTGAGCGTTCCCCTCTACAACTCCAGTGCTTACTGGGCTCGAAAGAATGGGTTACAGTGGTTAACAAATCGTGAGCTGTCTCTCTTCTCCTGGCTCTTAGTCTTACAGATAAAAGTACATATGCATGTGTGTGTGT
>SJYV01005184.1:196992-226304 GCA_006410875.1 Neotragus pygmaeus | reverse complement strand
GCTACCCACTCCAATATTCTGGCTTGGAGAATTCCATGGACTATAAGTTGCAAAGATTCAGACACAACTGAGCGACTTTCAATAAAATCATACATGATTCACTAACATTTACATTTTTTTTCCCACAGAGTTAATTCCATTTTAATAGTTAAAGGTGTTTATATAAATGTATGAAAGTAAATGTTCAGAAATCAGCTAGTAAGTTATGAAGGGCTTAGGAATTAGCTTTATTCCTCTTGGTTATGGATAAATTATGTCTTATTTGTAAACAGCCACAAATAATAACTTGAAGTTAATTTTTTGGTCCCACTTATTAAACAAATAATAAAAATAATAGACATTATTTTAATTATCCTAACTGCTTTTGTAACAGTGACAAAATATACACAAAGCAAATGAATATTTTTCTACTATGTACATTCGCACTTAATAATTTCTAGGTCAAAGTAAACATATTAGTTAAAATATATTTAATCTGGAAAGTTTATGTCACAAAACAAATTGACAATAAAAAAAATCTCTAAGACTGCCCATCTTTGTTATAATATACTGCATATCAAGTGACTAAAATTTGAATAATTATGTTACTCTCTAATTACCATAATACTATTAATATTTCTAGATGTCAGATTTACATAGTTGAATAATGTATTTTCCATTTTTAGTGGATTACATGTCATTTTAAAGTTTTTTCCCAACAATAACAAAATATGATAGATTTATGCTACTTCATACTATTTACTAGATGTCTCTAAGGCATAGTTTAAAGATATACTGTGTGCATTTGATGTATAAATGATTTGTTTACATTACTCTATATAAATGACTTGTTTACTTAATGTCTTGGAAATTATTTGATGTATTATAATTGTTGATCCTGTTGTTATTGGAGTACTACAATAAACAAGATCTATATCTAATTTGGTCTTTTTTTAGCTTTTCTGAACCAGATTCAAATCCTTTTATCGTCATTATATTTTATATTTGTAACACTTTTATCAATTTAATATTAATGTATTACATTTATAATGCTTTTATTTCACCTTATTAAATATTATTTCAAAAATTATGAAATATTTAAAATAAGTACAGGTATAATATAAGAAATAGCTATGCATATTCTACCAAAATATAATAAAAGTTAATGGCATTTTGCTATATTTGCATATGACATATTATTTGAAAAATATAATGCTTTTATTAATTATAATGATGCTTTCTTTGACCTTTCAATAGTCTTTCATTAAGGCAATATCCTGATCTCAGAGTCTGAACCATGGATTAATATTATCTTTACTATAATTCATATAATTACATATATTTTGCTGTTGTAATATACAATTTAAAAATCATCTATACATGTAAATTTTGTAACTTCTTGGTTTTTACTCATAATTTTTGGTTCCAGGTTGTTCTATGTTTACACTTTCTTTAAAGTTTATTTCATGAATAGCCCATTTATTTAATTTCCCAGTCCATACGAGGCATAATAGTTTTACAGCATATATCTAGAATGTATTTGTTGAGTGTATGACAAGATTATTCATATTTAATGGCTGTACTAGTTATCAATCACTGTGTTATTCATTCCTTTAATCATAGCTACTTGGAGGAATAAATAGCAAATTTTTTCACAGTTTCTGTGGGTAATGAATCCAGGCATTGCTAAGTTGGGTCCTCAGCTGCCTTAGGTATCTCATAAAGCCACAGCCATCTCAAGGTACAACTGAGAATGGATTTTCTGTCACACTCATCCATGTAGTTGCTAGCAGGGTCTAATATATCACATGTTGAACTAAGAGCTCAGATTCCTCACTGGCTATTGATGGGAATCCAGTCTCAATCCTCTCCACAGATCAATTCACAATATGGCAGCTGACTTAATCAAGTAGAGCACAGAAGAGATCCTGACCTCCACAATCCAATCTCTGAAGTGACATCCTATCAACTAGCTAGTCCACATGTTAGGAGCAAGGGACTGTCAGTTCATATTCAGGGTCAGGGCTTTCCAGGTGCTGCTAGTGATAAAGAACCTACCAATGCAGGAGATGGAGGAGACACAGGTTTGATCCCTGGGTGGGGANCTGAAGTGACATCCTATCAACTAGCTAGTCCACATGTTAGGAGCAAGGGACTGTCAGTTCATATTCAGGGTCAGGGCTTTCCAGGTGCTGCTAGTGATAAAGAACCTACCAATGCAGGAGATGGAGGAGACACAGGTTCGATCCCTGGGTGGGGAAAATACCCTGGAGGAATGCATGGCAACCCACTCTAGTGTTCTTGCCTGGAGAATCCCATGGACAGAGTAGCCTGGAGGGCCACAGTCCATAGGGTTACAAAGAGTCACACATAACCGTAGCAGGTTAGCCTGCAAGCATGTAACTCATATTCAGGTTAAAGAGATTATACAACAGAATGAATACAAAAGAATGAGTACATCGATAATGATTTCAGAACCTACTTACTGCAAGGGTTATGAGCAAAGTATTTTCAAAGTGATTGATCCAAATTTTGAAATTATTGAGATATAATCAGCATATAACATTTTATAAGTTTAGGTACACAACATATTGATTTGAAACACATTCGTGTGTTTCAGTTACCAACACAACATTAGTTAACATTTCTTTCTAAACACATAATTATCATTTTTTGTGGCAGAAATAATTAAGATCTAGTCTTTCACATTTGAATATTTTAATACAGTATTCTCAACTATAATCAGTATGCTCTGCATTAGATATCCAGAAATTATTTATATATTAGTTACAAATTTCAACCTTGTATATTTTTCTAATCTCCAATTTCTGGTAACAATGATTCTATTATCTGTTCACCTCTTTAGATTCCACTTATAAGAGGTATTATAAAGTATTTGTCTTTCTCTGTCTGAATTGTCTCATTTAACACCCACGATATCTGTTCACGTTGTAGCAAATGGCATGGTTTCCCTCTTTGTCATCTCTGTCCCTCTGTCTCTGTTCCTGTCTCTCTCTCTCTCTCTCTCTCTCTCTCTATATATATATATATATATATATATATACNGGTGCTTAAACCACAATAAAAACACCGCCGCTAACAACAGGGTGATGGAGGAGAAACAAATCACGATGCTGCCTAAAACTCCCACTGCAGTATTTCAACCCCAGAACGGCTCCCCCGACTCAGGGCGCCGCTGGCCGCCCTTCCACCCCCTAGCGCCACCCCCGCAGCCAGACTGCTGACGCGGTGCAGCCACTCGGCCCCCGTCTGTCCCCGCGCCCAACACTTCACTCCTACCCGCCGGGAGATGCTGGGAGCCCCGTCGGGGAACGGGAAGCGCTCTCAGCAGGCTGGTATCTGAAAGCCCGTTCCTCTTCCCGGGGAGGAGGAGGAGCAAGGATCGCGCTCCGGTTGCCTGGGCCTCCAAGTCTCTCTCTCCACTCCCCATCCGAAGGCTGCTAACCTGGCCAAATCCTCCTCCTCAGCCCCAGCTGGCCCCTGACTAGCAGACGCTGGCCTGATACAGCTTCTCTCCTGGAGGGATAGGGACAAGGGCAGACGCCGGTGTGGGATGTAGCTGCTTCTGCTGTTGCTTCTGCTGCTGCTGCTAAGTCGCTTCAGTCGTGCTCGACTCTGTGCGACCTCATCGACAGCAGCCCATCAGGCTCCTCTGCCCCTGGGATTCTCCAGGCAAGAATACTGGAGTGGGTTGCCATTTCCTTCTCCAATGCATGCATGCTAAGTCGCTTCAGTCGTGTCCGACTCTGTGCGACCCTATGGACAACAGTCCATCAGGCTCCTCTGTCTTTGGGATTCTCTAGGCAAGAATACTGGAGTGGGTTGCCATTTCCTTCTCCCATGAGGGATGTAGTCCAGCCCGCATCTCAGGGTTCCTTTCTGCGGGGTGTCACAAATGAGACCCATGACGAACTGGCTGGAGTCCCCTGGCTCCTGCCTTTTCCCAGTTGTCCGGGAGATGCTTGAGGGTTACCCCTTATTTCCCACTTTGCCTACTCCAAAGGGAAGGCAAAACTAGGCAGGGTGTCCTTTCTCTGGCATCTGA
The DNA here is from genome assembly GCA_006410875.1 of Neotragus pygmaeus. Classification (NCBI taxonomy): domain Eukaryota; kingdom Metazoa; phylum Chordata; class Mammalia; order Artiodactyla; family Bovidae; genus Neotragus; species Neotragus pygmaeus. The sequence goes on along the minus strand of SJYV01005184.1, from coordinate 222,259 downwards.
ATGTGGATTTGGGGACCTTGAGGGAAGAGTTTCAGAGAGAAACCACCTGGAGGCCAGCCATAGTCTACTCCTAGGAAGGAATCTGTCCTTCAAGGGACCTAGGCTGTTATAGAATGAAAATAATTTTTAAAAATCATCCCTGGGTACAGTTAAGAGTGGCCACAGTGCTGCTCCATCCAGGTTTGCCCAGGGGCACCACTTTTTCCCCCCCATTTTGGGTCACCTACTAATATCATTCGAGCCAGATATGGCGTTGGTGGCAAAGACTATTACAGTGGGGTTTGCACTTGAAGAACTTGGGTAGAAGCAAGCCTATGGTCCCTAATCCTGCTAATGTCACCAGAGGGCCCAAAGCTCTGAGCTTTGTGTGACCTCTCTAATTTAAGACTGACACTTCTTCCTGAGCCTCAGGGTTAAAAATTTTTTTTATTGAAAATAATAATAAATTTTTATTGGAATAAACAGTTGCTTTATAACATTATTTTTGCTGTTCAACAAAGTGAATCAGCCATACATACACATAAATCTCTTTTTTGGGATTTCCTTCCCATTTAAGTCATCAGAGTTCTCTGTGTTGTACAGTAGGTTCTCAATAGTTATCTATTTCGTATAGAGTATCAATAGTGTGTCTCCTTCATGGACCATAGCCTTGTTGTGGAGAAGCATCACTACACTCCATGGACATGAAATTGAGCGAACTCTGGGAGATAGTGGAGGACAGAGGAGCCTAGCATGCTGCAGTCCATGGTGTCGAAAAGAGTTGGATATGACTTAGCAGCTGAACGACAATAATCAATAGCGTGTATATGTCAATACCAATCACCCAATTCATCCCAGCCCTTTTCCTTCTCGGTGTCCATATGTTTGTTCTCTATATCTGTGTCTCTATTTCTGCTTTGCAAATAGGTTCATCTGTGCCTTTTTCTAGATTCCACATATATCATTAGTGTACAATATTTGTTTTGAGGTTTTTGAAACAAAACAGAATGAAAATACATGAGTATTATAGCGGTTTCCCCTAACTCAGATGGACTCATCTTTCCTTTCCAATATATGATCCCATATCTCTTCTTCCCCCAAGAAACTTTCCTTGACCTGCAATTTTCCTGTGCTCTTTTCCTTGACCTGTTCTTTTCCATGAAGTCATCTTCATGGAGAAGGCACTACCTGTCTCACTCACCATTGATCTGACAGCCTTATGATGAGTTTCCTGATATGTGGGTAGGAGCAACACGATCGTATGTGGTATAAGTTGCCTCTAAAATTCAAAGAGGCAAGCACTGTGCCTGTTAGAGTATATCCTGACATGATCTAGACCTCTAGATCCTTAGGAATGTTGCTGATGTGGCAAATCCTTGAGCTTTCTACCATGACACCAATGTGACGGAGTAGTATGATGTTCTTAGGGTACCAAGACAATCAAGGTCTCCCCAGACTGTCATGACAAAGAGCAGGTGCCTTTACAGTGAAATATATTGTTGTCTCTGCCACCTGGAGTCAAACTGCTTCTGATTAACTTTGGCCATCGGAATGGGGAGTGGGGGAGAATTTGACTGATGTGAAAGCTGAAACTCCAATCCTTTGGCTACCTGATGTGAAGAGCTGACTCATTTGAAAAGACCCTGTTAGGCTACTATCTGCATACCAGCTTCCAAGGGCTCTCCTGCTTTGCTCCAGCAAAGATATCACATCCAGAATCAGCTGCAAATGGCATCACTGATTAAGTGTGTGGTAATCTACAGCCATTCTCCAAGACCATCTGTTTTTTGAAAGAGCCAAAAAAGGAAGTTAAATGGGGATGTGGTTGGAATCGCACCTCTGCCTCCTTCAAGTCTCTAATGGTGACACTAACTGTGATTCCTCTGGCATGGTTTCTAGCTTGTTTTTGGGTTACTAGCTCAGCGGAAGAGAATGGGTTGGGGTAAGGCAGTTCGAGGACTTTCTCCTTGGCCCTCCTTTCTGTATAACAGACTGCATTCTATAGGTCACGGAACCGCTACGTTATTATGTGTGTCTGTTCCAAGTATATTTTCTGAGACTGGGAACCATGAAAATAGATCCATGGTCCCACTGAGTTTCCAAGAAAGGCTGATCTTTTACCTGACTTTCATAAGCATACTCTCACTAGTGGACCAAGGTAGGGGGCTTCAGATTTTAGCATTTCTGTGGGCATTTTCCAGGCAAGAATACTGCAGTGGGTTGCCATTTCCTACTCAGGGATCAAACCCATGGCTTCTGTGTCTCCAGAGTCCTGCCAAGCATTGGGCCTGAGCCACCTGGATTAGGTTACATTTACCACTGAGCCACCTGGATTAGGGTCAGGTTAATTTGTTTCTTAATTCCTTGAAGAATGGAATACCTTCCAGGAACTCCTGAGGAAATATGGCTGCCAGGTGGTTGAGTAAGTTGCGTATAATAGATCCTTTTTAGCATCCTCACGTTCTTTAGCATTTAGACCTCTATCTATAGCATGCCTGATATTTCAGTCTTACTGTCTATAGCTTACTGTCAAGACTGGCCAACCTAGTTGAATATTAATACCTCTTCCCAAGTGCTCAAACCATGACATTACATCCTATTTTCCAGTTGAGCACCCATTTCAAAAGATTTTAGGTAATCAGGCCTTCGATTACGTTCTTGTTTGTCTAGCAACTTTAGAATCTAGTTAAATGCATGTTCCCCAGAACTCTTTATAGGAGTTGATGTAAGTTAATGAAATCCTGCACTTCTTTTGGCAAACTGTCTCCTCCAGGCACATGTCTTGTACTTTACTATCTGAACTATGCTGCCATTTAACCCTCCTTGAGCATAGTGGAGGTGGATTCTGAAGAAAATCACATTTTCTTGGTGTGGTCATTGAAAGGTTTTCATTTGGGGAGATTTAGGAGGATTTGAGTATTCAAGGTCTCAGTTTTATCTGTGTCTGCACAAATGTCTCCATTCCATACCTTGGGATCTTCCTTCTTTCTTATCGGTGTGTGCATGCTCACTCACTTCAGTCATGTCCAACTCTTTTGTGACTCCATGGACTGTAGCCCGTGAGGCTCCTCTGTGCATGGGATTCTCTAGGCAAGAACACTGGGGTGGGTTGCCATTTCCTTCTCCAAGGGATCTTTCTGACTTGGAGATTGAACCTAGGTCTCCTGTATTGCAGGCAAATTCTTTACCCACTGAGCCACCAGGGAGGCCTTTCCCATCAATATGCTCTGCTTATTGTAAGGGACTTAAACCAAAGGGTTTGAGTATTTAATTGGGTTTGCAACTCTGCCACATTAAAATCATTTTCTAGACTTGATCCTCATCCACATCAATCCAGAGGCTACAGGAGGAGAAGTCTTTCTTTAGAGCAAACACTGAGACTTCCTGATTTTCCACCTAGTTCTGAGTTGGGTATTAAAAGTTTTCAACAGGTCCTTTTCCTTTCTTATTCTCTTTGGAGCCATCAGAAGCAGCCAGCTGACTCTACAATCTTTATAATAACTATTCTCACCATGGTGACTAAGTATCACAGTCACTTTATTTCTATTGCCCACCACCTGAACTTCATCCCTTGCAACACCAATGATAAATTGAGTCACTGTGATGCCACTAAATGCCACGGATTATCAGTATCCCATTTTCTCCTGGTAAAAAAGTTAGTTGTGTGCTTCTTAAATATGAGAATAACAGAGACTTCTCTGGTGGTCCAGTGAGTGGCTAAGACTTTGTACTCTGATTCTGAGGGCCCAGGTTTGATCCCTGGTCAGAGAACTAGATCTCACATGCCGCAACCTAAAAAAAAAATCCCTCATGCCCCAATGAAGATCAAAGATCTTTCCTGCCTCAACTAAGACCCAGTGCAGTCAAAGAAATAAATATATTTTTTAAAAATGAGAGCGATAGAATATTAGAATCCCATTTTTAGGGACAGTTTTCTTGGGTCCTATTTTGGTACCTATTCTTACCTTTGTCTAGAGCCTGGAAGGCAACATATGGCACACTTAAATAATGTAGTTGAGGTGGATTTAATAAAAGGGGCTATTTATAATGAAGAAGATGGGACCAGCACATTGAATAACTGACTTCAATTCTTTACCCTTATTTTTATCCATATCCTTACATGGTCTTGTTATTTGTAGAGTGTAATTCCTTGTCTCACTTCTTTGGGCTTAGAGGACTTTTTGGCCAATAGCATGTGGGTGAAAGTGAGACCATGCCCGTCCCAAGCTTAGGCCTTAAGAAGAATCCTATGTTTTGTTTGCTCTTTTGAGGCTCTGCCACCATCATGAGAGAAACATACCTACTGATCCAAGGAGGGTGAGAAGCCTGTGGAGCAGAGTTGCTTCCAGCTCACAGACCTCCAGTGAGAAAAGTAGCTGCCCCAGCTACCAAAGCATGAAGTAGAGAAGTCCAGCTGAGCCCATCCTAAGTCACCCCAGTTCTAGGTGACCTGGAGATCTGTCAGAACAAATGGCTGCTTTAAGACATGGACTCCAGAGTGGTGGAAATGCAGTGCTGGTATATGCAGCAGATACACTAGAATAAATAAACAAACAGTAAGAGATGGGGGAGAACCTCAGAGATACTGTTGGAAGGCTTAAAGGCTCAAGGGGAGGGAGGAGTTACCAGAGCTTGGACAGTAGCTGTATGAGCAGGTGTGTGATGAGCGCTGTGGTCTTTGATAGGGGGATGGAGACAGTCCACAGAAGCCAAGTGAGGGGGACAAATTCCATTCCTTTGCTCTTGTTGCGTCCTCCGACCTCCTGATGGTGTCTTTTGTTATCAGAATTGGAAGGCAAGGGATCCCACCGATGCAGATCATGAAAAAAAATCTTTGAGCACACAGAGCAGGATGAAGGTCTGGAAGGGACAATGGAAGATATCTAACACACTTTGCATGTCTGAGGCCCTCTTTGTTTACCCTCATACTTGTATGATTGCTTGGTGGAGAATAGAATTCTAGGCTTGAAATGATTTCCTTTAGAAGTTTGACGAAATTTCCAATACAGTGTAGCTATTGAGAAGCTTGAAAGTCTTCTGATCTCTTACCCTGTATGTGGGACCTATATGTGTCTTGAAATAAGTAGATTCTTCTTGTCCTCAATAGTCACAAATTTTCTCCATGTGCCTGCAGTGGATTTACTTTCAGTCATTGTTCCGGACACCTGCAGGGTCCTCAATCTGGAAACCTATGTCCTTCAGTTATTTCTAGAATTATTTCATGGATAATTTCTCCTATTCTGTTTTCCTGCTCTCTCTGAATTTCTAATTTTCTTTCTCCTATTTTCCATCTTTTTCCTATGACTCTCCTTTCTGGGAGCTTTCCTCAATTTTTCCCTTCAATTCTCTTGATTTTATTTTAATAGCATTTTAAAATTGAAATATGTCTCATATAGCATATTTACAACTTTAAAGTGTACACTTCAGTGGTTTTGAGTCTACTGACTATTTTGTGCAACCATCAGTGATATTAAATTCCAGAACATTCCCAACATCCCTGAAAGAAGCTCTGTGCCTATTAGCAGTTAATCCTGATTGCCTCCTACTTCCATCCCCTGGAAAACACTGATCTATTTCCTGTCTCTTATGGATTCACCTATTCTGAACATTTCATATAAATGGAATCATACAATATGTGGACTTCTGTGTCTGTCTTCTTTCACCTGGTTCATCTATGTTCTAGCATTTGACAATATTTCACTCCTTTTTAGGGCAGAATAATATTCCATTGTAGAGTGGTCCCTCATTATCCGTGGGGATTTCCAGAATTAATCCAAATCCATGGCTGCTCAAGAACTTTATATAAAATGGTTTAGAACACAGTCAACCTTCCATATCTGAGGATGTGAAATCCACGAATAGAAAAGGTTGACTGCATTTATTGAAAAAAAAAAAAAATCCAGGTGTAAGTGGACCCCAGAAATTCAAACTTCTGTTTTTCAAAAGTCAAACGTATAGATATACCACATCGCATTTACTCAAATTTGGTTTATTTCCACTTTTTGGTTATTATGAATAATGCTGCTGAGAACATTCATGTACAAATTTTGTATAAACATATGTTTTCGGTTCTCTTGGGTATGCACCTACAAGTGGAATTGCTGGGTCATATGGCAATTCTATGTTTAACTTTTTAAAGAACTGCCAGCTTCATTGAGTTTTAAAATTCTGTAACCAAGTTTGACATTTCTGAGAGCTTTTCTTTTCATTTCCTGAGTGTTTATCCTTTGATAAAAATTGATTGTAATCTCTCTCCTCTCTGAGGATATCACTGGAATTAAAAAAAAAAAAAAAAAAAAGACTTCTCCCTGAATAGCCTGTCTTGTAAAGCTAATTTAATTTTTAAAAATCTCTGCCTTCTAGGGCTCCTTGGTGGTCCAGTGGTTAAGAATCTGCCTGCCAACACAGGGGACATAGGTCCCACCCCTGGTCCGAGGAGATCCCCCGTCCCTCGAGGCAACTACACCCATGTGCTGCAACTGCTGAGTCCACGAGCCACAACTGCTGAGCCTGAGTGCCCTCGAGCCTGTGCTCTGCAACAAGGGAGGCCACTGCAGTGACAAGCCCTCACACCTGCTCAGCGCAACTAGAGAAAGCTTGTATGCAGCTGGGAAGACCCAGCACAGCCAAAAAGCAGTAAAACCAAAAAAAAAAAAAACAGAACAAAAAAACCTAACACCCTGTTTTCTGTGTTAGTAGCTTTGACCAACTGTCTGTATATCTCATAATCCTTGGCCGATCAAGAGTGATTTTATTCAAGAATAAAGAACCAGAAAACTGACTGGATCACATTTGCTATCACATGGGTCATCTTGTTGACTTTGAGTTTCAAAGTGATTTGATGGGCTGTTTGTGGAGAACCCCTAATGTCAGTTATTTCCATGAAAGTCTGCAGAGAAGGACCTTCCAGTCTCTCATCTGGAAGGTTAGGATTCTTCTCCCTGTGCCGGGGGGTAGGAATGGGAAAAAGGGTTGGATGTCTCTGGACTCATGAGTCAGTGTGCTCATGGTCATGCCAGCTCTTCTTTGGGCAAGGTGGTTCTGTCCTCAAGGGACCTGTATCTCCCAGTCTAGGGACTATGCTATTTTCTCTGGATTGCAAACCTCCAGGATTTCTGCTAGTGTGTTGGGGCAGGTTCCCAGTGGCATGAAATGGAGAAAGGAATCTGAGGATCTGACTGCTGCTCAAGCAGCTTTTAAGCCATTTTCTTTTACGTCGCCTGCCACCTCCCCCTTTAACTAATGAGTCCTGCATATTCCTGCCAATGGTGGTGGTGTGAATTGTGTTAATGCTCAGCCTTCCTCGCATTAGGCTTGGGATTTGGAGCTCTCAGTTCAGCTGAATCTAGTTTTCAGCTTCTAAAATTTGTTGATTTTTGCCTTATTTTCTATTGTACTAACCATGCTAGAATGTAAAAAACAAACAAAAATCCACTTGCTGTTGTTTTTGTGGGGTTACTGGAGGATACAGAATTAGATGCACGTGTTCAGTCTTCCAACTTCATCCAGAAGTCTGTGTCCCACTCTTCTTAATGAAAAAAAAAAACAAAACAAAACTGATATTTTGATTCCCATCTGAATTAGACACCATGTAATCAAGGAACAAAACCCTCTATAGTTATCTTAATAGATAGAATGTAACATAAAGAATTGTTAATCAGGTGTAAAGAATTGCTAACACGGTGACTGAAAAAGTTAATAGAGGAAACTCAGCTATTAAGGAGATAGAAATTGCAGGAAGCAGCTACTAACTGTTAGGCCTGGAGGAACAAAGAGAAGAAGCTGGAGTTTTTAAAACAGAAGAGACTCATAGACTTAGAGAAAAAACTTATGGTGGCCAGGGGGAAGGGACAGTTAGGGAGTTTGGGGTGGACATGGACACACTGCTATATTAAAAATGGATAACCAACACGGATCTACTGTAGAGCACAGGGAACTCTGCTCAATGTTCTGTGGCAGTCGGGATGGGAAGGGAGCTTGGGGGAGAATGGATACACGTGTATGTATGGCTGAGCCCCTTCACTGTGCACCAGAAACTACCACGACACTGTTCGTCAGCTGTACTACAATACAACAGTTAAAAGCAAACAACCAAACCTAGAAACCTAGTGAAAGGTGCTCACGGAGCTGAAAGTCAGACCTCTGAGGAGGAACACATCTCGGCCGGGGCTGGCACCTCTGAGGGGGCATGCTGAGGCCGGCTGTGACTGTTGGTAAGCTGGGCTCAGCTGCTTCAGGACTGGACACTGCCCTGGGGTGAGAAGAAGCACAGCGAAATTGACGGGCAGAGGAAGCCAACAGGAAGTGGACAGAAATGAGCACGTGTCACCTTCTCCTTCAGCCTTGCAGTCTCCCTCGTAGCCTTACTGTAGGAGCCTAAGAGAGGTCCGAGGCTTCCCTGGTGGCTCAGTGGTTATAACATCCTCTTGCCAATGAAGGAGACATGGGTTTGATCCCTGAGTTGCGAAAATCCCCTGGAGGAGGGCATGGCAACCCACTCCAGTATTCTTGCCTTGAAAATCCTATGGAGAGGAGCCTAGTGGGCTACAGTCCATGGGGCTGCAAAAGAGTCAGACACAATTTAGCAACTAAACAACAACAATTAGCCCTGGGATTTCTTTGGAAGGAATGATGCTAAAGCTGAAACTCCAGTACTTTGGCCATCTTATGCGAAGAGTTGACTCATTGGAAAAGACTCTGATGCTGGGAGGGATTGGGGGCAGGAGGAGAAGGGGACGACAGAGAATGAGATGGCTGGATGGCATCACTGACTCGATGGACGTGAGTCTGAGTGAACTCCAGGAGTTGGTGATGGACAGGGAGGCCTGGCGTGCTGCGATTCATGGGGTCGCAGAGAGTCGGACACTGAGCAACTGAACTGAACTGAACTGAACAACAAAAGAGTCCAGCTTGCAAAAGACAGGTGTGAGGTGTGGCGTGCGGCACCCAGTCCCAGCATCACAGAGCCAACCGGAAGGCGGGCTTGAAGCTGAGGGACAGCCACTTAGTAACTAGTATAGTCTATTCTTTCAGGTACTTGAATGCCTATGTATCCTGCTGAGCCTATTGTGAGCTTTCACTACAACAACAGAATCCACACTGTGTCTCCATCTTCTCACAGAACCATTCTTACTCTCTCCCCAAATGAGAAGATGCCAAGTCCAAACAGCAGTTGTATTGATACGTGGGAGATGGTTTCACTATCTATTTTGAGCTATATTAATTGCTGATCAAATTCAGCCACAGTTCCACCCAAGTACTCTGTTTCTAAACAATGTCTTTTGATCCCAGTGTTCCTCCTTTTTCTCAGTTGGTTCAGAATTTGGGGTGGGAAGAGAGGGGTATTATATACTGACCTTCTTCCCCACTAATGGGTGTGCTTACTGTCAACACATTTACCAGCTTCTGTGCCAATTTACATTCATTCCCAAGAGGAATGTAAGTGAGTTTCAACTGTTTCACAGCATCCACTCATTACCCTCAGACTTAAAATTTGCCAATTTATGAATGAGAAATTGTATCCCATTATTGTTTAATTTACATTTTCCTTAATGGGGAGGCTGAATATATTTTTCCCATTTGCTTTTTGGACTCAGGTTTCTGCTCATATTTTTTGCCTAATTGTCTAATTTTTTCTTCTTAATGAATTGCAAGAATTCATAACTTTTTTTTGGTAAAATGTATATGAAACATATATACATATAGCTGATCCATGTTGACTGTGAGGAGATACCCTACATCCAAGGGCAGAGAAGCCCCAGCAAGATGGTAGGCACTACAGTGGTGGCTGCGTGGTGCTGGAGTGACTTTGAGGAGAAACCGCACATCCAAGGGTAAAGGAGAAGTCCCAGCAAGATGGTAGGAGGGGCGAAATCATGTTTAGAATCAAACCCCACACCCACCAGAGACACTCAAACATACCCTGTGGCCACCAGGACCCAGAGAGTGAGAGAGAACTGTGTCTGAGTGTCTCCTGAGGAGGGACGGGTCAGCAGTGGACTGTTGCAGGGGCAGGGGCTCTGGGTGCAGCAGACTTGGGTATGGCATAAGCCCTCTTGGAGGAGGTCGCCATTATCCATGCCATAGAACTTACACAGGACTGGGAAACAGACTCTTGAAGGGCACAGACAGAACCTTGTGTGCACCAGGACCCAGGAGAAAGGAGCAGTGACCCAAGAGATTGACCCAGACTTGCCGGTGCATGACCCAGGAGGTGTGGGTCAGTGGTGGCCTGCTGCAGGGTTGGGGGCACTGAGTGTAGCGTGTATGGGCTTTTGTAGGAGGTTGCCATTGTCTTCATTACCTCCACCATAGTTTGGCCTCAGGTCAAATACCAGGGAGGGAACACAGCCCTGCCCTTCAACAGAAAATTGGATTAAAGATTTACTGAGCATGACCCTGCTCATCAGAAGGGGACCCAATTTCCTTCTCAGTCAGTCTCTCCCATCAGGAAGCTTCCATAATCCTCTTATCCTTCTCCATCAGATGGCAGACAGAAGAAAACCACAGTCACAGAAAACTAACCAATCTGATCACATAGACCACAGCCTTGTCTAACTCAATAAAACCATGAGCCATCCCTAGCTCTATCTATTTAGGGCTACCCAAGATGGACGGGTCATGGTGGAGAGGTCTGACAGAATGTGGTCCACTGGAGAAGGGAGTGGCAAGGCACTTCAGTATTCTTGCCTTGAGAACCCCATGAACAGTATAAAAAGGCAAAAAAACAGGACACTGAAAGATGAACTCCCCAGGTTGGTAGGTGCCCAATATGTTACTGGAGACCAGTGGAGAAATAACTACAGAAATAGTGAAGGGATAGAGCCAAAACAAAAACAGGAGATGGCAAGAGTAAACATCTACATTCTAGGAATCAGCGAACTAAAAAGGACTGGAATAGGTGAATTTAACTCAGATGACCATTATATCTACTACTGTGGGCAAGAATCCCTAGAAGAAATGAAGTAGCCATCACAGTCAACAAAAGAGTCCCAAATGCAGTACTTGAATGCAGTCTCAAAAACAACAGAATGATCTTTGTTCATTTCCAAGGCAAACCATTCAATATCACAGTAATCCAAGTCNGATGCCATGATCTTAGTTTTCTGAATGTTGAGCTTTAAGCCAACTTTTTCACTCTCCTCTTTTACTTTCATCAAGAGGCTTTTTAGTTCTTCTTCACTTTCTGCTATAAGGGTGGTGTCATCTGCATATCTGAGGTTATTGACATTTCTCCTGGCAATCTTGATTCCAGCTTGTGCTTCTTCCAGCCCAGTGTTTCTCATGATGTACCCTGCATATAAGTTAAATAAGCAGGGTGACAATATATAGCCTTGATGTACTCCTTTTCCTATTTGGAACCAGTCTGTTGTTCTATGTCCAGTTCTAACTGTTGCTTCCTAGCCTGCATACAGGTTTCTCACTATTTTAGCAATATGGATAAGAGACTGGATTCATATTTGAAGTATAATTTTAAATTGAGTGAAGTCATTTTTTTGGGTAGGAACCTAACAGTATATGGAAAATATAACTTACTAAGGCTGTCTTCTCTTTCACAGATGTCTGAGAATTTTCTTTTCCAGGCTCATGTTTTTCAGGCGATTCTTGCTCCTGGAGAGAGGGGAGAGGTCCAAATAGGTAATGTTTCCAAAACAATAAAGTCTTGGATTAAACTCTTTAAAGGTGATTAAAGATTAAATTATTGATAAGTACTAGAAATTAAATACATATTTTTAAACAAGGAAAGCTGGTTGGATAAAAAAAGAAAACTCTCAAGGGAATGGCATAAACAAATATTAAAGGCCAAGGAACTGGTTAAAAAAAGTCTGACCTCCTGCTTTTGGAATGTGTGTAATATTGTTTTATATTAAAAACAAGCCATTGTCATACTAAAACTTCATATGAGGCTGTAATGAACCTTGAACAAAGAATAAAAAAGAGATGCCAATAGTTCCTCAAATAGGAATGAAATAAATCCTATTTTGTTCCATAATGTGAAGTCAAGATGACTTTTTAATGGTTTGTAAATTAAAAACTAAGTCAAAGAAGTAAGTTTTGCTGTGGGGAAGGATTTAAATAGGAAAAAAGGAAACCAGTTCTATCTTGACATGGTTACCGAAATCTTCCTCCAGAAGAGCAGCATTGTTAATTCACAACCTATGGGAAGAGCTTCTTTAATTCATAAAACATAAATTTAAGGACTTATAAGCTAATCAAATAAAGCCTTTAGAATTCAAGAGAGAAGAAAAAATACTCTAAAATTGCTATGTGACTTAAGATTTAAAAATTTTCAACATTATTCCTTTGCTTTCAATAAAACAGGAACACAGAGAATCTAGTTAGATGGAAATAAAAAGAACACCTCTATGTCTGGCAGGCACAAATGGATGGAACGTCATTTTTGAACTCACAGAATAAGTCTCAGTGGGATTTGCCCAGAAAATCCCCCCAATCTACTCTGTAATATCATCAAAATTTGACCTTTGTTTACTCATTCTAGTATCTGCTGATGCTTCATGGCCAATGTATTATCATAGTTGTCTAAAGTAATGCTTCTCAGGCTACATCCAGATTCTGGCGTACCTACAAGTTACTTTGTGGATCTTGTTAAAATTTAACTTCTGATTTGGTAGACCTGGGGTAGAGCTTGAGATTGAATTTTCACAAAGTTCCAAGTTGGTGCCAAAGACACTGGATCACACATGGCCTTTCTCAACCAGTGTTCCTCATTGGAGTCATAGAACATAGAATGCTTTAAGTGATTATTTTCTCAATTTTCCCAAGGATGGTACATAAACATAATCATTCTAGACACAAACGAGAGACATTGATTCCTGACATGCAATGGATGCCTTAGGCTTAGGGCTTATTTCGAGGAGCCTTGGTTGAGAAAGACTGGTTCTGAGAATGCTACTGAGAAGAAGATGGGTTCAGACTCTCAATAGGTTGGCTTAACAGAGAAGGCTCTATACCATCTTTAATTCTAACCAGTCTTTTGTAAGATATCAACAATAATGAATAATTGTTTTATTTTATGTGTTTTATTTTAATTGTTTTATTTTATGAAATAGTATTCATTAGTTCAACCACTGTTTATTGCACATCTGCTATTGATAAGGACTGTGATATTCAATAACATTTGCACAATAAGTGAAAGTAATTATTCTATTTCTTTCAAGTACATTTTCCTGTTGATTATCTGTAAATTTAAGCTAAGTATGGTACAACAATTCAGATACCTTAGAAAAGAATTTATTTCTAGAATGAATAGCACAATTAAAAAGATTTCATAAGATATTTGTAATGCCTTTCACAATATTCATGATTACGGGATCTCTGTATTGGAGACAGAAGTATTAACCAAATCCAAAAGCTTATCAGGACCATACCTTGAATGCATGGTTGTTATAGAAGCGGTCATCAACCTTAGCCCCCCATTCTGCTGGATCAAAGCTGGTTTCTAAATAACAAAAATATAATTCCAGACTTACTTTGAAGTTCATTAAAGTAAATGCAGACTAGTAACATAAACTGCTTTCTTTTTCAAATTATAGGTCCTTTACTGACCCTTGAAAATTTTATTGACATTGTACAGAGCCTAGAGCTGCAGATATAACCAGTGATGATGATGAATTAAACATCAGATGAACCCTTGAGGATATTTAGAAAGGCAGTTAAAAAACCTACTTGATGTTTTCAAAGAAGTTATAATAAAATGGGAGTGGTAGAGAACAAATGCCAATACTTAAATATCAGTATAGAAATATATCATTATATACTTATAAAACTTATTATGTATTAGTAACATAAGAAAAATGTATAAAAATAAATGGTGAATAGTGAGGAGATTTGGAAAAATGAAAAATGGGAGAAGCTTTTTCTTAAAAAAAAAGTAGGCATATTATGTAGTCAGGTAGACAGAAGTATTTATATTTAAATAGAATTTTTCTTTAACTCTTCATTATGAAGTATTTCAGACTTAGAAAGTAGAGAGAATAATATAACAAATTTCCAAGCGCACATTACTCAGATTCAATAATTACAAGCTCATGATTGATCTTATTTTATTTGTAACTTCATTCATTTTCCTGCCCTTTCTTCTGATTATTTTCAAGCCAACCCCAAGCATCTTACTATTTCATTTATAAATACTTGCATCAGCATGCACCTCTGAGATATAAAGCCATAATGCCATTATCATGCCTAAGAATAATAGCAATAATTCTTTAATACCATCAAATATCCAAATTTCTCCCATTGCCTAGTATTGCTTGGGCTCAGCTGCTCAGTCGTGTCCCACTCTTTGCAACCCCATTGACTGTAGCCAGGTGCCTCTGTCCAGGGAATTTTCCAGCCAAAGCTACTGTAGTGGGTTGCCACTTCCTACTCTAAGGGATCTTCCCAACCCAGGGATCAAATCCATATCTCCTGCATCTCCTGCGTGGGCAGTTGTATTCTTTACTACTGAGCCACCTAGGAAGCTCCATTATCTAGTATATTTTTATTTATTTATTTTTACTGTTGATTTGTTCAAATCAGGACCCAAACACACAACATTTTGTAATGTCTTTTAAATCCCTTTTAACTGAAACTTCCCTATCTCCCACCCCACATTTTTTCCTTGCCATTTATTTATTGAGGAAATTAAGTCATTTTTCCTTTGGAGTTTTCCACAGTTTGGATATTTCTAATTCCATTCGCATTATGATTTTTAAACAAGTTCCTCTGCCTTTGAATTTCCTGTATATTTCCAGCTAGAGATACAGGTTTGATCTGATTCAGGTTTTTTTTTTTTTTTTCCCAAGAATACTTTATAGGTAGCATGGTATAATTCTGTTAGGAAATATATATCTGGTTGCTTCTCTTTTTCACAGTTTTTATGGGCCCGTTGATAATGACTCACTTAGATAATTTCTTTAGGGATTGCAAAATGGCAGTGTTCTAATTTGATTACTATTTCTCTATTTCTGGAGTATGCAACAAAAAATACTTTACCTATTTGGTTACTCTGAAATACAGTTCTTATAGTAAAGGCAGGTTAGAGTTTTGACTATTTACCAATTTTTAGATTAATAAGTTCCTTAGGATCCTCTCATGGAGTTTTTTGTTGTTGTTTGTTTTGCTTTCCAGTAAATAATTATGAACTAATGAACATTTAAGAAATGGAATGAATTTCAATCCCCTGCGTTTACTCATCTTACTGATGTTCTAATTGTCCAAAATTGGCCAGTATGAGCTTATTCAGGTGTTCAGATGTTCCTGAGTCCTATGGAAACGACTCTAATAATTTTTGATAGTTTTCTTACTTTCTGGTACAAGAAGGTGATGAGGCTAATTTTGCATACTTTCTGTTCAGTTCACAGGATTGGTTAGTTCTCCAGCAAGCCCTGGTTTTTGGAAAATGGTAGTTAGAAACCACAGTCTAGGGACCAAGGGCTCACTGGTACTGGGCTGGTCATTGTTTTGAGGCCTTTAAAAAACTGTATAGAGCTAGAAAATAATACTGTCATTTTTTAAAGAGAAAATACACCATGAAGTCACATTGACACTTTTCAATTCAAATTTAGAATTATGGGAGTTTATTAACTTCTTTCATTTTTGTATTTGTATGTACTGTTTCTTACACTAAAAATCCTATTCCTAATACCAATAGGATAGTTAATTATTTGCTATGTCCTACAATGTATAAAAACTTTGAAATAACTATACTGTAATATTATTAACAGTGATAAATGAAAACAATTTAATATATTTTTTAAAACATCATTTTGTTTTTAGGCTGTATCCATCAGGAGTGCACAAAGCACTGTGTTATAAAGTAACATGAAATAATTCTTTTTTCTGTGGTCATATTACCCATTTAAACTAGTT
This sequence comes from Neotragus pygmaeus, assembly GCA_006410875.1. Classification (NCBI taxonomy): domain Eukaryota; kingdom Metazoa; phylum Chordata; class Mammalia; order Artiodactyla; family Bovidae; genus Neotragus; species Neotragus pygmaeus. The sequence continues at coordinate 206,410 of SJYV01005184.1, read as the reverse complement.
AGTTTCATTTATTTCATTTTACTTCTAAATTTAGAAATTGCTGTACAATTTTAATTCTATTTTTATAACTATGTTAAACATACATGATTTGATTTAAGATACAGTCAGAAAAGTCTAGCTTCTATGCTATTCCCTCCACTCTTCCTTCTCCTGGTAGGGGTAAAAACTAATTTTTAGAAAGATTTATCCTTCATTTAAAAATATAAGTGAACAGTTATGTATTCATATCAATACCTCTGTTAGATAATTGGTACATACTAAACATATTTTCTTTTATCTTTTTTCACTTAATATGCCATGAAGGTCACCTATAGCGTCCTCATTTCATTTTTGCTTGTTTTTTTTACAGCTGCACATTTATTAGTGGTGTAGACTTACTCAAGTTTATTTTTAAAAATCCCCTATGATGAATATTTGGGTTGCTTCCTCAAGTAACAATACAATGAAAAGTGTATAAAATACAGGTCAAAGGTAAAAATAGATGTAATTTGGATTAGATATTGCAAAGTCCCCTCCTTGGGGTTGTTATCATTTTGCATCTCCTCCAGCAATGTATATGAGTGCTTATTTCCTCTCTAGTGTTGCCTACAATAAATTGACACACTTTTGGCTTTTTGTCAACTTGATGAGTGGAGTCCTGTTGGTGGGTGGTGGAACTTCATTGTAGTTTTGTTTTGGGCTTCTGTTATTCTGTTATCATGGGTTATTTTGAATACATTTTCATATGTTGAGGGTGAGTCATTTGCACTTATTTTTGTGCAAATTGTCTGCTCGTATCACTTGCCCATTTTTAATATAAGGTGGTTGTTGTATTCTTCTCATGATTTTGACAAGCTTTTTATTCAGTACATTTATTAACCCACTGTAATAGAATTTGCAAATTTTTTTCCTGTCTTTTGTAGTTTTATTTTTCATGTGGTGATTTTTGTAAAAGTAAAAATCTATTTCTATGTTGCCAATTTTATCAATATTTTCTTTAATTGCTTTTGGATTTTTAAAGTATAGTAACTTAGCTAGCAAAAATTTTTCCTCTTTTATGTTACAGAGAAATTCATTCATGCTTTCTTCCAGTATTTGTATGGTTTCATTTTTTAAAATATTTAAATCTCTGATCAATTTGAAACTTTATCCTGGTATGTGATGTAAGAAATAGATCCAATTTAATCTTTTAACATCTTTATCTCAAGATCATTTAATAAAAGCCCATCTTTTCCCTAGAGGTTTGATACCACTCTATGTCATATACTAAAATATTTCCTGTCACAAAAAAATCTTCAAGATTAAGATGAGTAATTACCTATGAGGAATGCTGGCAAGGGAATTCTTGCACTCTGTGAGAGACTAGGCTAGAGAACTCTTCTCTGTTTTTTTGGAAAGGCTAACTTCTGATCCTTGTATCACCTCATTTATATGAGTGGAAATGGGTGTGGTACTTATATTTTTCAAAATAGTTACACCCATTTTTTATTAGTTAGAAAGTTTGTATTCTGAGACCATCAATCTGAATCCCCAGTTACTTTAATTATCATGATCTGGTGACAAAGGACTCTCATGGTTTTGTGATGGGATGTTTCTGAGGTCCAAAATCAAACAAAGACTTTTTAGTCATGAATTTGTAAAATTAATGCTATAATAAGAAACTTAATGTTCACTGCAATTCACCTCTTACTCTAAAGGATTTCTCTTAATGGATTTTTTAGTGGCTTTAAGTTTCAGATTGGGTAACAAATATTCACACTGACCGGAAATGGAAAAGACCAGCAATTCAGAAAATTGGCAGAGATTCTGAGCTTGGTTAAGGCAGAGCAAAGAGGAGAAGGAGGTGGAGCCATGTAGGGTGTATGGGTATTATTTCAGTTCAAGCCTCATGGTAGGTTTCATCCCTCGATTAAAATGGAATGTTTATTTGCTGGTGATTATTTGTTTCTTGTTGTTTAGCCACTAGGTTGTGTCTCTTTGCGACCCCGTAACTGTAGCCTGCCAGACTTCTCCAAAGGATTTCCCAGGCAATAATACTGGAGTGGGAGCCATTTCCTTCTCCAGGTGATCTTCCTGATGCAAGAAACCTGCGTCTCCTGCGTGAGCAGGAGGATTCTTTGCCTTTGAGCCACACCCGGGGCACCTTTACTACTCTGTTGGAATACTGTTATGAAACATAATGATAACAGCTTAAACAAAATGGTTGTTCTAGTCAGGGTTTTTAATAGAAACTTAATAGCTGAGAATTTGGAAATTTTACTTATGGAAGTGAAGAAACTCTGCTTTGGCTCTCAGTCGAAGAGTTAGCATTAATCTTAGTCTTTGGACAGTATGGGACCTTGGAAATACAGAAAAAGAATATAAATTACTTTCCCAAGCTGGAAGTTCATTTTTCAAAGCAGTTTTTCTCTGTACTTTTATTGAGGAAGTTTCATATACCCCTGCGAATACCAACTTATTTAATCTAAGGAGTATAAAAATTTTTTTTACAACACTTAATAATACTTTCAAGTAAGGTGAGGTAAGGTAAGGTGAAGTCGCTCAGTCGTGTCCGACTCTTTGCGACCCCGTGGACTGTAGCCTACCAGGCTCCTCCGTCCATGGGATTCTCCAGGCAAGAATACTGGAGTGGGTTGCCATTTCCTTCTCCAGGGGATCTTCCCATCCCAGGGATGGAACCCAGGTCTCCTGCATTGGAGGCAGACGCTTTAACCTCTGAGCCACCAGTAAGGAGAGTCAAAATATAAACCACAAACCCTCCTCCGGGGAAGAAGAGACCGTCAACTACCTGGGAGGCATAGGCACAGTATGCAGGAAAAGAGCTAGGCTGGGTGTTTTCAGGAGCTCCCCTTCCACCCCACCTGTCCATGAGAAATACAAAGCAGGTCTGGGTGATAAACTGGTGATCTTCAATAATGTGATTCAAGGCACCCGCGTGTATTCTAAGCCACTTCAGTCGTGTCAGACTCTTTGCGACCCCATGGACTGTAGCCTGCCAGGTTCCTCTGTCCATGAGATACTACTAGAGTGGGTTGCCATGCCCTCTTCCAGGAGATCTTCCCAACTCAGGGATCGAATCCATGTCTTTTAACTCTCCTGTATTACTGTATAAAGTTGAGTAATTTACCACTAGCGCCACCTGGGAAGCCCCTCAAAGGCTCTGTCAAATAACAAGAACTGTTAGTTGAAAGCTCCCTGCCTCATAAAGGATTTCTGTGGAATGATGCTGGTCTTAAATAAGTCTCACCATAATCAAACGTGTAGTTGCGCTCTCTCGTTTTTTTTTTTTTTTAAAGCCTATTTTTAAAAAAGCTTACTTTCTCTTTTTTCTAGAAGATTCTCAAAATATGCTGCGGCAAAAGCTGGTATATTGTCCGGTTGCTCCCTCAGAATCTCGCGTGTGAGCCCTTCAAGAAGATTTCCAAATCCTTGTGGAATTCGGTAGTGGGTGTTGGAAAATGGAATCGACATCTCCTTGGGAGAGGAACTGTCTACTGTACCTAGAGACGCGTGAAAGAGTTCTGTCTTTAAATTTGTCTCATTTCACTCAGATAATCACAATTAAGACCACAAATTATTTCTGAGACCCCCAAATTTCTGGACTTCAATCCTTCCCCGCCCCCCCCCCTCCNGCAACTTTCACACTTCACATATGCATGGTACAAAATTCAATAGGCAGAATAAGGTATGTAGAAAATATGTTTTCTTCTCAACCTCTTATCTCCCATTTCCCTTGAGACAGTCCTTTCTATCAGATTCCTGTGTCTCTTTCTTAACTAGTCTAATATAGCCAAAACCAAATGGATTTGTATGTATTTCTCCAAGAACGGTAGTATAGACAGTTTTCTCTCTCTTGTTTAATTTGATAATTAAATATATCTTGTGCATGTCAGTTTTTTAAATGGCTGTCATATCTTCCTTGATACAACTATAACACAAGTCCCCTTCAGTTCTCTATTCATGGATATTTACTTATGTACAGTCTTTTGCACTGAATAAAAATCTCATATATATAAATCCTTGTATACACATATGGGAATATATGTAAGAAAAATTCCTACAAGTGAACTGATATCTTAACAATATTGTCTTTCAATTTACAGAAATGGTACATCTCTCCACTTTTTTAGGGTATTTTTATTTTCTCCTAGAAATTTTTTAGTTTCTTTGTACAAGTCTTGTACATATTTTGTGAATTTATCCCTATGTCAAATCTATGATGTTATTCAGTGATATTGTTTTTTATTTCACTTTCTAATGTTTGTTGCTTGTATATAGAAATAGAAATTGAATATTTATNCCCCCCCCCCCGTACAATCCAAGTCCGTCAATTTCTTCCAAAGAGCTTCTGAAATTTTCCATTATTAGAACATTAAAAATATTTAATAGGTGAAATCATTTTTTAAAAATTACAACAATCACAGATTTTCACTATGGTACTAAGTACTTTCTCCTCTCTCCCTTTAAATGGGTAATTTTTCCTATCCCAGAGGGATTTAGAGAATGATTGCTAAAAATGCATCTTACATTGCTGGAAAAAACCCTGTTTAAGGTCTTAAAAAAAAAGTACGTCATTGAAACTACTCTAAGTTGTCGAATGAATATGTTTCGGACTTAAGTCAATCCCCTGGCTTCCACTTCTGAAGTATGATCCAGGATGCCTCGTCGAAGCATCTCTCTATTTGTGGAAGAGGCAGTGGGCCGAGAGAGCTGGGGGCAAGGTCACGACATAGTAATTACAGCCTCAAAAGGTTTGGGATTCTTACCTTTTTGTTTGTTTGGTTTTCCCTCTTAGCATACAAGGGCCAGATAAGGAAAGCTGCTAAGCAGCGGGTTGGGCTACTGAGTCTGCAAACAACACTCAGGGACCTGGCCTGTTTGTGACAGCGTCACTGCCGGATAAGCCTGGAAGTCGTGGTAGGGGTCTCGGTGGGGGGTCTAGAAAGCTTAAAAAGGCCGAATCTGTGGACTTTCCTCTCCTTCTTTTTTTTTTTTGACGGAACAGGAGCTGAAGCATTGAATCATTGGTTGTGAAGAGGAAGAAACCCTAGACCGACGTAAGGAGTGGAGGGAGGTCGGAGAGGGACAACAGGTTTCCTGGGGTGCGGGTCGTCGAGGATGTCGGATTTCAGACTCGNTTTTTTGACGGAACAGGAGCTGAAGCATTGAATCATTGGTTGTGAAGAGGAAGAAACCCTAGACCGACGTAAGGAGTGGAGGGAGGTCGGAGAGGGACAACAGGTTTCCTGGGGTGCGGGTCGTCGAGGATGTCGGATTTCAGACTCGCAGGCTTCCCAGCCTGACCTCGGCTTCCCAGATTGCGGGAGCGGATCCTGAGAAAATACCTGAGACGAAGGGAAAAGGCGAGGTCTCTATTTCAAAGATGGGGTAAACCGCCTCACCTCTCAGTTCTCTCAGAGCCGGAGCCGATGGTTCCGGTTGTTTTTTCTCGTTGCCGGGAAACCGTTTCCTCCCCCGTGCCCGCTCCCTCATTCCACTACGGTGGCCGAAGAGAGGCACGGGCCCGCCCGGCGGCCGCGGACGGCTTCGCGGACTGACTGGCCTGGGGAGGGCGGAGTCAGGCTTTTTCCGCCCCGCCCCGCGGCCCCGCCCTCGCTGGCGTCCAAGCCCCGAGGCCTGCGCGGCGGGGACGGCTTCTGGCCAAGATGATTGCGTCGGAATTTGTCTTGGGTCTGGTGCTGCGGTTGTTCCTGCAGGCCCACGTAAGTGCAGGTGAGGAGGCCGCGCTCGGCCCGACCCCTGCCCGTCCGTCGGCCTGCGAGGACTCCAAGATTCCTCGTCCTCCGCAGGACCGCCCCCGGCACCTGCTTCTCCAGGCCGGGCAAGGATCCCCGGGCAGGAACCGGGTTCTACGGCCCAGGCCTAGGTTGCAGGTGTCTGCTGGGCCGGAACTCCGGCCCGTCTGCTTCCTCCACTCCCTTCCAGCGCCCTCACGACGCCTCGCGTGGGGCAGCGAGAGAGTTAGCAGTTTATCTCAGGAGGGGAGGCCCAGGTGTGCCCAGACCGAGGCTCTCAGGGTCTTTAAAGAACTGCGGGGGAACTCGAAGGGGAGGGAGCGAAGCTAGTTAGATGATATTTGGAAACGGGTGACTGAGTCATCCGAAACGTTTCAGTGCTGCCCCCTCAGTGGTACCGTTGGGGAGGGTTTGCCCCGGGCTGGATTCCTTCGGGGAATTAACTTTACTAGTTTAAGTGGTGATGATGGCTAAGACAGACAGCCCCCTCACCAGTTCGGAGTATTTAAGACTCAGTTTTGATTCCTGCACGCGGGCATTGATAGTGGCATAATAGCCGCTTTCTTGGGGAGGAGGATGACTCATTTTGACTATGGTCCTGGTCATATCGTGTCGTTTGACCCCGGGCTGGACGCTGGGTCACAGAAAAGAAAGTTCAAGTGGGAGAACAGACTGCGTGCAGAAAAAGGACTCTTGCGCTGTGTATGAATCCGCCAAGTACATAGATGAAGTCAAACCGCAGCTCATGAGGGGTTTTTGGGGTTTAACAAAGGCATAAACTGTCCTCTGTGTATCATTTCCTGATTCATCCCCACACAGTGACGTTGGAGTCCAGTATATGAAATGGGGAGAAGGGAAAGAGGGCCATTATTAGTTTTTATGTTAAAGGCTGTTAACTTTAACATCAATATTTTATTTATCTTTGCCTTTGGGTCATATTGTTACATAACCTTCATTAACAATGACTTTATTTTTTTATTCATTGATGCTCTAGATTTTCTTTCCTTGGTATTTGGTTGCATATCCCGACTTCTTCAAATCATTCTCTCTCTTCCCGTGTTTATCGTGTAATATTTGAAATGTACATGAACATATGTAGCAGTGAAGCAATAAAATGAACACCCAAGGGCTTTACACACAATTGAAGAGCTAGGGATATTCCTTCCCAAGGGAGCTACTAGTTCTTCACCAGAAGTAACCACTGCCCTCATGTTGTCAGTCTTTTTTTTTTTTTTGTCAGTCTTTTAATGACTATTTTTACCATCCCAGAACATTAATTCCTGTTTTTCTACTTTGACACCAAAATGAAAAAATTGACTTAAAACAAAAAATTCAAGTGTTAAGTGTCTGTTAGTTGACAAAAACACTGACCAGTCCCACCACCTTTCTCGTTCTGTTTTGTCCATTGCTCCGTTCCTTGGTAATGGACCACTGTCTACTGTTGTCAGCTTGGAATGTGAGCTTTATAACGACAAGGAAATGTGACGTTTCTTTGCTTTTACCAGTATCTAACTGTGGCAGAGTAGTGATTGCAGTAATCTAGGAATCAGGTGGCATGAGTTCTTGGCCTGTCCTGAACTACCTNCTACTGTCTACTGTTGTCAGCTTGGAATGTGAGTTTTATAACGACAAGGAAATGTGACGTTTCTTTGCTTTTACCAGTATCTAACTGTGGCAGAGTAGTGATTGCAGTAATCTAGGAATCAGGTGGCATGAGTTCTTGGCCTGTCCTGAACTACCTGTGTGATTTGGGGCCAAAGAAGTTTAACATCTGTCCTGTGTCTAGTTCTCTGCCTACCACAGTTAAGCTCCCGAGTAGAATGTAAGCTTCCTGCTGGCAAGGAATTTTGTCTGCCTCCCCCTACCCCGCTACCCCCCACTTCTTTCCCTGTTGTATCCTCAGTGCCTAAAATTGTGCCTGGCACATAGTGCATGCTAAGTCGCTTCAGCCCGCCAGGCTCCTCTGTCCATGGGATTCTCCAGGTAAGAATATTGGAGTGGGTTGCCATTTCCTCCTCCACGGCACATAGTCAGTTCAGCCGCTCAGTTGTGTCCGACTCTTTGCGATCCCATGAACCACAGCACACCAGGCCTCCCTGTCCATCACCAACTCCTGGAGTCCACCCAAACCCATGTCTATTGAGTTGGTGATGCCATCCAACCATCTTACCCTCTGTCGTCCCCTTCTCCTCCTGCCCTCAATCTTACCCAGCATCAGGATCTTTTCAAATGAATCAGCTTTCTGCATCAGGTGGCCAAAATATTGGAGTTTCAGCTTCAACATCAGTCCTGCCAAGGAATACTCAGGACTGATCTCCTTTAGGATGAACTTGCAGTCCAAGGGACTCTCAAGAGTTCTCCAACACCGCAGTTCAAAAGCATCAGTTCTTCAGTGCTCAGCTTTCTTTATAGTCCAACTCTCACATATATGACCACTGGAAAAACCGTAGCCTTGACTAGACGGGTCTTTGTTGGCAAAGTAATGTCTCTGCTTTTTAATATGCTATCTAGGTTGGTCATAACTTTCCTTGAGAGGAGTAAGTGTCTTTTAATTTCATGGCTGCAATCACCATCTGCAGTGATTTTGGAGTCCAGAAAAATAAAGTCTGCCACTGTTTCAACTGTCTCCCCATCTATTTGCCATGAAGTGAATATAGTGGGCAACTTAAAATATTTGTTGAAATAAATAGTATGCAAACTGTTTTAAAAAATTACCTAATCTACTTGGGTCTCAGTCTGTTGAGTAAATAACATGAGTCTACCCTAGGGTGTAAAAGATTCTTTCCATCTCTAAAATTCTGTAACTCAGAATAGAGTCGTGCACAAACAGGTTCAAGGGATGTGTGTGGTCAACAGATTAACCGAGGGGGTGTGGGAAGGTATTTTCCTCCAATGTTTGAGAAGGTGGCTGCACACACCCAGAACCCCTCATTTGCATGGTCTCATGCCTGCAGCCAACCCCCTCCAGTATTCTTGTCTGAGAAATTCTGTGGACAGAGGAGCCTGGTGGGCTATGATCCACGGGGTCACAAAAGAGTCTGACACGACTTACTGACTAAACAACAATAATGCCTGCAGCAGCCAGTTTTCTTCAATTTCTTCCCTACCCCATCCTCTTTCTGCTTAGCTCTTAGGCCTTGGGTTTTCAGGTTTTGTTCCATTTGAAGTACTTACCCAAGACTAGGTCTTCCCACGCAGGCGCCTCTTCCCTTCCCTCCAGCAAGCTGCCAAAAGTGCTTACGCAATTCTAGACTGTTGTAGTCTCCTCTTAGAGCATTTTGCTTCTGGTAGCTGTGCATCTCCAGCCCAGTGGGTCTTCTGGATGATCTTTGATTGTCATGTAGATTTATGATGGAACAAACCCCTAAGAGAGAGCTGAGCATGTCTAGGGACTGGGCTGTTATTTGAAGTGCAGGACAAATAGGCCACCAAGTCTGTGTAGGAGACCCATTAGTGTTGCTGCCCTGTTAAGTATAGCCTGAGGGGCTGTCATCATTTGGAGCTTCCGGGGAGAAAAAAATGTCAACTTTGTTAGTTCCAATTCTCTTTCCTGCCTATCATTTTTATTTAAAACACTCGAAAAAAAAAAAATCTTAATTTTGTTAATTATTTTCTTCTAGGGGGTTTTGGTTTGGTTTCTTCAGATAAAGTGGGATGTAAGTGAAAAAGTTTTTTTTTTTTTT
>SJYV01005184.1:103528-196452 GCA_006410875.1 Neotragus pygmaeus | reverse complement strand
GGAGTTTCAGCTTCAACATCAGTCCTGCCAAGGAATACTCAGGACTGATCTCCTTTAGGATGAACTTGCAGTCCAAGGGACTCTCAAGAGTTCTCCAACACCACAGTTCAAAAGCATCAGTTCTTCAGTGCTCAGCTTTCTTTATAGTCCAACTCTCACATATATGACCACTGGAAAAACCGTAGCCTTGACTAGACGGGTCTTTGTTGGCAAAGTAATGTCTCTGCTTTTTAATATGCTATCTAGGTTGGTCATAACTTTCCTTGAGAGGAGTAAGTGTCTTTTAATTTCATGGCTGCAATCACCATCTGCAGTGATTTTGGAGTCCAGAAAAATAAAGTCTGCCACTGTTTCAACTGTCTCCCCATCTATTTGCCATGAAGTGAATATAGTGGGCAACTTAAAATATTTGTTGAAATAAATAGTATGCAAACTGTTTTAAAAAATTACCTAATCTACTTGGGTCTCAGTCTGTTGAGTAAATAACATGAGTCTACCCTAGGGTGTAAAAGATTCTTTCCATCTCTAAAATTCTGTAACTCAGAATAGAGTCGTGCACAAACAGGTTCAAGGGATGTGTGTGGTCAACAGATTAACCGAGGGGGTGTGGGAAGGTATTTTCCTCCAATGTTTGAGAAGGTGGCTGCACACACCCAGAACCCCTCATTTGCATGGTCTCATGCCTGCAGCCAACCCCCTCCAGTATTCTTGTCTGAGAAATTCTGTGGACAGAGGAGCCTGGTGGGCTATGATCCACGGGGTCACAAAAGAGTCTGACACGACTTACTGACTAAACAACAATAATGCCTGCAGCAGCCAGTTTTCTTCAATTTCTTCCCTACCCCATCCTCTTTCTGCTTAGCTCTTAGGCCTTNACAGAGGAGCCTGGTGGGCTATGATCCACGGGGTCACAAAAGAGTCTGACACGACTTACTGACTAAACAACAATAATGCCTGCAGCAGCCAGTTTTCTTCAATTTCTTCCCTACCCCATCCTCTTTCTGCTTAGCTCTTAGGCCTTGGGTTTTCAGGTTTTGTTCCATTTGAAGTACTTACCCAAGACTAGGTCTTCCCACGCAGGCGCCTCTTCCCTTCCCTCCAGCAAGCTGCCAAAAGTGCTTACGCAATTCTAGACTGTTGTAGTCTCCTCTTAGAGCATTTTGCTTCTGGTAGCTGTGCATCTCCAGCCCAGTGGGTCTTCTGGATGATCTTTGATTGTCATGTAGATTTATGATGGAACAAACCCCTAAGAGAGAGCTGAGCATGTCTAGGGACTGGGCTGTTATTTGAAGTGCAGGACAAATAGGCCACCAAGTCTGTGTAGGAGACCCATTAGTGTTGCTGCCCTGTTAAGTATAGCCTGAGGGGCTGTCATCATTTGTAGCTTCCGGGGAGAAAAAAATGTCAACTTTGTTAGTTCCAATTCTCTTTCCTGCCTATCATTTTTATTTAAAACACTCGAAAAAAAAAAAATCTTAATTTTGTTAATTATTTTCTTCTAGGGGGTTTTGGTTTGGTTTCTTCAGATAAAGTGGGATGTAAGTGAAAAAGTTTTTTTTTTTTTTTCTTGTTAAGTTTTGATGAATTCACTGAGATAATTTGGATAGATACTTGTTATTAATAAAATACTTCGATATAGGCTGGAAGTTAAAAATAGGAATGATCTCGTTAAAGTGAATTCTTATTCAGCCTTGTTAGTGACTGTCTAGAATAGAATCCACAGTTTCAAGGGCTCTTTCTCTTTTCATATAATTTAGCTTGCAAAATGGGCAAATTGCAAGGAAAGACCTTTGGTTCAGACACTTTGACCTTCTCTCTCTCACCGACCTTATTTTTTGCATCTTAATTGATTTGAATTTACTTTAGAAGGAGTCAGACTTGTCACACATACTCATGAAGGTTTATTTAGAATTTTCAGTGGGTTGTCAAAAAAACACAATAAGGAGAGTTATTTGAGGGAAATTGACACAGAGAATGGAAGAGGGGAGATAAAGAGTGGAGGGAAAAGATTAGAAAAGGCTGTGATGGAGAGAGGCAGCCTCTTTATTCCAAGCTATGAGGAGTGGGAGTGGTAATGGAAAGTAGGGAAAGGAAGTGGTTTATTTTTCTCATAAATACCATCTGTGAGGTGCATAAAAAGAGCGTGTTTGGTGATTTTGGGAGGAGGGAGTCAAGCGTTAGGGCCAGGCCTGAGAGCAAAGGAACATGAGGAGCTTTGAAGGGGAGGAGGCATGTATAAATGGGTTGTCCCAAGCTCTTTGAATTTTCCTTACTGGTCATCTTGTTCTATGATGCATACTGCTGGAAACTGTCCTTGTAATGCCGCTTACCTAATTAGGAGGAATCAGATCTGGTTTTAGAAAATTGAAAGGACAGAGTAACTTGGAATTCTCACGTATTAAGACTGCGTGTTCCTCGCTGTTTCACCAGATTCAATCTGGCTCTGAATCTCTCCAATGATGCTCTTCTAAATATTTGCTGGATTTTTCAGATGTTGGTTTTCGCTTTGCTTCGTACATCGACGACTACATGGTGCTGCAGAGGGAGCCTGCAGGGGCAGTGATCTGGGGTTATGGCGCACCCAGAGCCACAGTGACAGTGACGCTGTGCCGCGATCAGGAACCCATCATGAAGAAAGTGACCAGTGTGAAAGGTAAGACAGGTCAGCCTCTGTTCAGCTTTTGTCTTCTTCTGCCACCTGCTGGATGATGTGAAAATGAATGCTAATAGTCCAGCTCAGGATACCCATCCATCCATCCATCCATCCAAGTTACTTGAATATTTACCTTGTGCACTGAGGATACAAAGAAAAATAAGACCAAGTCAAAGCCCCTGTCCTCCAGGATCTCGTGCAGTAGTGGGAATAGACATAAAGCCACATAGCGAGGGTGGTCAGTGCTGATGGGAGGTGGATATGGAGTGTCATGGGATGCAGAAGAGAAACACCTCACTTAGGTTGGATGGTAAGGGATGGTTTCCACTGGAAGTCACATTTGAATTGAATCATTTGTAAAGGAGAGGTCGTCGTATGGGGAGGGTTAAGAACCTAAGCCCTGGGATTCACTGTTCCCGTTCAGATCCTAACTGTTTCTTAATGGCTGTATGCCCTTGGACATTTTATTTAACATCTCTGCGTCACAATTTCTTTATTTTAAAACAGTGATAAAAATGATATTTAGGATTATTTTGAAGATTAAATGAATTAGCACATATCAAGTACTTCAAACAGTGCCTGGTGCATAATAAGTACTGAATAAGTGTTAGCTGTTGTTATTTCTGGGCTTCCCACTGGCTCAGTGGTAAAGAATCTGTCTGCCACTGCAGGAAATGCAGGTTCGATCCCTGGGTCAAGAAGATCCCCTGGAGAAGGAAATGGCAACCCGCTCTTGTATTCTTGCCTAGGAAATCCCATGGACGGAGGAGCCTGGTGGGCTACAGTCCATGAGGTCACAAAGAGTCAGTCATAACCTAGTGACTAAACAACAACAACATTGTTATTGCTGTCATTATTATTATTGTTATTTAGTCAGTCACTCGGGTGTTTACTGAGTCACTACTAGGTGTCAGATACAGGGTTAGGTATTGGTTATCCAGTGATGAACAAAATAGAAAAGCTTGGAGGTTAGGGGAGGAAACAGAAAAATAATAATCAATTACAGTGAAGCGTGATGCCACAGTGGGGAAGTATAGAGTGCCGTGGGAATGCTTAGGAGGGATAGTAAACTTAGTCTGTCTATCCAGGGTCAAGAAGATCCCCTAGAGAAGGAAATGACAATCTACTCCAGTGTTCTTGCCCAGAGAATCCCATGGATAGAGGAGCTTGGCAGGCTACGGTCCATGGGGTTGTAAGAGTTGCGCCCAACTTAGTGATTATACCACCACCACCAAGGCTTGTTTCGAAAGCTGAGCAGGGCAGACCAAGTAGAGGGAGCAACCTGGGCAAAGGTGTGGAGGTGTGAGTGAGCCTGGTTCCTGGAGGAGCGACAGGCAGGTTGCTTTGTCTGGACCACTAGGGTGTGTGATGGTGGATGGCAGGAGATAAGGCTGGAAATGGAGGGAGGCTTGTTTGTCATTGCCAGGGAGTATATACACTACTTTGGATAGATGAATTTTAAGCAGCAAAAGAACACAACCAGATCTGTATTTTAGAAAGATTACCCTGGCCCCACTGGGGAAGAAGAAGTGGAGATGGATGAAACGAGAGGTAAGTGGGACCTGTTAGTAGGCTGACGATATTCAGGGAAGGCCTGACCCCAAGTAGTGGCTGTGAGGATGTTCAACAAGGTGAGAACTAGCAGTTAGCAGACTTCATGAGCAGAGAGGTCATACAGAGGAGTCGTCTCTGCCTAGAAGAGATAAGGATGTATTAGGTAGTGTGTGGAGGAGCTCGAAGTTCCAGGATGCAGGAAGGCAGGTTCAGGGCTGGGTCAAGTGGAGACCTGGTTGTATTATATCTCAGTTAGTGGTCTCTCTACAGCTATGGGATGTTGAGGTGAGAGTCAGAGGCTCTCTGACTCTCAGGAGGCTTCTCTGGGGCGGGTGGTGTTAATGTGGGGGTTGGTGGCTTGATAAGGGACTTGAATATACATGTGACAGCAAAGCTTGTGAAAATTTTACTGGCCCCTGAAAACAAAGATGACCTGATTAGTTCCATTAATGTACAGGACCAATATTCAACCAGAGTGATGCAGATGCTGGTGCAGACTTTTAATAATTCATTTCCAGGGCCTTCCCTGGTGGCTCTGGTAAAGAATTGCCTGTCGATGCAGGAGACACGGGTTCAGTCCCTGAGCAGAGGAGATCCCACATGCGATGGAGCAGCCAAGCCTGTGTACCACAACTATTGAGCCTGTGCTCTGCACCAAGAGAAGCCACCACCACGAGAAGCGCACACACCACAGCTGGAGAGTAGCCCCCATTTGCTGCAAGCAGAGGAAGCCCGTGCAGCAACGAAGACACAGGACAGCCAAAAAAAAAAAAAAAGCATTTCTTTCAACAAACATAAAGAAAGTATATACTAAGTACTAGGCATAGATGCAAAGTAAGTGCTTCTGGTTTTAACAAGACTTTTTAGCAGAAGAAGCTTATTGGGTGAAATTCAGAGAGCTGAAAGGGAAGCTTAAGCTGACTGAGAAGTTGTTCTCTGTTAGACATAAATGCTGGTGGTGACTTGTAGGATATACTGAGAGTGAAGAAGTTAGGAGACTAGTAATGCTTTATTTTCGTGTTGTGTCATCTCATAAATAAGCAACATGGAGTACAGGTAGTGGAACTCTCAGTAAAATGATGTTACCTTAAAGGAACTAAAGTATTGATATTGATGCAGTTTAATTAAGTTTTGGCTTCCCGGGTGCTTCAGTGGTAAAGAATCCACCTGCCAGCACAGGAGATGCAGGTTTGATCCCTGGGTCAGGGTTATTTTAAATTAATTTTAATTAATTAAAACAGTTTAAAACAATCATTTAAATTTTTCTGACCGTGCCCCACAGCACGTGGGATCTCAGTTCCCCAGCCAGGGACTGAACCTGCACACCCCCCAACTCCTGAACCCCTAGCATTGGCCGCACAGAGTCTTTACTGCTGGACCCCCAGGGAAGTCCCAAGAATTGATGTAGTTTAAAAATAAGAAATAGTATTTCTTTGGCGCTAATAATTAACATTACCAATTAATACTTAGGAGACAGAGATTGCACACTACTGTAGAAATAAAGAAAGCACATAATATGTAGCTTTTCAGTCTTAAAAATGTTCTTATGCATTATTTTTAGTTTTTTTACCCTTTCATGGCTGTTGCAGGACCAATATTTGGAGACAGAGACAACACAGGAAAGTAGGTGGTGACAAGAAGAAATAAAAGCTGATAATTAGGAGATGAGCCCCTCTTCTTCTTTAGTGAACCTGTTCACTTATCTTGAGTTCACTTCTGTAAACGCNATGGCTGTTGCAGGACCAATATTTGGAGACAGAGACAACACAGGAAAGTAGGTGGTGACAAGAAGAAATAAAAGCTGATAATTAGGAGATGAGCCCCTCTTCTTCTTTAGTGAACCTGTTCACTTATCTTGAGTTCACTTCTGTAAACGCCAGTTCAGTTCAGTTCAGTTCAGTCGCTCAGTCGTGTCCGACTCTGCAACCCCATGAATTGCAGCACGCCCGGTCTCCCTGTCCATCACCAACTCCCGGAGTTCACTCAGACTCACTGTCCATCGAGTCAGTGCTTATTATTTATAATAAGCTAGAAACCCTAGAGGATTCAAAGGAGAATGTAAGTCGTGTCCACCCTCCAGGAACCCACTCGCTCATGCTGTCCTTTCCTTTCCCATTTAGCAGTTTAGGTTCAGCTTCAGTCGCATCACTGAAAAGTGATGCATCATTTGGAGTTTGGATATATAGCTGCAAGTGAAGGGAACCAAGTGATTCATGGACTATTGATAGGAATTGCACGGGAAAACAGATGGTTGTTATTGGTGGGGTCGGGAAGGGGGCAGATCTATTTGGTAAGTTCTCCACACTGGCTTGGTAGAAAAAAAAAAGGTACAATAGTTTATACAGATCCATAAAATAACTTCAATGGACAGCTTGCTCTGTCCTGCCCATGAAGCAATATGGATAAAGTGATATTTGGAATAAAAAAGATAGACATGTAGGAAATTTCACTGGGCAGTGAAGAAAATGTGTCTCAAAGGAGATACTGTGGGGCATTTTGAAGGGTTGACTTCTATTTAGATTCTGATGACGACCCTGGATTTTCAGCCAGACTACCTCATTTGGCCACTCTGTCCATCTCTGTTAATATTTAACTTATTACCTATAATCCCCTAAGTGCCCACAGCAAAGCGGAATTTAATGACATAAAGGGTTTTGTCCAGTAGACTGACACTTGAGCTTTAGGAAAATTGAGACCTGAGGGATGGCTGGGAATATGGTAAGGTTCTGGGCCTGTTCAAGGTATGTCGTCCGGTGATACATGATGCTTCTCTCAGACCCAAGGCGTAAACTTGGGCCATGGAGTCTGTATCCTCTCACTTTGACACACATGGGGGATGCACCTACAGGTGATAAAATGAAAGTGTATCTACTTGAATTTGTCATCATGATTGAGGTAAACAGAAAAACACAAAAAGCTTAAACCTCTTAGAAAGTAAAAAATCTCCAGCACTAGTTTTCTATGTCACATAGTAAGTTATCGCCAACTTCAGTGCTTAAAACAACTTACTTTTACTATCTCTGTCGATCTGAGACTTGGCCATCATTTAGCTGGGTTCTCTACTCAGAGTTTCAGAAGGTTGAAATCAAGGTGCTGGCTGGGCTGAGTTCTCATCTGGAGGCTCGACTAGGGAGTGATTAACTTCCAGGCTCCGTTAGGTTGCTGGCAGAGTCCTGTCCTTGTGCGGGTAGAATTCTTGGCCCCATCTCTGAATCTTCACATCTCTGACCTCTAGACCCTACTTAAAGGGCTCACTTTCTTTAGGTCAGGCCCACCCAGGACAATCTCCCTTTGAGTTAACTTCAAGTCAACTGATGAGGGATTTTTCATTATACCTGCAAACCCCCTTCATCCTTTCCAGGTAACATAACCTAATCATGAGGATGGCATCGAATCCCCTCTGCCATTTTCTGTTGATTAGAAACAAATCATGAATTCTGCGAGCACTTGAGGAACTCTGCATGTGTGTGACTTATTGGGGGTCATCTTTGGCTGTGTCTGCCATAGCAGGCTATAGATTTAAGGAATTTATAGGAATAGTTTTATTGATAGAAAAATATTTAAGCTTTTTTTTTTCATTCATGGTAGTGGTAGAGATGAACTTTATACAGAATAATGCAGGTCCGGAAGGGGTAGTTTGGGCAGTAAGGCCTCCGTTACCTCCAGGTCACTTCCACAAACCAGTGAGCCTGTCTGCGGTTGGTGGGATGCCAGGGTTCTGTGGGGGAACAGTGACTGGGGCCTTCTTCCTGATCTAGGTTTTTCCTCTTGGAAAGGGAAGAGTTGTTGGATAATTTTCCTTTTTCTCTTCTTGGCTGCTGAGATTTGGCACAATAACCTGAAAAATAATTAACATCTGATGTGAATGGCAAAGAGGAAAAAAGCAAGATGTGCTTTATGACTAATCATGTTTCTAGACCCATTCTTTTCTTTTCTTTCTTTTTTTTTTTTTTTGCTTTTGATTTGTTGATTCTTCCCATTTTGAGGTGGGGGCTGATCTAGGGGATGGAGAAAACATGGAGAGAGTTCTTTTCTTATGCCTGTGGCTAGAAAATGAAGAGAAGAGGGACAGTGAGAGATAGGCCACCAGATATGCTAGTGGTTGGGCAGGAAAACACAGAGCCCCAGTCAGTTTGCGTGGCTTTCTTGTCAGTATAACCCGGCACTGGGGTTTGCTCTCTGCCCTTACTTGTGATGCTCCTGGCACATGGTGAGCACGAGGAAGGAAGGACATGTACCCTTCTGGATGGAAGAAGAAAGAATGGAGGAAGCAGATGTTTGATTGCAGCAAAAATGAGCATTTACAGAAACCTGGGCCTGGATCGGTAAGAGACATTACAAGACGGCAAGTGATGGGGGCCTAGAGGAAGGACCCAGAAAAACTGCTGCTCAGAAAGCCCATTGGGGTCAGCAAACGCTGGCTGAATAGTGAGCTTCAACTCTTGGTGGTCAGTCACTCAATTTTATCACTTGAACTCAACCTAATGGACTTGGTGGGTCAATGGTTTCTGAAATCTACAACTGGACTTCTCTGGCCTATGGTCAGCTCCACTTAAACAGCCAGTCCTAAATGGATGGGCAAAGGCCGAAACAGTGCTCCTTGTGGACCGTCCCACCCTTGCTTTTAGTCTAAGAAACAGTCTTCACGAGGGCCGCTCTCCTTTGAATACACTTTGTTGTTCAGGTGCTAAGTCATGTCTGACTCTGTGACCCCATAGACTGCAGCATGCCAGGCTTCCCTGTCCTTCACTGTCTCCCAGGGTTTGTTTAAATTTATGTCCATTGAGTCAGTGATGTCATCCAACCATCTTCTGTCACCACCTTCTCCTCCTGCCTTCAGTATTTCCAAGCATCAGGGTCTTTTCCAGTGAGTCAGTTCTTGGCATCAGGTGGCCAAAGGGTTGGAGCTTCAGCTTCAGCATGAGTCCTTCCAGTGAATATTCAGAGCTGATTTCCTTTAGGATTGACCCGTCCAAGGGACTGCAGTCCAAGGGACTCTCAAGAGTCTTCTCCCGCCCATGGAAGTAAATCTGCATTGTTTTAAACTGATTGTTTCTGAGTTAGTTTGACCATTAATAACCTCTCTAGTGGAGCTGGTTTCTCCTGCCTTGTGTGGCAGTTAACTTTACTTGACTCTCATTGTGTCAGAGTTTTTCTTTTATGAAGTGGGAGAGGAAAAGTGCTAGAAACTAAAAGACTCGGGGACTAGAACAGAAGGAAGTTCTCAAGATCTTTGAGGAAGTTGAGAGGTTTCCTAGAGGTAGCGGTTCTGTAGAACAAGGCTCAGATCTCGATGCCTGGTTCTCTTCAGACGCTTTGGGCTCTAGGGCGAGTGCCTCCTCTGGCTGAGGTAGTGGAGTGGTGCTGTGTTTTCCCCAGCTTCCTCCCCTTTTCCTTCTTTGCCTTTTTTTTAAAATTAATTTTTTAATTAATTTTTTTAAATTAATTTTTTAATTTAAATTTTACTTTTATTGCTAGGCAGCAGAGCTTTTCAGAAGCTCCGGGGAAGGTGGTTTTCCACACCAGCCATATTGCTTGGATGGAGACTAAGTGCAAACACCTAATTAATAGCAGTGACTCAGAATAGCATGTACTGTAGTAGAAGCCTCAAAAAATAACCCTGTCCTAGGTTTTCCAGGGATTGACCGCATTATCACAAGTGAAGTAACGNTTTTTTTTTTTTTTTTTCCAGTATTCTTGCCTGGAGAACTCCATGGACATAGGAGCCTGGTGGGTCCGTGGGGTTGAAAAAGAGTTGGATATGACTTAGTGGACTCAACAACAACAACGATAACCTTCGGATGCTTCATTTGCAGTTCTTGCCATTCCTTCCCTTTGAATTGACATTGATCTGATGGGCACAAGTTATCAATCAGTCCATATTCTTCAACATTATGCCAAGAATATTTCTTTTAAAATGATCATCTCTCTGTTTTATCTATTTTCTCCTTCCACTTCTTCCACTTTGTTCGTGTGGTTTGGTTCTCCCAGGCGTAATTTTGCCACTTGGAAGATATTCTTCTTAGGTTTCCGAGTATGATGTTGGCAGTGGTGGTGGTATGAGTGGGTGAGAGGTGGGAAGGTGGTGGGGGGGTGGTTCCTAAGGAATATGCTACGAATTTCTGAAATAGGGCCTTGGATGGCTTTTCATCTCCTTAATTGAGTCCTAAAACATTAAGACTGGTAAATAACTCTGTGAAAATAATTAATTGGGAAAGCCTAAATATCTTCTTCAAAGAGAGATGAATTTATTTGCCTCCTACTACTTCTTTGTGTCCGTTTCTGCACTTACCTGTTTAACTGTAGATAGAAGAGCCCAGAACCACTGGTGTTTTTAATCCCGAAGAGCAACATGGGGAGGAGGTGGGGATGTTGATGACAAGGATGGTACCATCAATATAAGTTTCAGATGATGAATGGTTTTCTCTAATCTGTGCTCATATTTGATTGGATAGTTACTAGTTTGGGGCACTGTAAATCTATTAGATTATGATTATGTTGATTCTGACAGTTTGGTGGTTTAGTAAGAATTTCTATCTCTCATTTTTGTATTAAACTCCCTTGCATTTAATATATGTATTTTTGCCTGTCCTCGCTTAGGATTATAACTGGGTGATTTACTTTTCTTATAAATGCTTCAGTTAAAAGTAAGGAGGGATTGGTACAGATTAAAGAGAGCCACACTGCTGCTTTCGTTATTTCTGTTGACATGTCTAAAATTTGACTGGTCTTCATAGCTTTGGATCCAGTTCATCACGGAAGAGGGGAGTTGCCACAAATGAGTCTGATGCATGACTCTGGGCTTCAGTTTCATTTTGGTGGACTGATCCATTAATTCCTTGGATCCTTATTATTATTTCAGCAGACTCTAACACCTGGACAGTGGTGCTGGATCCTATGAAGCCTGGTGGACCTTATGAAGTGATGGCACAGCAGAGTCTCGGGAGGATAAACTTCACTCTGAGAGTTCATGATGTCTTGTTTGGAGACGTTTGGCTTTGCAGTGGGCAAAGTAACATGAAGATGACAGTTTCCCAGGTAATTTGCAAAGTCTCAGTGATAATAACGTCGATGATGAAGAAGAAAAGGAAGAGGAAAGGGGCGAGGAGGAGAAGGAGGCAGAAGCCCAGATCTGTTCTAAGTGCTTTCTCTGCATGTGCTAATTAATTCAGTTGAACAACTTCACAAGGTGAATACTTATAAGACATTGACGTCTCACAGATGAGGACACTGGCCCGGCTGAGCTTAAGCATAATTGTGCAGCCAGGATGTGAATGTGGCCCCAGATCCTGCTTTGCTCGTCATGGCCAGTGTGCTGCCAGTATGTGGGGCACTGCTTTCTCACTTTCCTGGGCTAAAGGCAGAAGCTAGACAGTATCTGATGGTAACGGAGATTTAATAGCAAATCGAGGGCCATGTGGGTTACTCTTCTTTTAGAATGGTCTTAGAAGATGAGCTTCTGGAGACAGCCTAGGAGATCAAAACAATTAGACTTTGTTTTGATGCTGAGCAGCTAACACACTCTGTCTTTTGTTGCCATGGAGATTTAAAAATCGAGACTGAATGTTGGCTTTGCCTCTTACTAGTTGTATGGCTTGGAGCAAATCACTTGGTGTTTATGAAACTTTGTTTTTAAAACATGCTTTTAAAAACTGTGGTTAAAATGAATATAACATACTGTTTATCATTTTTACTGTTGGTAAGTGTATACAGTTCAGCAGCATTAAATATATTCACAGTGCTTTGTGTACCCAGTCACCACTATCTGTCCCCAGAACTTTATCATCATCTCTAACATTTACTCTGTACCCATTAGACAATAAATGCCCCTTTCTCCTTCCTTCTGCCACTGGTAACCTCTATCTTGCTTTCTCTCTATGAATTTGCCTCTTCTCGGTACCCCCTAGAAGTGGAATCATACAGTAGTTGTTCTTCTGTGTCTGACTTGTCTTTCTAAGGATCATGCTTTCAAGGTCCATGCATGTAGCATGTATCAAACTTTTGTCCCTTTTTATGGCCGAATTGTATTCCATTGTATCGGCCACATTTTGTTTATCCATTCACCTGTGGATTAACACCTGGGTTGTTTCCACCTTTTGGCTACTGTGAGCAATGTTCATGGCAGTATTAAATCAATGCTGTGAACATTGATTTACATACCGATAATCTGTTTCAGTTCCTGCTTTCAGTTCTTTTGGATATATGCCTATGACTGGAATTGCTGGGGTTAGTTCTATATTTAACTTTTGAGGACCCATCAAACCATTTTCCACAATGGCCGTACCATTTTACATTCCTGCTAGCAATACACAAAGGTTCTAATTTCACTGCATCCTCACTGACAGGTGTTAGGTTTCATTCTCTGATTATAGCCATATTAGTAGGTGAGAAGTGGTATCCTAATGTGGTTTTGATTTGTATTTCTCTAACAACTAGTGATGTTGTGTATTACTTCATCTAATTATTAACCATTTGTATGTCTTATTTGGAAAAATGTTTATTTAGGCCTTTTGCCCATTTTTGAATTGGGTTGCTTATTGTTAAATTGTAGGAATTTTTTTATATCTTCTAGGTATTAATCGCTTGTCAGATGCATGATTTGTAACTATTTTGTCTCATTCTCTAGTTTGTCAGTGTCATTTTTTGAGGGTGTCCTTTGATACATAAAAGTTCTCAGTTTTTATGAAGTTCAGTTTATCTGTTTTCTTTTGTTGCTGTCTATACTTTTGGTATCATCTTCTTGATACTGTTGCCAAGTCCAGTGACGTGAAGATTTTTCCAGTGTTTCTTCTGAGAATATTTTATTTTTAACTCTTAAGTTTAGGTCTGAGTCTTTTTGATCACTTTTTTATATGTAGTGTAAGGTGAGGGTCTAACTTCACTCTTTTGCAAGTGGATATCCAGTTCTCCCAGCACCAATTGTTGAAAAGATGGTTCTTCCCCTATTGAATGGTCATAGCACTTTCTTTTCGGAGATTCATTGGCTGTATATATGAGGATTTATTTCTTGGCTTTTTAGTCTATTCCATTGGTCTATATATCTCTCCTTATGGCAGTACCATACTGGTTGAATTACTGTAGCTTTGTAGTAAGTTTCAAAGTTGGGACATGTAAGTCTCCTCCAAGAATATCTTTTGTTAGTGTCAATTTTTCTCTGTTTTAGTCATGGCCTTGTAGATTAATTTTTCTTAAATTTTGAAAACTAGCATTTTTTTCTCCCAGAGGCTTCACTGGGGTCTGTTTAAACCTGATAGAAGATCAGAAGGAAGAGCACTAAGGGCTCCCAGGTAGGGTTGGGCATACTCAGTAGACAGAAAGCCCAGTGCAAACAGGGGGAATGCCAGCCTGTTCAAATGTTGTCAGTGAGGAAACTCAACTTGAAGTATTCCTACCTCCATTGCTATTAGCACAATGAGTGAATCCGACACATAATGAGTGAGTCTCTTAAGTGAAGCAGGATAAAGAGGACATCAAAAGGGCTTCCCTGGTGGTCCAGTGGTTGAGGATCTGCTTGCCAGTGCAGGCGACACAAGTTCGATCCCTGGTCTGGGAAGATCCCACATGCTGCATAGCAGCTAAGCCCATAAGTCACAACAATGAGCTTGTACTCTAGATCCCAAGAGCCGCAACTAACTGCAGCCACTTGCCCTAAAGCCCATTCTCAAGAGAAGCCACCACAATGATAAGCCAACACACCACAACTAGAGAGTAACCCCTGCGTGTCACAACTAGAGAAAGCCCGTGCACAGCAGTGAAGACCCAGTGCAGCCAAACATAAATTTAAAAACAAATTTTTTTTTTAAAGAAAAAGACATTGAAAAAGTCATCAAAGAAGCAAATTTCTTAATTGTTTACTGGTGCTCTAGCAAAACAAGAGTGGCAGAACAAAAGCCTTGGGGCTCTGAGATTTCTTTCTGGAAACAACTCTGCTTTCTGATTGAACACAAAAATAGTCTAGAATAAAGGGAGTGGATTTCTGGATAGAGTGGGATGGGGTTTTGCTTTTGGGCCTCAGAATTGTCCTTCCTTTGTTTGTTTAGTGCAAACTATTTTATTTAAAAATAAAAGGGAGGGAATCATTGCTGTTTCAATTATATTAGGATCAGGGCTGGACAGTAGCAAGTTCATAGTTATGTTTAAAGTTTATCAGCTTAAAACACTGCTGAGAGATTAGAAAATATATTTTTTTTTAACTCACTCTCAGACCTCCAGAGAAATTCATGTGAGTTAAGTCCTTTGACACATTTGAAATTAGGGTTGATTTTCTTTGCTTGTCTTTAATATCTGATTTTTCTATAATGAGCATGAAATAACTATGGTTTTTAAGACAAAGTTATAAAAACAAGAAATTGATATTCACTTAACTGATACCTTAAATATCTATCAAAGGCTCAATTTACAATAAAGAGGCACATTATATAAATAGGAATAAATGATTTAACTTGCATTAGGGATGAGAACTAATATGTTTATACTTTGACATGTACTTTTATTTGTTCCCATTAATAGGTTAAGATCTTGAAAAGATCATGATCTTCCCTAGTAGTTCTTTCTCTAAAACTCAGTTCCTTAAATTGAGTTTTATTTTCTTGCCTTTTTTTCATTATCTTCTTCATTTTTGAGAGATATTTAAGTTTGAGTTTTAAAAAAACTCTACAACTAGACCATGATCTCAATTAATCTTTAAAAAAAATGTATAAAATTGATCCCTTGCACATACTTAAGGTCTTTTGTTTTGCTTCTGTAGCTTCTGCCCCTTTTGGCTTCTTTTTTCTCTCTCTCTTTAAAAAAAAAAGCAGTTAATAAATCATGCTTTAAAAAATATTCTACTTTGGACATACATATTTCCTTTCATTATTAGTTTTCTAATTTAAAAATCTAAATTCTTGCATTTATGTCTTCCTAACCAATATTTTCACTGACTCAATGGACGCGAGTCTGAGTGAACTCCGGGAGTTGGTGATGAACAGGGAGGCCTGGTGTGCTGCGATTCACGGGGTCGCAAAGAGTCGGACACGACTGAGCGNTAAATTCTTGCATTTATGTCTTCCTAACCAATATTTTCACTGACTCAATGGACGCGAGTCTGAGTGAACTCCGGGAGTTGGTGATGAACAGGGAGGCCTGGTGTGCTGCGATTCACGGGGTCGCAAAGAGTCGGACACGACTGAGCGACTGAACTGAACCAATATTTTACTTAGTCTTGCTTTCTACCCTACTTAAATACATGGAAACCTTTTAAATTTAAATGTTTATTTATTAAATTGTACTTAACTGGGCTCCATTTTAACATCAGTGAACAGAAGCAAAACTGAAGTTTCATCTCTTGATAGAAAGCATGGTTTTATATAGAAGTGGGATTGCTGTTAACTCATTAAGGAAAACAGTATTTTCCTTAATGCTTTAATTGCAGTTCCCTGTTTGCACAGAGAGGCATGGACCAGATCTGTTTGTATCTGCACAGTCAGGTTCTCAACTGCACTCTGTGCCAGGGGATCTCATCCCATTTTCTGTCAAGCTAAGTCACAGTTTGATTGTTAAGACCGAACACATTTTTTCCTGCCTGGAATTTACTCTTAAGCATCTTCTATATTGAACTAAGGCTATACAAGCTCTAAGATACAAGAAAATAGAAAAAAGATTCCATCTGAAAAAGCCAAATGTTAATTTTGTTTGTTTTAAAATCACGCGCTTAGTCTGCAAGACAGCATTTTAGGTGCTGACAGTACCAAAAGCCAAATTTTCTAGTCTCTTAACACTCTGTAGAACTTTGTTTTTGGATCATAAAGATGCTTGACATGACTCCTCATTTATTCATTTTCCTCCCTTCCCCTGAAGACTCCCAACACACACACACACACACACTCACACTCACACATACGAATACAGTGCCTCTCTCTTTCCCCTTCTCTCCCTGCATGTGACATTTCTGGGGAGACAAAATTTCCACCATAACCAACCACTCTTCACAGTAAAA
This sequence comes from Neotragus pygmaeus, assembly GCA_006410875.1. Lineage (NCBI taxonomy): Eukaryota > Metazoa > Chordata > Mammalia > Artiodactyla > Bovidae > Neotragus > Neotragus pygmaeus. The sequence continues at coordinate 180,268 of SJYV01005184.1, read as the reverse complement.
TGAGGGAAATGGCAGATTGTGTGCTCATCTTGTTGTTAGGGTAAAGTGGAATTTTAAAATCGAGTGTTATTTATAACACCGAGTGAGATGTTTATAAATGGAGGAAAGTCTAAATGCTCATCTGTCACCTTCTAAGTCAGGGTACATCTTAAGACTTGGCTATTTCTAGTTAGGCTCAGAAGAAGAAGGCCAGTGTTCGATGGGAAACCCGGTTTTCCGTATCTCAGCAGTCCGCACGTTCCTGCTTTACAAATCGGGCAATTAAAATCCAGAAGAGAAGGGCTGGTGCCAGAGTACAATAAAAGATTCCCGGGAGGTATGAGGACTGGCTTATTTATAGTTATTCTCTCATCTTTAAATCTGCCCTATTGTAATGTGGTAGAAGGTAAAGTGGCGCTTCCCTGGTGGCTCCATGAGAACCCGCCTGCCAATGTAGGGGACACGGATTCAGTCCCTAGGTCGGAAAGATCTCCTGGTGAAGGAAATAACAACCCACTCCAGTATTCTTGCCTAGGAAATCCCAGGGACAGGGGAACCTGGTGTGGTCTACCAGTCCATGGGGTCGCAAAGAGTTAGACATGACTGAGTGACTAACACCCTCACTTCAAAAGCTGATATTATTTTGTAAACTATTATACACAATAATTACACAGTCCATCACTGCCCTTCGGACACAACTGAGTGACTGAGCACCCCCCCATACACACACACGTGCCTTGCTCCCCTGTGCAGACCCCATACTATGACTCCCTGAGGAAATAGATTCTTGACGTTTCTTCATTAATTCAAGAATGTGGTGTAAAGGTTACAAAATGAACACTGGTGAGCAGCTGCTTTGATGGTGAACCGTGGGTCCCCAGAGAGGTGGAGGGCTCTCCCCATCGCTGCAGCCTTAATGACTTCAAATACCTTGGTCTTCATTTACATCCTCATTTCAATACTTGGTAGAAAAATAATTACACCGGGGTGTTTGATGAGATGAAATTTGATCTCAGCAGATGGGGGAAAGCTTCCCCTTTCATCAGCAGGGAAACCAAGTGTCATTTAAATGAAAATCTTCCTGAAATCTCTTTATTCCTAAGTTTGCTGCCAATATCCCCGAGGAAATGCTTCCATCAAAAATGGCTCTTTGAGACCTACTGTAAGCACAGGGAACTCTCTGCTCAGTGTTATGAGGCTGCCTGGATGGGAGAGAAGTCTGGGGGAGAATGGATACATGTATATGTATGGCTGAGTCCCTTCACCCTCTGTTCACCTGAAGCTATCACAACATTATTCCTTAATCAGCTATACTCCGATATAAAATAAAAAGTTTTTTATTTTTATGTTTAAAGGCTTGGTGATTCTGGGAAAGGATTCCCATTTCAGAAGTAATTGTCATCGAGTCCAGCAAGAATTCTCCCCACCCCCATTTTTTGCTAACACTTTCTGTGGCTTTTGAGTTTTGGCTTGAAATATTGCACACATGTGAGTTTGAAAATGGAAGTTTTCCAGCCAGTGCTTTGGAATCAGCCAGTGCTTTGGATTCAGTTCCATGTGTGCTGGTAACAATAGAGGACGATGCCACCCCCTCCCCCAGTTCATTTGGCCTTGCCATACTCTGGAGTGTTAGCAATGGGTCATCGCGCCACCTCCCGAGCTGGCCCTGGAGTTCCCAGTGGGTGCGGAAGCTGGTGTGGGTGGAGGGAGCGAAAGCGGTTTCATCCTCCGTTTCCATGGAAGCAGCAGACAATCCTTAGCGCTCGGTGCTGAACTGAATTTCAAGGGAGGTGACTTTTTACAGGTACTTGCTGCTGAAAAATAACTTCCCTGCCAAAATATACTGAGTGCATTAGCCTGTTCTTCATCTTCAATGTTTATTCTGCATGAAACTTGCCAGGCAAGATCCAGAACGGGCAAGCCTGGACTTCCTGTGGAATTTTCCTGAGACCATGTGTGGAAGCCCAGTAACCCTGGCAGCCCGGAGCCACGTCACCCAGGGAGCACTACAAGCTGCGGCTCCCACTGGGACCAAAGCACCATTGCCTTTGCATCTGGCCGGCTTATTGGCCACAGCAGGCTCAGTGGCAAGTCAAAAGGCGATTCCAGGGGCAGCGCATCTCAATGACATGCTCTGTGGGGACACTGCGGCTGCTCCTGCCCGGTGGGCCGCAGGGCCAGATGTATTCTCTGCAGTGGATGGGAGGGAAGGCGAGCCAGCTGCACACCCTGTGGCCGGCGGCCCAGCCTCCTGCAGCCTCCACAGTCTTGTCTCAGCTGGAGCTCTGGTTCCCTGAGGCCAGTGATAACTGGCCTTCTTGAGGCTCCTATTAGGCTTTTGTTTTGGGACGACCAGACTGTCCAGAGGGGTGGAGAGACTAGAAAAAACAAACACTCATTAAAAAGCAAAACAATATTATGACACAATCTTTTATTTTTTAAAAACTGTTTAGTTGGAAGATAATTGCTTTTCAATGTTGTGTTGGTTTCTGCTGTTTGACAGGAGAATCACCTATAAGTATACTTACATTCGCTCCCTTTTGAGCCTGCCCCTGCTGTCCCACCCAGCTGGGCCATCACAGGGCACCGAGCTAAGCTCCCTGTGCTGCCAGCAGCTGCCCACCAGGTATCTATTTTACGCACGGGACGGAGGAGCCTGGTGGGCTGCAGCCCATGGAGTCGCAAAGAGTCGGACTTTTAGTTTCCACTTTCATGCATTGGAGAAGGAAATGGCAACCCACTCCAGTGTTCTTGCCTGGAGAATCCCAGGGACGGCAGAGCCTGGTGGGCTGCCGTCTATGGGGTCTCACAGAGTCGGACACAACTGAAGTGACTTAGCAGCAGCAGTGTAAATGCGACTCAATTCATCCTCCTCCACCCCATTAAAACAAAACAAAACATGCCTACTCAACATCAGGATTGAAGGAAATAGCACTTGTGTGTGAGCCCTGAGAGGAAAGATGCTTAATAGGTTAAGAAAGAAGCTATTAGATATAGCACACATATTCATGTCCAGAGGAGCCCTAAGCCAGTCCTGTCACATTCGTGGCAACTGGTGAGGTTTCATACAGTGGTTTGGGAAAAAGTGATGTGCCTTTGGATAGACCCTTCTCTTTGTCTGGTTTCTTGGGACTGATCTCAGCCATCACCCTGGACCCTGCCTTCCAAACTTCATTTCTCAAATGTGTTTCTTTTTAATACACATCTCCTATGGGGTATGAAAGAAAGTGAAAGTGAAGTCACTCAGTCGTGTCCAACTCTTTGCGACCTCATGGACTGTAGCCTACCAGGCTCCTCAGTCCATGGAATTTTCCAGGCAAGAGTGGGTTGCCATTTCCTTCTCCAGAGAATCTTCCCAACACAGGGATCAAATCTGGGCCTCCTGCACTCCAGGCAGATGCTTTATTGTCTGAGCCACCAGGGAAGCCAAAATATTTCTTTGAGCCACTTTTTGGTGGGGTTGGGGGAGGGCGGCAAGAATACTGGAGTGGGTTGCCATTTCCTTCTCCAGGGGATCTTCCCTACTCAGGGATTGAACCTGGGTCTCCCGCATTGTAGGCAGATGCTATACCGTCTGAGCCACCAGGGAAGTCCTTATGGGGTATGGATTACATAAACCTACCTCTCCATGGCCTTTTTGGTTCCTCCCCCCCCTTTTTTTTTTTAAAGATAATGCTATGGCTTTAATGGATACTTTTCCTGAATGGAAGTATTTTACTTTCAAGGTGTCGACCTTTTTTACCCCAAACCCATCCATAGCTTCTCTCGTGCAATACAGACTTGTCCTTGAGACTGCAGATGGTACGGTGTTCCCACCTTCTTTGGGGATATGACTTATCATGGTGTCTGTGGGTCAAGGTGGATCCAGGCGATCTGGACCAGCCTATCATGGGTTTCGATTATGCATTCGGTTTCTGTATCCTGAAGGCGCAGAAGGAGCTGCAGGCGGGGGTGGGTGCGATAGCGTCTATGAGGGGGCAGCAGCATCATCAACCGTCCACTTGGTTGGTGTAAATGACATCCCTGCTTCTTTTCCAGGTATTTAACGCCACAGACGAGCTGTCGAACACGGCTGCCTATCAGTCTGTCCGCATCCTCTCCGTGTCTTCCGTCCAGGCTCAGCAGGAGCTGGAGGACCTTGCCAAGGTTGACCTGCGATGGTGCAAGCCCACCTCGAGTAAGCACATGCCAGCTCCTCTGTGTGTGGTTGGCGCCCTGTGTGGCATCTGTGAGCCTGAATTGGGTTCTGTTGTGTCTGTCAGAACTTGTCCATCCATTTACTCATTTCTTATTGACCCCCTTGCCCTGCCCTGGTTCCTGGTGGCTCAGTGGTAAAGAATCTGCTTGCAATGTAGGAGATGCAGGTTCGATCCCTGGGACAGGAAGATCCCCTGGAGTAGAAAATGACAACCCACCCCAGTATTCTTAGCTGGGAAATCCCACGGACAGAGGAGCCTGATGGGCTACAGTCCAAGGGGTTGCAAGAGTCAGACACGACTGAGCAACTGAACCACCACCACCCACTTCCTGGTGGTACTCGTTTCATGCATTTCTTCCCAGGACTCCACAGTGAATCTTGCCCCCTTGCTCTGAGCAGATGGCACTTCCTCCAGCTTCATCGGCCTCACGGAAGCCACTCAGCACAAACTCCGCCAGCACCTCCTCAGCGCCGGAAGCTCTCCTCCCATCTTTCTTCTCCGTTTCTGTCTGAACACAGCTGACTGTTTCCCTCACGGCTGCCTCTCTCTCGGGCTCTTACCTTCTCCAGGGCCTCCTCTTAGCCCTCAGGTTCTCTCCTTTTACCCCACCGTCCAGCCTGCAGGGAACCTTTACTCCAGGCTGCTCTGCGCCGGTCTCTGTTCTGGGTCCCCAGGGTGCAACTGTGATCAGGACCCAGTCCCCACCCTCAGGGCTTCACTTATCTGTAAGGAACACACCCCTTTCTCCTGGAGCGGCTCCTCCCTCCTTTGCTTTGTTAAACCTTCTTAGGACATCTTTCCATTCTTTTCACTGCCTTCCTGAGTGTGTACTCTTTCTAGGTTGCGTCTGACTCTTTGTGACCCTATGTACTGCAGCATGCCTGGCTTCCCTGTCCTTCACCATCTCCCAGAGTTTGTTCAGATTTATGTCCATTGAGTTCGTGATGCCATCCAACCATCTCGTCCTGTGTTGTTCCCACTCTTTAACCCTTTATAATCTGGCTGCTGTGTCCAGGTGGACAGCTGGTTCCCCCAGGGTTTCTGCTGGTCTTCTGTGATGCGCTCTGGACAGCCCGTGGCATCGGCTCTGCTGACCGCTGTTCCTAGAAGCTGCGCCTCCCTCTGAGCCTGAGGTGCTTCCTCTCAGTCATGTTCCCTCTCTGTCTGCCCCCTGCCTGTTTCTTGGCTTTCTCCAATCCCTTCCTCCCGAAGGGAGGTCCCTTATGCTCTTTATAGTCCCTTTTTTCACCAGTACATGCTTTACCTTGGTAACCTCAGTTGCTCCTACATTTTCAAGTATTAATTCATTCAGCAAATATCTGGGTGCCTTTTGTGTGCTCGGCACTATTCTAAGTCCTGAGGATGACAGCAGAGAATAAAGCAGGCAGGCACGCCTGGTCTCCTGGATGGAGCTTACAGTCTAGTGGGAGAGTACAGAAGATGAATAAGAAAATTAGTAAGGTGTATATGAAGTATTGTACTATTGAGTATCATTCTGTCTGAACTTTCCCTTTAAGAACTCAGGAACTGAATAGATTTGGGTAAAATTTTAAAAATGAATCCTTTGGTCTATGAACTCTACCTGCATGTCCTCCAAAACTCAGAAATCAGTTAGATTCGGACAAGGTATTATACCTTGCTAGCAGTTCCCTTTCAGTCTCTGAACTCAGAGACTCAACTGTTTGAACGTCAAAGGATAGGCTAGATGGTGATATGTGCTGAGAAATAAGTTACATAAAATACTTATGCAGGGCAGGGGGCAGTACTGCTGGGGCTGGGGTGGGCTGGTGGTTTCCAATTCAGAGTGGACATGGAGGTCCCGCCTGAGAAAGGCAGCATTTCTGTAATAGTGTGACAGAGGTGAGGCCATGCAGGTGTCTGGGAAAGAGCCTGGTAGGTCGGGACCCTCTCATATTTCAAGTCTCTCCTGCCTCTTCTACTGTCCTCGTATCTCTGACTACAGTTGGGAAAGGTCTCTGATTTTTTTTTTTTTTTGGCTGTTCTGGGTATTCATTGCAGCACACAGGCTTCTCTGCTTGTGGCTCATAGGCTTAGCTGCTCTATGGCACATGGGATCTCAGTTCCGCATCTCAGGGATCTAACCCACGTCCCCTGCATTGCAAGGTAGATTCTCAACCACTGGACTACCAAGGAAGTCCCCAGGGTCTCTGGTTTTAAAGACGCTTGTGTTGAGCTCGGACCTGCCTGGATAATTGAGGACAGTCGCCCCCTCTTCAGGTCCTTACTGTTGAACCATCTGTGATGTCCGTTTAGCCACATATGGTTCACTCATAGGGTCCAGGCCTTAGACTGGAGACACCTTTGCTGCCCACCACACATTCTCATTCCCACGCCTTTCCAAGTGACTTTCCATTTTCTTTACTCCAGCCTCCCCTCCAGTTGTCTCTTACACCATTCTCCTTTTGTAATTGATACTCTACTCAAATACTTGAGAAGCTTTCCAGTTCTGTGTGTATGTGTACATATTGTTTCTTTTGCCCAGAATGCTAGCTCTGCTTGCTGCATTCCTGTCTCCTAAGGTCTCCCCACCTCCCTCCCTTCCATCCTAATTACCTTCTCCCTCTACCTCCCCATCAGTGAGTCCACCCTTATTCCAGCCACTACTGCCACCCAACACCAGCCAGCAAACATTCACTGAGTCTGCACTGGGTCCTAGACGCTGAGAAATCCTAATGGTTTAGGGAGGTGAGGGAAACCCCAGGCACAGAGCAGGACCAGAGCACAGGGAAGGAGCCGCATTTCCTGGGCATGTTACGATCTGCCTTTCATTTGCTATTCTTTATTTTGCTGTTAGAACCCCTTAACACACTTTTGTACTTCTTAAAGCACTAAACCATGTTTTGCAATATATTTGACTTTGCTGAATATTTATCTCATTCTATAGGATAGAAGACCTCTGAGGAGGTCTCTTTCCTTTTCCTTTTCATTTCTGTATCACAATCATCTAGAAGTCCCTGGCGCCTGGTAGGTGCTCAATCCATTTTAATTGATTTGAAACTGATTTTCAACTCCTGCTATCACACTTTCCATGTTTCCAGAGCCAGAAATGTGTTGTTTGGATCTTTCACGAGCCAAGGCAGTGACTTACACCTCGTGGTTCTTTCACAGCTGTTGGGTTGGGTTGATCCCACCAGTTGCATGTGTGCCTGTTCCCCCGTTCAGCAGCCTTCTTCTGATGTAGAAATCACCCTTTCTGGTCTGTGTTGGTTGCTGGGCTATATGGACGAATGAGCTCAATGGTGCTGAACTCTGAAATGCTGGTTTTGGTTTCTGTTGCTTTCCCTTTTGGCCAAACTCCCCGTCACTTGTTTATTCTTGTCTTCATTACCATGGCTATAAGCTTGGATATAAAACCACCCAGAAAAAATATACCTTTCTTCTTGACATTCTCTGTGCTCGCTGGTCCCCTTCCACAGAGCTAAGTGGGGATGGGATGGATGTTGGGTAAGAATGTAGGTTGGGGGGTGGGTGGGGGCCGGCAGCCTTTCTGCTCCTCACCTGTTGCAGAGGGGTATCAATATTCCTAGGTTCTCAGGGCCCTACATGTGGCAGGGAAGCCTCCTTGCCTGGCTGAATATACATGTATATTCGGCTTTCTGCTAGCCAGCCAGCTGCCTCTCCGTCTTCTCCTGCCCTTGGAAAGTCTTAGAAAGGAATGCAAGGCCTGACCCAACACCCGAGCTTCTCAACTAGGCCCACCCAGGAGCTCCAGGCTGTGTCCACCTACTTTTCCCCTGACTGTCTCTATCTGTTTCTCTGAACAGAAAACTTAGGCCACGGCAACTTCACATACATGTCAGCAGTGTGCTGGCTCTTCGGGCGTTTCCTGTATGACACCCTGCGGTATCCTGTGGGCCTGCTCTCCTCCTCGTGGGGTGGGACGCCCATCGAAGCCTGGTCATCTAGAAGGTCCCTTGAAGCCTGTGGGGTCCCGAGGTCAGGGTAAGAAAGCGTCCTCCGGTCCAGGAGAAAGCTTGCCAGGAAATTCTGTGAGAGAGCAGGATCACTGTCTCCTTGGGGAAGTCAAATATGAACCGAATGTACAAATTTGTGTTAAATGTATGTGACTTATTCAGATGTTATTTTCACTGTCATCATGATGACAATCATTTGACACTATGTCAAGAAGTAATTATGATCCTTTTCCTTAATAATAAGGATAGCTAATATATATTTTTTAATTTATTTTTTTAATCAGATGTTTTTAACTGTTTGTATTAGGATATAGCCAGTTAACAAATAATGTGATGATTTCAGGTAGATAGAAAAGGGACACAATATACATGTATCCGTTCTCCCCCAGACTCCCCTCCTGTCTAGGCTGCTTCATAAATTGAGCCGAATTCCGTGTGCTATACTTTGTTGGTGACCCATTTTGAATACAGCAGTGTGTATATGTCCATCCCAAACTCCTGAACTGTCAATAGGGATAAGTTAATACTTAATAGAAGCTTTCTAAATGCCAGATACTGTCATGAGCACTGTATATAATATTAACTCATTTAATGCGACACTGTCTTGAAATGTGGGTACTATTAACACATGAGGATAAAGGGACTAATTGGGAGAGGGGTTTGGTGACTGGCTTGGGAACACGACTAGTAAGTGATGAAGTCTGGTGTCAGTGTCTGTGCTCTTAACCGCCTTGAGAATAAACCCAATCTTCCAGTTTGGAAGAACACGGTATCCATGTCATCAGAAAACGGTGTCAGAAGACTGATGGTGAAAGCACACGCAGGAAAAGCTGGATCAGGAATAATAGTGGGTCGGGCAGAGGCAGAGAAGAGGCCAGCTGATAACTTCTTGACACTAATGTTGCCATAGAGATGGATACTGTGTGAGCTGTCTTCACAGAACTTGTCTCATCAGTTCTGGCAAAAAGCATGGATTTGAGCTCTTGGTGTGTCTTGGGTAAAGGCCAGCCTGCTGGGGAGTGAAGTCATCCTGCTTTGGAATAGAAAGACTTACTCTCAGTAGAGGTGGAAGAATCTAAAGTCAGGCTTCCCAGACCTCATGGGGCATGGCAGGGACAATACCAAGGGGCCATGGGGGTTCTCACACACGGCCGCTCCCAAGAGGAATCCACACAAGTATTCTGCACAAGTATTCTGCAGAGACAACTTAGGGCCACGTTCCAAGTCATCAGAAAATGTGCCTTCTGACCTGGCCATCTCATTTCCTGGAATTTAGCTTAAAGAAATAATGAAGACTGTATGTAATGATTTAGCTCTCAGGAAGATAACCATGGCATTGCTTATAAAAGCAAAGAACGTAACCTCAGTGTCCATTCAGTGAGTGCTGGTTAAATAAACTTTTTGCCTGTGTGATAGACTCATTAACACCTGCCCGCTCCACCCCGCCTCCCCCCGCCCCGCCCCTGGTCTCAGTCACTAGATGAATCCAGGGACGGTGCCACTGAACTCACAGAGAGCCAACTGACACATGTCTTCATGGAAACAGGTTGAATTGGACTCTGAGCTGCTGTCATCAGGGGTTTGCCCCAAGTGAAGCTGCATAGGTACCTGGCTCAGGGCCTATCATGGGATCAGTCCCGGGCGCTCTCCTGACACTTGTGTGTCTTCCTCATTTTAGGTCCATGCCCTCTGACCTTAAACTTGGTCCCAGTGCGCACTCTGTTCTCTGGAACGCCATGATCCATCCACTCCGTAACATGACGCTGAAGGGGGTAATATGGTACCAGGGTGAGTGTTCAGTTTCCTGGTTTTCCATTTGCCACTTAGCTGTTGCCACATAACAAGCCACCCTGGAATGCAGTGACTTCAAACCGTTGTAATTTTATTTGCTCGCTGTTCTCTGAGTTAGCAGGGAGTGCTTCTGTCGGGGCTGCTTTGGCTCATTTCTGCTGGGCTCTCCTGTGCGTCCAGCAGCCTGGCAGGTTGTCTGGTAGCTGGATGACCTAGGATGGCCTCTCCCTCATGTCTGTTGACCGGGGCTCCTGGTTCTCATGTGGCCTCTCGTCCTTCAACAAGCTGTGATAGTGATGGTTTATTTCTCAGTTGTGTCCGGCTCCTTGTGACTCCATGGACGGTTGCTCACCAGCCTCCTCTGTCCATGGGATTCCCCAAGCCAGAATACTGGAGTAGGTTGCCATTTCCTCCTCCAGGGCATCTTCCTGACGCAGGGATTGAACCCTGGTCTCCTGCATTGCAGGTGGATTCTTTACTGACTGAGCCACCACGGAAGATCTTCAGCAAGCTAGTTCAGCCTTATTTATCATTTACATGGCAGTGTCAGGCTTCCAAGTGTGTCAGGAGAGAACAAACTCCAGAGCTGATTTGCTCTTGCAGTTGTGTTTGCCGAAGGCCCATTGGCCAGAGCAAACGCGAGGCCAGTCCAGCGAGACCTCAGGATGGAGGCTGGGGAGCAAAGTGGGGCCATCTTCCGTCTACCCCCACTCCCTCTCACAGTTTGGACTGTTTTCAGGGGAGTCCAATGTAAACTTTGACAGGGACCTGTACAACTGTACATTCCCTCTGCTCATTGACGACTGGCGCCAGACCTTCCACGACGGCTCCCAGGGGCAGACAGAGCGCCTCTTCCCATTCGGATTTGTCCAGGTAGGTGCTGAAAGGAATAGGGTTTGTAGGCTTTGATGGGGGAGATGCTGCTGAGACCTCTTCCCTGGAATCCGTATTCCTTTTTTTTTTTGCCCTCATAGCCTGCCTGCTGTTCATCTCGGCTCACTGACAGGACAATTACATCTTAAAAAAATTAAGAAGTAACCAGTGTTTGGGCTTCCCAGGTGGCTCAGTGGTACAGAATGCTCCTGCAATGCAGGAGATGTTGGTTCAATCCCTGGGTCGGGAAGATCCCCTGGAGAAGGAAATGGCAACCCACTCGAGTATTCTTGCCTGGGAAATCCCATGGACAGAGGAGCCTGGTGGGCTACAGTCCATGGGGTCGCAAAGAGTCAGATACGACTGAAGCAACTTAGCACGCACACAACCAAGTTCTTCAGTGCTTCACCTCGCCTGTTCACACAACCCCTCCAGGACCCAGACGGCCTAGCGGTGCGGTAGCTCTGACTTTTCTGGAACATAGGAATTAAACAAGTAAGGTGTGACATAAACAAGACCCGCCTCACAAAATAGACACGAATCAGGCATTAGTGTTTGCACCGGACACCCCTGTCTGTGGGCGCCTGCCTCTGGTAGCCCACAGATACTTCCCTCTCACCACCCCCCTTGCCTCCCCCAACCCCGTTCCTCTACTCTGTCCTAGTACAGGCCTTTTTTTGGATAAAAGATTTTTATAGACCTGCTTTCCACTTATAATTACTTTACAATCATTTCCTTTCTCCTTTCTTAACATTTGTTTTGACTTTGAACGAGAATATTCTGCTCATTATTTTCAAAATAGCAACGCCTGTCACCACTTCTGTATTACTGTTGGTAGAAACTGCATTTGGTCCTTGGTACTTTTTTTTTGCCTCTCAGCCTGTGTACATGGTGATTGGAATGTGACTTCAATCAACTCAGGCCAAAAATACGTTTAAGTGTTTATTATATGCCACAAACTGTGTGAGCTACTAGAAATATATAGCAGGAAACACAGAGACCTGCTCCTTGTCCTGTACCCCTGGATTCGTAGAAGTGCCTTAGCCTCGGGCGCCAACTTTATCATCATCAACAACAGTATGTTGGTTGCTTGTGAAAAACGAGGACTATAAATGTTTAACTTCAAACGGAACTGTCAAATACAGCAGTTTAATGGTTCCGAGCGTAGTCCGGGGATTTGAATCTCAGCTCTGACACTTCCTTAGCTGTGTGATTTCAAATAAGTCATCGAACCTCTTTGTTATTTTAAGTATTAAATGAACTAGTCCATGTAAAGCTTGGCACAAGTGAGAAAATGCCTGTGTTTATTATTATTAATGAGAGAAGTCGGAAAACCTGGAGGGACAGTTGGTCTGTAAAGGAAGATGAGTTAGCTTGATGAAAGGGCTGCATGTGAAACCATGGTGGCAGTAACTGGAGCACACAGTTAGATGGGGGATGTGAGCTCTGTGGAGAGGGCGGGGCTAGACCCATGTGTCTGCGAGTTTAATACTGATGTGTGATCCAAGGCATGGGGGGAGAGAGGAGCCAGAGTTCAGGCCTGGACACCCTATTATTGTTGTCGTTCAGTTGCTAAATTGTTTCCCACTCTTTGTGACCACATGGACTGCGGCACGCCAGGCCCCTCTGTCCGCCACTATCTTCNGTTTCTCTGAACAGAAAACTTAGGCCACGGCAACTTCACATACATGTCAGCAGTGTGCTGGCTCTTCGGGCGTTTCCTGTATGACACCCTGCGGTATCCTGTGGGCCTGCTCTCCTCCTCGTGGGGTGGGACGCCCATCGAAGCCTGGTCATCTAGAAGGTCCCTTGAAGCCTGTGGGGTCCCGAGGTCAGGGTAAGAAAGCGTCCTCCGGTCCAGGAGAAAGCTTGCCAGGAAATTCTGTGAGAGAGCAGGATCACTGTCTCCTTGGGGAAGTCAAATATGAACCGAATGTACAAATTTGTGTTAAATGTATGTGACTTATTCAGATGTTATTTTCACTGTCATCATGATGACAATCATTTGACACTATGTCAAGAAGTAATTATGATCCTTTTCCTTAATAATAAGGATAGCTAATATATATTTTTTAATTTATTTTTTTAATCAGATGTTTTTAACTGTTTGTATTAGGATATAGCCAGTTAACAAATAATGTGATGATTTCAGGTAGATAGAAAAGGGACACAATATACATGTATCCGTTCTCCCCCAGACTCCCCTCCTGTCTAGGCTGCTTCATAAATTGAGCCGAATTCCGTGTGCTATACTTTGTTGGTGACCCATTTTGAATACAGCAGTGTGTATATGTCCATCCCAAACTCCTGAACTGTCAATAGGGATAAGTTAATACTTAATAGAAGCTTTCTAAATGCCAGATACTGTCATGAGCACTGTATATAATATTAACTCATTTAATGCGACACTGTCTTGAAATGTGGGTACTATTAACACATGAGGATAAAGGGACTAATTGGGAGAGGGGTTTGGTGACTGGCTTGGGAACACGACTAGTAAGTGATGAAGTCTGGTGTCAGTGTCTGTGCTCTTAACCGCCTTGAGAATAAACCCAATCTTCCAGTTTGGAAGAACACGGTATCCATGTCATCAGAAAACGGTGTCAGAAGACTGATGGTGAAAGCACACGCAGGAAAAGCTGGATCAGGAATAATAGTGGGTCGGGCAGAGGCAGAGAAGAGGCCAGCTGATAACTTCTTGACACTAATGTTGCCATAGAGATGGATACTGTGTGAGCTGTCTTCACAGAACTTGTCTCATCAGTTCTGGCAAAAAGCATGGATTTGAGCTCTTGGTGTGTCTTGGGTAAAGGCCAGCCTGCTGGGGAGTGAAGTCATCCTGCTTTGGAATAGAAAGACTTACTCTCAGTAGAGGTGGAAGAATCTAAAGTCAGGCTTCCCAGACCTCATGGGGCATGGCAGGGACAATACCAAGGGGCCATGGGGGTTCTCACACACGGCCGCTCCCAAGAGGAATCCACACAAGTATTCTGCACAAGTATTCTGCAGAGACAACTTAGGGCCACGTTCCAAGTCATCAGAAAATGTGCCTTCTGACCTGGCCATCTCATTTCCTGGAATTTAGCTTAAAGAAATAATGAAGACTGTATGTAATGATTTAGCTCTCAGGAAGATAACCATGGCATTGCTTATAAAAGCAAAGAACGTAACCTCAGTGTCCATTCAGTGAGTGCTGGTTAAATAAACTTTTTGCCTGTGTGATAGACTCATTAACACCTGCCCGCTCCACCCCGCCTCCCCCCGCCCCGCCCCTGGTCTCAGTCACTAGATGAATCCAGGGACGGTGCCACTGAACTCACAGAGAGCCAACTGACACATGTCTTCATGGAAACAGGTTGAATTGGACTCTGAGCTGCTGTCATCAGGGGTTTGCCCCAAGTGAAGCTGCATAGGTACCTGGCTCAGGGCCTATCATGGGATCAGTCCCGGGCGCTCTCCTGACACTTGTGTGTCTTCCTCATTTTAGGTCCATGCCCTCTGACCTTAAACTTGGTCCCAGTGCGCACTCTGTTCTCTGGAACGCCATGATCCATCCACTCCGTAACATGACGCTGAAGGGGGTAATATGGTACCAGGGTGAGTGTTCAGTTTCCTGGTTTTCCATTTGCCACTTAGCTGTTGCCACATAACAAGCCACCCTGGAATGCAGTGACTTCAAACCGTTGTAATTTTATTTGCTCGCTGTTCTCTGAGTTAGCAGGGAGTGCTTCTGTCGGGGCTGCTTTGGCTCATTTCTGCTGGGCTCTCCTGTGCGTCCAGCAGCCTGGCAGGTTGTCTGGTAGCTGGATGACCTAGGATGGCCTCTCCCTCATGTCTGTTGACCGGGGCTCCTGGTTCTCATGTGGCCTCTCGTCCTTCAACAAGCTGTGATAGTGATGGTTTATTTCTCAGTTGTGTCCGGCTCCTTGTGACTCCATGGACGGTTGCTCACCAGCCTCCTCTGTCCATGGGATTCCCCAAGCCAGAATACTGGAGTAGGTTGCCATTTCCTCCTCCAGGGCATCTTCCTGACGCAGGGATTGAACCCTGGTCTCCTGCATTGCAGGTGGATTCTTTACTGACTGAGCCACCACGGAAGATCTTCAGCAAGCTAGTTCAGCCTTATTTATCATTTACATGGCAGTGTCAGGCTTCCAAGTGTGTCAGGAGAGAACAAACTCCAGAGCTGATTTGCTCTTGCAGTTGTGTTTGCCGAAGGCCCATTGGCCAGAGCAAACGCGAGGCCAGTCCAGCGAGACCTCAGGATGGAGGCTGGGGAGCAAAGTGGGGCCATCTTCCGTCTACCCCCACTCCCTCTCACAGTTTGGACTGTTTTCAGGGGAGTCCAATGTAAACTTTGACAGGGACCTGTACAACTGTACATTCCCTCTGCTCATTGACGACTGGCGCCAGACCTTCCACGACGGCTCCCAGGGGCAGACAGAGCGCCTCTTCCCATTCGGATTTGTCCAGGTAGGTGCTGAAAGGAATAGGGTTTGTAGGCTTTGATGGGGGAGATGCTGCTGAGACCTCTTCCCTGGAATCCGTATTCCTTTTTTTTTTTGCCCTCATAGCCTGCCTGCTGTTCATCTCGGCTCACTGACAGGACAATTACATCTTAAAAAAATTAAGAAGTAACCAGTGTTTGGGCTTCCCAGGTGGCTCAGTGGTACAGAATGCTCCTGCAATGCAGGAGATGTTGGTTCAATCCCTGGGTCGGGAAGATCCCCTGGAGAAGGAAATGGCAACCCACTCGAGTATTCTTGCCTGGGAAATCCCATGGACAGAGGAGCCTGGTGGGCTACAGTCCATGGGGTCGCAAAGAGTCAGATACGACTGAAGCAACTTAGCACGCACACAACCAAGTTCTTCAGTGCTTCACCTCGCCTGTTCACACAACCCCTCCAGGACCCAGACGGCCTAGCGGTGCGGTAGCTCTGACTTTTCTGGAACATAGGAATTAAACAAGTAAGGTGTGACATAAACAAGACCCGCCTCACAAAATAGACACGAATCAGGCATTAGTGTTTGCACCGGACACCCCTGTCTGTGGGCGCCTGCCTCTGGTAGCCCACAGATACTTCCCTCTCACCACCCCCCTTGCCTCCCCCAACCCCGTTCCTCTACTCTGTCCTAGTACAGGCCTTTTTTTGGATAAAAGATTTTTATAGACCTGCTTTCCACTTATAATTACTTTACAATCATTTCCTTTCTCCTTTCTTAACATTTGTTTTGACTTTGAACGAGAATATTCTGCTCATTATTTTCAAAATAGCAACGCCTGTCACCACTTCTGTATTACTGTTGGTAGAAACTGCATTTGGTCCTTGGTACTTTTTTTTTGCCTCTCAGCCTGTGTACATGGTGATTGGAATGTGACTTCAATCAACTCAGGCCAAAAATACGTTTAAGTGTTTATTATATGCCACAAACTGTGTGAGCTACTAGAAATATATAGCAGGAAACACAGAGACCTGCTCCTTGTCCTGTACCCCTGGATTCGTAGAAGTGCCTTAGCCTCGGGCGCCAACTTTATCATCATCAACAACAGTATGTTGGTTGCTTGTGAAAAACGAGGACTATAAATGTTTAACTTCAAACGGAACTGTCAAATACAGCAGTTTAATGGTTCCGAGCGTAGTCCGGGGATTTGAATCTCAGCTCTGACACTTCCTTAGCTGTGTGATTTCAAATAAGTCATCGAACCTCTTTGTTATTTTAAGTATTAAATGAACTAGTCCATGTAAAGCTTGGCACAAGTGAGAAAATGCCTGTGTTTATTATTATTAATGAGAGAAGTCGGAAAACCTGGAGGGACAGTTGGTCTGTAAAGGAAGATGAGTTAGCTTGATGAAAGGGCTGCATGTGAAACCATGGTGGCAGTAACTGGAGCACACAGTTAGATGGGGGATGTGAGCTCTGTGGAGAGGGCGGGGCTAGACCCATGTGTCTGCGAGTTTAATACTGATGTGTGATCCAAGGCATGGGGGGAGAGAGGAGCCAGAGTTCAGGCCTGGACACCCTATTATTGTTGTCGTTCAGTTGCTAAATTGTTTCCCACTCTTTGTGACCACATGGACTGCGGCACGCCAGGCCCCTCTGTCCGCCACTATCTTCTAGAGTTTGCTCAAATTCAGGTCCAGTGAGTAGGTTATGCCATACAACCATCTCATCCTTGGAGAAGGCAATGGCAACCCACTCCAGTACTCTTGCCTGGAAAATCCCATGGACACAGGAGCCTGGTAGGCTGCAGTCTATGCAGTCTTGAAGAGTTGGACATGACTGAGCGACTTCACTTTCACTTTTCACTTTCATGCATTGGAGAAGGAAATGGCAACCCACTCCAGTGTTCTTGCCTGGAGAATCCCAGGGACGGGGGAGCCTGGTGGGCTGCCATCTATGGGGCTGCACAGAGTTGGACACGACTGAAGCAACTTAGCAGCAGCAGCATCATCTCATCCTCTGTCGCTGTCTTCTCCTCCTGCTCTCAATCTTTCCCAGCATCAGGATCTTTTCTAGAGTCAGTTCTTCGCATCAGGTGGCCAGAGTATTGGAGCTTCAGCTTTAGCATCAGTCCTTCCAGTTATTCAGGGTTGATTTCTACAGGGTTGCCTGGTTTGATCTTCTTGCAGTCTAAGGGGCTCTCAAGAGTCTCCTCCTGCACCACAGTTCAAAAGCATCAGTTCGTCGGCACCCAGCCTTTATAGTCTATCTCTCATGTCTGGACATGACTACCAGTCTCGAGGGAATATATGCTTTTTCAGAAGGATTTGGGAGAAACAGTGAACCAGACTACAAAACACAGATGCTACTGTAGAATCCTGCAAATGCAGCCACTTTTATATTCTGTGGCTGTGACATGCCTTCTTTAGCAGCAGTGTTTCTCCTAATCCCTGCAAGTGGCCTGCCTTATATTTCAGGGGAATAACACAGGAATTTCCTGTGGGTGTAGAGTCTGCTGGTGCCCCCATGTGGTCAATCTGTAGTAGTACAGCTGATGAAGTAGTGGGGAATGACTGCAGAAATTCTCAGCCAACTGCCATTTTGAAACGACTTCCTTGGCTTGAGTGGCTCTTGGTAGCATTTTTCCCTCAGCACTTCAGGCTGGAACTCCCCCTAGACTCTTCCAGGGGGTTCTTGCAGGGATCTGCACCATGGCGCCCGTTGCACATGGCCCCACTTTCAGCCTTCTCTCCTGGGTGTTATATGGGAAGCTGCAGGGTTACTCAGTGGATCTTTTTATTGCCGTTTTCTAGTTTTCATGACATTTCATTGCGAAGCTCCACCACCTTTTATCACTTCATGTGTTAAGGCCGATTTGCATAGGAGAGGTTGATAAGAATCAGTGGTGGGGAAAATGTACTCTTTCTTTCAGTGGGAGAAACCTCACGACCAGGTGGCAACAAGACATGGCTGCTGGACCGTGCGAAGGACTGGGGTCTTTGATGAAGTCTGCTATGTGCTCAGGGGTAGATGCTGAAGTTGAAGCTCCAATATCTTGGCCACCTGATGGGAAGAGCCGGCTCTTTGGAAAAGACCCTGATGCTGGAAAAGATTGAAGGCAAAAGGAGAAGGGGGCGATAGAGGATGAGATGGTTAGAAAGCATCACTGACTCAATGGACATGAATTTGACCAAACTCTGGGAGATAGTGGAGGACAGAGGAGCCTGGTAGCTGCAGTCCATGGGGTTGCAAAGAGCCAGACATGACTTAGCAACAAGGGCAGAGTCCTCTCCACTTCCCTACAGAGCTTTGCCCTGTGTTGTACACAGATGTACAATAGGTCAGTGACCTACTGCTTTGTAACAGATGACCTCAGAACTTTGGGGCTGCGTTTGCTCCTCACTCCATGGGTTGGCCAGGCAGGGAGAGGTGGTCCCCCAGAGTGGCGCATTTCTGCTCTGGGACATTGGCCAGGCTTGCTCGTGTGCCTGCAGCTGGAACTGAAGGATCCAGAATTCACGTGACTAGACCCTCAGCTGGGAAGGCTGGGACATGAACGCCTCTCTCCTCATTACCTTCCAGTTCCCAAGGCTGCTGTCTCCACATTTCTTCAGCAGGGCAGCGACACTTTTGTTCTGTGGCCATCTCAGGGTTCTGAGAAGATGAAACCAGAAGGCAAGCACTCCTGAGGCAGAGACTCAGTAGCTGCTCACCATCACCTCGGCTGCATGCTGTTTGTCAGAGCAAATCACAGGCTTAGCCCAAGTTCAGTGCGAGGAGAAGTAGACTCCAGGTCTTGCTGCGAGGAGGGGGCTGGAGGGCGGAGTTCACAACGGCTTGTGGGATGAGTGGTTCAGCCATGAGGGTGGGAGACTGGGTAAGAACGTGTTGGATCAGCCCATGGGTGAGTGAGTGAAGCAGAAGCAGGGTCTGCTTGTGAAAGACTCCAGTGTAGGTTTCTTTAAACAATTTTTTTCTTAGTGTTTTTCTAGCTCTTTTGAAGTGTAGGTCTCCGATGCAGTGAAGTTCTGATGCACAGTGTCTACTTTCTAGTTATCTTCCTATTTGTTTGGTGAAGCCCCAAATGATGGACTTCCCCAGATCCGTTGGCATCAGACAGCCGACTTTGGCTACGTCCCCAACCAAAGGATGCCCAACACCTTCATGGCTGCCTCCGTGGATCTTTGTGATAGGAACTCACCTTTTGGCAGGTGGGTGCTTTTCGGGCTCTGCTTGAACAGTAATATGTGTTCTCTGTGGCCTTCTCTTGATGTTCACTTGTGAGGGGGCCTAAGGAATGGACCCTAGAAGCATGATTTATCCATCATTCACGCCCTGGATGTGCTGCAGTAACTAAAACCCCTCCCCACGCGAGGGCCTTGATGCCACTGAACCTTATTTCGTGTGGACACTCCCATGTCCAAAGAAGGTCCACCGAGGGGCTTTGCTGTGGTTGTCATTCACAGATGCAGTGACAGAGGCTCCGGGGGGACCTGTGCTTCCACAGCTGCCTGACGGTCTCATACTTGCAGCTGGAGACTTCCACCCACAGCAACACGAGTCTCTGCTGCTCACGTTGCACTGGCCACGGCGAGTCCCATGGCCATGTCTGTTGTTAGGAAGACTAGGGAGTGGAATTCCACCACAGACTCGGAGGAGGACTAGCGGGACGCTGGTGGACAGCCCCGCTGACTACCGCCTACTAGGATACCAGGGAGTGGCAGTGTGACCTGGAGCCCAGCGCAGAGTGTCCCGATTACAGTAGGGGCTTGAATGAATGTTTGTTTTTTGAAAGAATGAATGTTTGTTGAGTGAACACGTAGAACCTGGAGGGGGCCAAGGAGTGAAAACCCGATTCAGATGTAACACTTTGAGAACTTTGAGTGCTTGACTGAGAGCTCTTCTAGGTTAGTTCCAAAGTCTGCCCTCCCTCCCTCCTCTTCCCTTATTCCTTCCTCCCAGGCCATCAGTTATTTCAGGGTTGTTGATGCATAGAAGACCCGTCTGTGATTACAATTCACCATTTCTCTTAGGCTGACTAGTCCCAGATCACTGGCTACTACTAGATTCAGTCTCACCTTCTTAAAGGGTTCTTTGTATAAGATTTCCTTTTTTTTTTTTTTTAAACATGACTATTGTTGAGCCCAAACCCTAAGTTCTCTCCCTGTTCATCGTCCTGTAGCATTCACCCTCGAGATAAACAGACGGTGGCCTACAGGCTGCACTTGGGGGCCCGTGCCTTGGCTTACGGGGAGAAGTTGATCTTTCAAGGACCACTGCCGCAGAAGATAGAAGTCCTGGTCGACACGGGGCTGCTCAACCTCACATATTCCCAGCCAATCAAGGTGCAGAGGCGTGATAACAAGATATTTGAGGTGAGAGCTGCAGAAAACAATAGGGGTTTCATCCTGCATGGGGATCAGGATTTCCTCCACACCGAGGCTCATCTCTAATTGTATACAAGGCGGGTCTTGGTTGGTCAGGGGCTAAGTTTATCCCAGAGTGACAAGTAAGCAGCTCTTGATTCATTCGCTTAGAGGCAATTTTGATGGGACAAAAGCTAATTTAAAAATTAAGTTGATATTAAATAAAAAATATATAAATTATAAATCTTTTTATTTTATAAAATATATAATTTTGTTTAAAATTTATACAATAAACCAATTAAATTAGTGAAATAAGTAATTAAAAATTAAAAAAATTATTGAAATTAATTAACAAATTAAGAGTCCATATTAAAAAGATATTCCTTTTGTATTTTCCCTCCCAGAGCAACCATTTTTGCTCAGGACAGGTAGCATCATTTGTGGGTACCTATTTGAAAGGAAAGGATCCTGGCTGCAGAACATTTCCCTCATCCTTGGACATCTTTTTTTGGTCACACTATCCTAAATTCTGATTTTCTCTTGAGTTTAATCTCTCCTTTAAGAGATTGAAGTGTGGTGATTTGCAGCTTAGTTTGAATTACTGTAATGGGCTTCCCTGGTAGCTCAGCTGGTAAAGAATCCGCCTGCAATGTAGGAGACCTGGGATCTATCCCTGGGTTGGGAAGATCCCTTGGAGAAGGGAAACGCTACCCACTCCAGTATTCTGGCCTGGAGAATTCTATGGACTGTAGTCTGTGGGGTCGCAAAGAGCCAGATATGGCGGGGCGACTTTTACTTTCACTGTAATGGAACTTTGTACTTGCTTCTAATACCTGGTGAGGATCATTTCACTGCGGAACTGGGGCTGTTGATGAAACAGCTTATTTAGGAGTCTCTTAGGTTGAGGCTTCCTTCCTTGGTGGCTCGGTGGTAAAGAATCTGCCTGCCAATGCAGGAGACTCGGGTTGAATCCCTAGGTCGGGGATTCTGATCCCCAAGAGAAGGAAATAGCAACCTACTTCCAGTATTCTTGCCTGAAATCCCACAGACAGAGGAGCCTNCCTGCATGGGGATCAGGATTTCCTCCACACCAAGGCTCATCTCTAATTGTATACAAGGCGGGTCTTGGTTGGTCAGGGGCTAAGTTTATCCCAGAGTGACAAGTAAGCAGCTCTTGATTCATTCGCTTAGAGGCAATTTTGATGGGACAAAAGCTAATTTAAAAATTAAGTTGATATTAAATAAAAAATATATAAATTATAAATCTTTTTATTTTATAAAATATATAATTTTGTTTAAAATTTATACAATAAACCAATTAAATTAGTGAAATAAGTAATTAAAAATTAAAAAAATTATTGAAATTAATTAACAAATTAAGAGTCCATATTAAAAAGATATTCCTTTTGTATTTTCCCTCCCAGAGCAACCATTTTTGCTCAGGACAGGTAGCATCATTTGTGGGTACCTATTTGAAAGGAAAGGATCCTGGCTGCAGAACATTTCCCTCATCCTTGGACATCTTTTTTTGGTCACACTATCCTAAATTCTGATTTTCTCTTGAGTTTAATCTCTCCTTTAAGAGATTGAAGTGTGGTGATTTGCAGCTTAGTTTGAATTACTGTAATGGGCTTCCCTGGTAGCTCAGCTGGTAAAGAATCCGCCTGCAATGTAGGAGACCTGGGATCTATCCCTGGGTTGGGAAGATCCCTTGGAGAAGGGAAACGCTACCCACTCCAGTATTCTGGCCTGGAGAATTCTATGGACTGTAGTCTGTGGGGTCGCAAAGAGCCAGATATGGCGGGGCGACTTTTACTTTCACTGTAATGGAACTTTGTACTTGCTTCTAATACCTGGTGAGGATCATTTCACTGCGGAACTGGGGCTGTTGATGAAACAGCTTATTTAGGAGTCTCTTAGGTTGAGGCTTCCTTCCTTGGTGGCTCGGTGGTAAAGAATCTGCCTGCCAATGCAGGAGACTCGGGTTGAATCCCTAGGTCGGGGATTCTGATCCCCAAGAGAAGGAAATAGCAACCTACTTCCAGTATTCTTGCCTGAAATCCCACAGACAGAGGAGCCTGGTGGGCTACAGTCCATTGGGTCACATAGAGTCGAACACAACTGAGCAAGTCAACAACATCAACAAGGCCAGGGTGGTGACTAGAGGCATCCCAGGTGGAATATTTAAATAAGTGTCTTTGGGAGTCCTGAGGCCCTTAGGCAGTGGGGGGTGGTGAGTGAAAAGAGGGCATTGGAGGGACAGTGAAAGAATGTAGAAGACAAATTGTAATTATACACGAGATCATGGGGCTATTCCTCCTCTGGAATCCCCCTGCCTCAGGTGCTTACTTAGTACCTAAACTCCACTTAGCTTCCTTGGATGCTGGGTTTTAGGTGAGTCCCAGCTCCCTGGAATCTGTGCATTCTGAGTTCCCCTCTGTAGTCAGCTGCTGGCAATCTGCCCACTGCCTGGCCCTGGAGCTGGACTTGGGGCCAAGACAGATTTGAACCTTTGGAAACTGGGTATTTTAATACTCCCTTCACCAGAATTGTTTTCCGACTTGAGAACAGCTTACCATCCACAGTTCCATGTGCCCCTTCCTCTTCCCCCAGCTCCACTGGGAGCGAGGCTGGCTTGCTCACCGATTCCTGCCTGACTGGCGGGAGGACCACAGGAAGATTGTCAGGGGAGCCTTTCCTAAGTGCTTCATGTCTTCATGCTGTCCTGTCTCTCTCAGTAATTTGCTGTTTTATTTCTTGATCTCAGCTGTCAATCTTGTCAACTTTTATTATCGATCTGTGGCTGATAACCAGACCCAGTTTGTCCTAGTTATTGTAGAAAACATGTCCCTTGGCCAAGAGCAGCCCCCTCTCTCCCTTCAGGCTGTCTGCAGAGCAGTCCCACCTCTTGGCACATCCTCCCAGCTATCCTAACTGTGCCTGTTCGTGACGCTCCTGTTTAGGTCGCCTGCTGCAGTGACCACCAGTGCAAGTGGCTTCCAGCTCCCATGGACACCTTCTCCACCCAGACCCTGGCCCTGAGCATCACGTCTTGTCCTGACAGCCCTGTTGCTCTTCGGTATGCCTGGACCCCATGGCCTTGTGAATATAAGCAGTGTCCCCTGTACCACCCCACCAGTACCCTGCCAGCTCCTCCCTTCATTGCTCCCATTACAAACCCGAGCCCTGGCTACCACAGCAGGACTGCTAAATGACTTCATAGCAGTGTAAACACGTCTTAGACACAAGTGTGGATCCTTTAGATTTGGGCATTTAGGAGTTTAAATGACAACTACTGATTTTTAATGGAAATTAATCAAACTGCCTCATTGAGAGCACCTGGCTAGCACATGGCTGTTTCCATATTCTGAGATACCAGGGCTGGTAGGCGGGGATGCTTGCCTTCTGCCCTCAGCCAGGCCAGGTATCCATAGTAGACTAATTACCAACTACAAACAAGTTGAACCCGTCTCATTCACTTCCTTCATCATTTGGAGTGAACAGTCTTTAACACTTTTGTGTTACCTCTAGACTGTGGAAACTCAGGATTGGAAGAGACTTCAAGGCTGTGGAGGCTGACTAGCATGTATGTTTTTTAATAAAATCTGACAAGTGGTTATCAAATTTCTGTAGTTTCCATTCTAAGCTTCCCAACACTTTTTCCTCATGTGGAACTGAAATATTTCTTCTGGTACACAACAGTCTTTCAGAGAAGTGAAGATGGCCCTGCTCTGTGCTAAGCCAAAACCTCAGTCTAAATGATAATGTCAGCGTTTAAAACAAAGAAACCACAACCACAAGCAGGGATTTTAGGAGGCAAAGGGACGGCCTTGAGGCGGCAAGACAGGGCGAGGTGGAGCAGCCCGGGGCGGGGTATCGCGTGACTGCAGAGGTCACGGAGGGCAGATAGCACTATCAGGCTCTTGACAGGTAAGAGGTTTAACAATGAAAATAATCCAGATGGGAGAACAAAGAGAGTCTGAAAGTAAAGCTACATGATAAGCATTTAGAAAATCCAGAAGGGACAAATGTGAAAGAGGGCTTTGGTGTATACTGTTGAGAATCATGATGGTGTTTACTGGCTGATTAAAAACAGCTGAAGGCACTTGAAAATTGTCCTCTATTAAGAAGCTGGAAATAAAAGTAACATCCTGAGTCATGGGTACACATTGATCTCTAGACAATACTGGGTTTGGAACAGGCTTGCAAATTGTCCTTTGAAGCTGAGAAAGGAGCGAGATTTATCTGCGAGTAGTTTCCATTGTCTTAATGTGAAAAACAAGCATAGCAGCACACGCATCTCTCGCCATACCTGCCCCAAGGGGTCCTAGTGTAACTGAACAGCAGGAACGCTTTGTTAGTGCCAGGATTTTATTAAAAAAATTTTTTTTTTAACTTTTTGGCTGTGCCACACAGCAAGCAGAATCTTAATTCCCCGACCAAGGATTGAACCCCTGCCCTCCACAGTGCAGTCTTAACCACTGGACTACCAGGGAAGTCCCAGTACCAAGATTTTAGTTAGCAAAAACCAGAACAGCTATGCAGCATGCAAGGAACTTTGGCTCCTTTGAGGACTTCTCGCGTATAATTAACTCCTCATTCTTGCACCTTGGCCTCTGATTCATTTGACCTCACAGAAACCACAAACCCTGCACCAACTCCTGAGAAAAAAATCAATCTACTGTCTACCCCCAACATACAGGCGCTCAGTAGCTGTTCTAATCTGGAAGGAGCAAGATAGCCAAGAGCTCTAGGCCTATCTTCCCTTCACTCCTAGTAACCTAGGGCACACTGTATAATTAGTTAGGTTTAGGTAGTGGCTATCTTCATGCAAAGTCATGTGAAAATTATTTTTAATGGTTGAATTATTTAAAACATTCTGTAGGAATTCAGTTTATTTCCCAAATGAAAATAATACTGTTTGAAAATGAAATTTATGATCACTGTAGATGACCTGGATGCTAAAGAAGAGTGTAGACAAGTAAAATCACTCCCAAATTCATCATCTGGACACAGTGTTTTGGTGAACATTCATCATCTGGACACAGTGTTTTGGTGAACATNATGAAAATAATACTGTTTGAAAATGAAATTTATGATCACTGTAGATGACCTGGATGCTAAAGAAGAGTGTAGACAAGTAAAATCACTCCCAAATTCATCATCTGGACACAGTGTTTTGGTGAACATTCATCATCTGGACACAGTGTTTTGGTGAACATCACTTGATTTGTTTGGGTCACATTTTACATACCACTATACCGTATATTATTTTGTAATTGGTGTTTTTAACTTATTCTAACAAAGTAATTTTCCTAGGTAAAGTGAAAAGAGATTTCATTTGCTTCAGTCTGTGGGTGCCCCATACTTTAACCAATTTGCCATGAGTGGACACAGAGGGTTTTAAACTAATACTGTGATAACTGTTACATGTCAACATCATTCTGCACTTAATCTCTTAGGGTCCTTAATGTGAACTAACAGGTTTAAGGATAAATACGTTTAACATTTTAATACCTACAGCATAACCCTTCCAAAAGATTCAACAGTTGACATTCCCACCAAGGTAGAGTCCCATATTTCCTCCCTATTTTCACCAACATTGAATACTGTCGAAGTTAAGAAATCTTTAACAATCCAATAGATGAAAAAAAATATTTAAGTGTATAGCTAGGACAGTATTTTTTCAAGTTATTTAAAATGATTCATAATAAAAACACTTTGGATCATTCCACATATCCCCGTGTGTACTGTGTGAATGGGAGATAAACACCTATATACACAATATAGTTGAATTCAACCTTTCAGCATGTGATGCATCCCAGTATGTCCTGTCTTCAAACTTAATTTTAAAAGATGTGGGTCTTGACTGCCTAAGTTGAAAACAACTAACAAGGTTGAGATTTGTAGTCTGAAAAACACTTCTGGGAAGCTACAAATGAATGCTTCTTAAAGTAAACCATGCACTGACTTATGGGCTCCCCCGTGGCTCATTCTCTCCTGGTAGAGAATCCACCTGCAATGCGGGAGACCTGAGTTCCATCCCTGGGTCGGGAAGATCCCCTGGAAGAGGGAAAGGCTACCCACTCCAGTATTCTTGGACTTCCCTGTGGCTCAGCTGGTAGAGAATCCGCCTGCAGTGCAGGAGACCTGAGTTCCATCCCTGGGTTGGGAAGATGCACTGGAGAAGGGAAAGGCTACCCACTCCAGTATTCTGGCCTGGAGAATTCCATGGACTGTACAGTCCGTGNATAAACACCTATATACACAATATAGTTGAATTCAACCTTTCAGCATGTGATGCATCCCAGTATGTCCTGTCTTCAAACTTAATTTTAAAAGATGTGGGTCTTGACTGCCTAAGTTGAAAACAACTAACAAGGTTGAGATTTGTAGTCTGAAAAACACTTCTGGGAAGCTACAAATGAATGCTTCTTAAAGTAAACCATGCACTGACTTATGGGCTCCCCCGTGGCTCATTCTCTCCTGGTAGAGAATCCACCTGCAATGCGGGAGACCTGAGTTCCATCCCTGGGTCGGGAAGATCCCCTGGAAGAGGGAAAGGCTACCCACTCCAGTATTCTTGGACTTCCCTGTGGCTCAGCTGGTAGAGAATCCGCCTGCAGTGCAGGAGACCTGAGTTCCATCCCTGGGTTGGGAAGATGCACTGGAGAAGGGAAAGGCTACCCACTCCAGTATTCTGGCCTGGAGAATTCCATGGACTGTACAGTCCGTGGGGTTGCAAAGAGTTGGACACAACTGAGCGACTTTCACTTCACTTCATGCACTACCTTATAAAAACTCTTAATATCTTTCTTAAAATGAAGCTCACTGTGAACTTGTAATTAACTTGGGCTTTAACAAAATGGAAAGATACAGGTTATGTGATAAAAGCAGCAGATACCATTTCTGTGTTAAGTGCAAATGGGTTCTGGCATCTGATGTAGAGAAATAAGAAAAATTAAAAACACGCAACAGTTTTGAGTGATCTCCTTTCTATCCCTGATTTGCTATTATCCATATTTTATTATATTTTTGTACTGTAAAAATTATACAAACTTGTAAGACCATAGTCATTTTAGCTTCTGATACATTATGGTAGCCAGTGTGATGTGCTCTGAAGGCTGCATTTGATCTGTCCCTCGGCTGTCCAGATACAGTTTATTAAAATGCCAGGCCCCCCGTTTGTTTTCTCCATTAGTGGCTACGGACTGTAGCACAGTGACAACCCAGTTCTCACCACTCCCTCCCCATCCTTCTACCTCTGGCCTCCTTTGGTTCTTTCCATTCTAGCCAGCCCTGGTTCCTGGCTGATTAAGAGTGAATCATCACACAAGGTACGGTGGAGATGAACTGGCTGGGCTTCAGTGATAGGGTAAGCCTCTACCTTAATGCTATAAGCGGAGTCCAGAACATTCTGTTATATAGAATGCAGTGTTATTACACAACTAATGAACTGATGGGGTGAGTCTGTTATGGAGAATGGGAACCAATCATGTTATTTGTGTTAGTGTGTGGCTTCAGTGCATTCAACAGAGCCACAGAGGGGGTGTAGACAAGGCTAGAGATGATTTTTTAGATCCTCTTGTGAAATGTGAAGATGATGAATAGTGGGCCTTGGACTGGACCTTCCAGCTTGGGGATGAGTAGGATCTGATTCTGATCACACTGACATGAAGATAAAGTAGCAGCTGGCTGCAGGAGCAGATGCAGTCAATGACCCAGGCTCAGATCAAGGGTGGAGGGTTGTCAGAAGGTGTAAAATTCTGATTATATCGTGATGACAACAAGATGAAAATAAGCAGAACTGTCAACAGAAATTTATTACTAAAAATAAAACCAAGTTGAAGTTTTTCCCAGGAAAGCTGTTACCATGGGAACCTCTGCGACAAAATGTGTTAATTTACTATCTTCTTCACTCCTGAGTTGCTGCGTTCTTCTATATAATCTAATTAAGCCAAAATACCCATCTTGATGAGAATGATGTGGTATCGATCCCTTTTACTTCAATCCGAAGACTGAGATGGGCTACACGGTGATGGAGACTTCAGGTGCTGTAGGTGAGCATCTACCAAGGGTTCATGGGTCAGGAACATGGGTTGGTAAGAAGACACAAAGGCGGTAGGCTGAAGCTCTGGGAGGTCCAAGGATCCTGGAGAAAAAAATTCCTTAAGTTCCACTGCGGCCTGAAGTTCCACTGCTGCCTGGAAATCTTAGGAGACTGGCTTGATCAGACACACAGATATCCTTTTAATTCTTTCAACTCTTTCACATCTGTCAGCCCAATTCTGCCCTTGTTTGATGAGACAGGACAGATATTTACTTTTACAATGAAGCAAACTGGCTGAAATACAGCAAGTGGTGCTGGGAAAGCTGGAGAGCCACATGTAAATCAACTGCAACCCCACACACTACACAAAAATAAACTCAAAATGGCATAGACTTTATATAAGACACGACACCATAAAACTCCTAGAAGAGAACACAGGCAAAACATATGACATAAATTGAATGTTTTATGTTTTCTTAGGTCAGTCTCCCAAGGCAAAAGAAATAAAAGCAAAAATAAACAAATGGGATCCAATCAAACTTAAAAAAGTTTTTACACAGCAAAGGAAACCATAAAATGAAAAGACAACCTATGAACTGGGAGAAAATATTTACAAATGATGCAACTGACAATGGTTTTGTTTCCAAAACATACTAATAGTTCATACAGTTAAAAAAACAAAACCCAATTGAAAATGAGCAGAACATCTAAACAGACATTTCTCCAAAGACATACATATGTCCAATAGGCACATGAAAAGATGCCGCCGCTGCTGCTAAGTTGCTTCAGTCGTGTCTTGACTCTGTGCAACCCCACAGACGGCAGCCCACCAGGCCCCCCTGTCCCTGGGATTCTCTAGGCAAGAACACTGGAGTGGGCTGCCATTGCCTTCTCCAGAAAAGATGCCTATCATCCCTAATTATTACAGAAATGCAAACCAAAACTACAATGATGTACCACCTCACATGAGTCAGAATGGTCATCATTAAAAAGTCTACAAAATAATAGATGTTGGAGACTGTGGAGAAAAAGGCACCCTTCTCCACTGTTGATGGAATGTCAGTGGGTGCAGCCACTATGGAGAACAGTATGGGGGTTCCTCAAAACACTACAGTTACAAGCCTGATCAAGCAATCCCACTCCTGAGCATATGCCCAGACAAGCCCATAACCAGGGGTGTCGTGCGCACCCCTGTGTTCACAGCAACAGCATAGCCAAGCCACCGACGGCTGAATGAAAGAAGGTGTGGCATGTAAACATACATACATATATACACAACAAGGCGATATAACGCAGCAATAAAAAAGGACGAAATAATGCCATTTGCAGCAACATGGATGGACAGGTCATTATACAAAGTGAGGTAAGTCAGAAAGAGAAAGACAAATTCCATATAATATTGCTTATATATGGAATATAAAATACAACACAAATGAACATATCCACAAAACAAAAACAGAGTCATCGACATAGAGAACAGACTTGTGGTTGCCAAGGGAGAGAAAAGGATTGGGAGTTTGGGATTAGCAGACTGGACATGCAGGCTAGTATATACGTGGATAAAATGTATGGATATTTTATGGATGGATGGATAAAAACCACCCATAATGGATAAAAAACAAGGTCCTAGTGTACAGCACAGAGAACTATAGTCAATATCCCGTGACAAAACAGAATATAAAGTGTGTATGTATAACTGAATCACTTTGCTGTACAGCAGAAATCAACAGTGTAAATCAACTAAACTTAAATAAATGTTAAAGAAAAAAAAGGAGAAATTGTAGCTGAAATAGATTAAGTAACTTGCCTAAGGTTACAGAGCACAGTGGGCAAAGACAGAGAAGTTAATTCTATTTTCTCATTTCTAGTCCAGAGCTCTCCCTACATGACTCCCATGCTGGATCTTCTGATCACTCATTTGTGGGAGGAATCCATGGAGCACAGGCAGGACCAAGGCCATGGATTTCCTCACTACATGTTATGTTTCAAGTTCTGCTGAGGACATCCAGCTTAGAAAATGAGCTGCCCTAAGTTCTCGGTGAGCCCTGCCACCCCATGATCTCAGCCACGCCTTGAGACTTCTGCTAGGGCCACCTGTGGCTGGAGCAGGGAAAGTCCTTGTCACTCACTGCCCAGGTCAGTGGGATACTCGGCGATGAAGGAAGATGGACGAGTAGCCTAAAAATGGTCAACTTTCAAACCAGAAGGGAAAAATAAAAAAGATACCTGGTAGAATAGGATCACTATGATCTTCATCGAAGGTATGTCTCTGAAAGGCTTCAAAGCTTGTAGCTATGTCATTCTCTAGCTGTTCTTGTGGTGGGGGGCTGTCTCCAGGTTTGCACACATCAAACTTCACCCACTGGTAACTGCAGGACCAAAGGGAACGTTATTGAGTCGTCTTTTGGCTATTAATCCATTTGTCCCTCCAAAGGGATCAGGTGTTTTTTTCTTTAGGTCTCTCCTATATATATATCTGAAAAACAGATTGAAAAGCACACAGACAGGCATCTCTAGTGACACTTATTCTGCAGGACTTCCCCATCCGTTTGCTGTCATGATGCACACAAATGGTAAGACCTTCAGGACAGCGGGGGACCGTCCCCAGGCCGCAGAAGACAATCCCGTGCCTTGTGTACAGAAGCAGCTCAGTGAATAGATGAGCAAGCAGAGCTGTGACCACCAGTTTAGTCCCTGGCCCACTGATCATGGAGCTTCTTTCAAGGAAATGGATTCGACCCCACTTACTTGACACATTTTCGAGCTCCTGGACAACTCTGGATCAAGTTGTGGATGGTTGGATGAGAAAACCCAAAAAAGTCAGCTCCAGACGGATGCAGGTTGGGTATCAGTTTTCCCCTAAATGGGAGACAGAGAATTTTTGCTTGAGAGCTGAGAGATGAGTATGAACACACACAGTAGTCTTTCCTGACTTGCAGAGTCTGGAGCCTGTAGTTGCCAAGATACACCAAGGACACAGGCTAGCTTTCTATACAATAAGGGATCTCTACTCATTAAAAGCAAGAGAGAAGCTCTCACTGTACCCCAACTGACCTTTCTAGCCTGCCTTCCAGTTACTGGTCAACTTACATAGCCGCGCTGATGATCTTGAGCAGCTCTGCATGACAGGCATCAGCAGAGGAGCTGATGATAGCATTCTGGGGGTCATCTTCAGGAACAATTTCAAACTGAGAAAGATAAAGGAGCAATGAGCCCAGTCTTTAGGGAGAAGGTGGCAGAGTCACACTGCTCCTACTGCTATCCTTCACTCTGGAACCTGAAGCAAGGTGCACCTCTTGTTAACAGTGTCTTGGCTGTTAAGACACTCCAAGCCATAAAACAAAGAAAGGTTTTTCAACTGTTTGATTCTACACCCTTTAACTACCATACAGAGGGCAATGCTTAATTCGTTCCATACCTTTCCAGATGCTTTCTTAGCCACTAACATATTTTAAGCTATAAATACAGATGATATTTTAAAACAAATGCGATTGTTCTCCACATAATCTTACGTTGATTTTACAGAGAGATCTAGGCCATTTTGACTACAAATCCCCATTTCACGTTATTTTTTGAGTTGTAAAATATCTTGATTGTTTATAAAAAGAAACTGTTAAATCAAAATTCTACTAATACTGAGGAATTTTTGCCAGGAAAGTATTTTGTAACAAGTGTGATTTAGCTAACAATTCCCTGACAAATTTTCTACACTGTTTAAAAGACTTTTGACAAAAAAAAAGGAGAAAATTCTTTTCTGTAACAGGTTCTATATTTAGTCAGTTAAATTCCTTGATGAGTTTTTTATAAAGTTCAATTAAGCAGTTTCCAGTCTTTCAAAGTTTAATCAAAGTATTCCACACAGGATTAATCTATTTTCTGTGTATCTATATATATACACCCACACACATACACACTATATATATTTATATATAGTATACATGTATTTACAATTATGTGCATTTATCATTTTGTTTTTTAAGAATCCAAAACAAACCCTACTGAGTAGCTTCTACTACTGTTAGTTTTCTTCTATGGTGGCGATTTCATGTGATTCCATCTTCCTGTGTCAAATTTCAGAGCTCTTTAAATTTTGTCAATAATAAATTATATTGTCAGTAGTTTCAGTCAGAATGGTTTTGTTATTTCAATGACATTTGTTGCAAATTTAACATTCTGATGGTTTATATTGATTTCTCAGCTAACTCATGAAAAAACTGTGAACAATTATCTTCAAATATTTCAGGGTTGCTCTATTTGATATTGATCACACCAATCCCAATCTTTTATGTTGTGTGTACACTTATGTATCCTATCCAAGCAAAGCACAGTTAAAAGCCTAAAATGTATTATTTTGGTCTTGGGAATCTTTCTCTACTTCATTCTTTTAACTGTTGTATAATATTACACAAGGTGGATATATCTTAATTTTTAACAATTCTCCTAATGATGGCTATTTAGGCTACTTCACATTAAAATTGTTGATATTACCCCAGCAGCCTTCCAAAAAAAGGAACTTTACAATTTTCACTCCTACTAATGCCATTTGCACTTATTTTCCTACACGCTGGCCAACATTTGCTATTATCTATCTGATATTTGCGTATGAGAAAAATAAGATCTTTTTGTTTTGTTTTCATCTCCCTAACTACAAGTGCTGTCTGCTCTCATCGACCATCTGCACTGTTTCTGTGAAATACCTGTTTTTTTTTTCATCTGATTGCTTTTATATCTTAGACTACAAGAGCACTTTATCTGGATTTTAATCCACTGTGATATGTTTTCTTGTTTATTGCTTGAGTTTTAACTTTGATTATGGTGGTTTTTATCATTCAGAAGTAATTAAAATTTTAATAGTCAAATCTTACTATTTTCCATTATGGCTTCTACTTTTCACATCTTGCTAAAGAAAACCTTTCCCCTCACCCTATAACTATAAAAATATTTTTCTTTGTTTTAACATATTACAGTATAGAACCTTCTATGAAACTAAAGCAAGTAAAAGTCATATTCGCATTTATAGTCAAATAGATGAAATAGAACTGTCTGGAAACACAACAAAGTATTACATGTATTTAGTATACATTAAAGGTGTCACTTGATGTCAGTTAGGGAAAAAAACGAAAGCTCAGTCTGTGGAATTCTCTAGGCCAGAATATTGGAGTTACAGGTAGCCTTTCCCTTCTCCAGGGGATCTTCCCAACCCAGGGATCAAACCCAGGTCTCCTGCACTGCAGGCAGATTCTTTACCAGCTGAACCACAAGCAAAGCCCACTTCACTTCACTTCAAAGGTGTCACGTGATGTGAGTTAGGGAAAAAAAATGAAAGCTCACAAGGTACCTGAAAATTCTGTCTGGATGGACTAATGGCTTAATAAACAAAAAAACCCTACAGAATCTGTGTTTTCAAAAATACTTTAGCATTTGTCTTTCAGGGCTCCTTGGTGGCTCAGGCAGTAAAGAATCTGCCTGCAATGCAAGAGACCCAGGTTCAATCCCTGGGTTAGGAAGATCCTCTGGAAAAGGAAATGGCAACCCACTCCAGTATTCTTGCCTGGAGAATCCCGTGGGCAGAGGATCCTAGTGGGCTACAGTCCATGGGATGGCAGAGTCGGACACGACTGAGGAGCTAACACTTCCAGAGGAAATTAAGGACCAGCTTGTTGGTTGCCATTTACATTCTATTAGGATTCTGATTAGATTTTCCTTAAATATATACATTTGTTATAAACACTGCTACAACATCAAGTCTGTCTGTTAGAACACTTTCTAAAGAGAAATGCTGCATGGCCAAGGTCATCAGAACTCTCAGTTGCATTTAAGAGCCTTCTAACAAGGACAGGAGCGATGCAGTATTATCCACAAGTGGCAGGCAGGCTCTCAGCTTCTGCTCAAAGCTTCCACCCCATTTTCCAGCCATTTGCAACATCATCAGACAGCAAAGCCTGCAACTCTGACAACAGTCTATCTTCCCCAAGGATCAGAGGACACGGTGAGGGAAAATGAACTGTCTTGAACCACAGCACTGAGAGGACGCGCAGTCAGGGATTTCCCTGGTAGTCAAGTGGTTAAGAGTCTGCCTGCCAATGCAGGGGTCATGGGCTCAATCCCTGGTCCCACATCTCACATGCCGTGCAGCAGCTAAGCCCATGTGCCACAACTATTAAGCCTGCACGCCTAGAGCCCGTGCTCCACGAGAAGCCACCACAATGAGAAGCCCGCGCACAGCAATGAAGACCCAGTGCAGCCGAACATAAATGAGTAAATTAAAAAACAAAAAGAGCACGTGCAGGCAAAAGTGAATACGTAGTTTCTCTGCTGTCTCCATTTTGGTTCCACCTCAACTGGCAGAGTGTCACATTAATCTTCCCTGAGTGTAAGCCTGCACTCCACACACAAGCAGTTTGGTCAGGCCTCAGACGGTCACCACTAACGTGAGGAGCAGAACAGTTCAAGGGGAGGGGTGTTAGTCAGGGAATCACACGGATGCAGATTCACATCCCAGCTCCACCACTTACTTACTGGCAGAGTGCCTGTCACAGAGAAAGTTCTCAGAAAAAGAGGGGAAAAAGAAACGAAACCCAGCAGTTATCCTTAGGGCTACCTGAGGCTGTGTGCCACCGTCCTTGATCTGACAAGTATATAGACATTCCTGGTCCGGACTCCGCATGCTGGCGTAGACCCGAGTGCTGCAGTAGCCCACGGGGTAGATGGCAGTCTCGTCATGGAAGCCAGGTCGGTCGGTGATGATCTAGAAAAGAAAAGATCCCCCCAACTTGCCACTGAGGTCGCTGGAGAACTGAAAAGCCCAGGGAACTGTGGAAGCCTCTAGAACCACCTTGGGGCTGAAAAGAGTGACTCAGATCAGAGAGACAAAGAGCGCTGGATGTGCAGCCGATGAAAACAATCTGCTTTCCTAGGGACTGGAGGTTTTCAGGGGTTGGTCTGGATCAGCAAGGGATTGCTGCTAATGGGAACAGGGAGGGAAGGCTCAACCCCACTCCCGAATCTCTGCTGCTCCTCTCTCTCGGTCACTGGGCTCACTCACCTCCCCCAGGCTATACACTGTTAGGCCCCCCAGTCCGATGGGGAACACAGGCCGTCCTGAGGGGTCCAGGGCAATGGGCTGAACCGGCTTGCGAGCACCTGCCTCCATTTTCTTTTTCTTGGATGTTTTCTTCAGAACTGAAACGCAAATCTGGGGTCACCCACTTTAGGTCCCTCCCAATGTTGAGGGGAAGGGAAAAAATTTACACAATACTAAGAGCAATGAGACAATCCTGGTTCTGCGCACGCACTGAAAGGGCACATGGGGCTCTTCCCCAAAGCCCTGTTTATCTTTTTAACCCACCCACCTGGCTGTGACCAATTTCAGCATCAGTGCTTAGGATCTAGAAGCCTTATATTTTGTAAGGCCTCTGGCTTCATTTATAAGGTCAGCCATTTCCCAACCCATCCGTGTGCTCAAAGGCCACCAAGCCCATTTCCCTGCCTCTAGGAAAGACTGAACTGGAGGCTCCCAGACAGTTTGGAGTGTAGAAGTGGGGGAGGCGCTGAACTGCTCTCATGTTTAATCAGGTCTAACCATGAATCCTCTACCCGGAGTGGCTCGAAGACACTTGGTTTTCAAGGGCTTTTACCAGGGGTGCTTAAGGACCAGTGAGAGTTCACATCATTTCTGTGGCTGAGTGTCTACCAGTCAGGACCAGGTTCTTTTCATTAGTTGCTGAGCCACCAGGACAACTGATATCCTCTCCCCAAGGTACCTTCCAGTTTGTTGTTCTCTTTGCCTTTTTCTTTTTTCTCCTTCTTGGATTTCTTCCCAAATGGTTCCTCAGCCCCAGTGCTCGGCCCAGAAACCGGCCCAGCTCCCTGGAGGGTTCCCACAGAGCTGGCCACACTGTAAGTCAGAGGCAAACTGGAGCTGTGGGAAGGAGCTGCAGCCTGTACGTCCCCTTCGGTTAAGGCCTGTAGCTGGAGGAGCTTCTTTAGCAAGTACCTGAGGTTGGGGAGGAAAGGGAGCAAGGGTATGAGCTTCTGTTTTGTCTCAGTTCCATATTTTATTCAAGTACTAGGAAAAGTACATGCAAAGATGATCACATTCACAAAAGTAAAGTTCTTATTGAACCCTGGGAAAAACAAAGCTCCAGAGGATAACACCTCAGAAGCTAAGGATAAAGGACTACAGTGCATTCCTTCTGCATATGGAGAACTCTTCTAACTGGATGCTGGAAGATGTAAGGCTTCCAAAGGGCACCTATCATGAGCTGCTCACTCCGAGTACTCAGTTCAGTTCAGTCACTCAGTTGTGTCCGACTCCTTGAATCCCATGAATCGCAGCATGCCAGGCCTCCCTGTCCATCACCAGCTCCCGGAATTTACCCAAACTCATGTGCATTACGTTAATGATGCCATCCAACTATCTCATCCTCTGTCATCCCCTTCTCCTCCTGCCCCCAATCCCTCCCAGCATCAGGGTCTTCTCCATGAGTCAACTTTTCGCACGAGGTGGCCAAAGTATCGGCGTTTCAGCCTTAGCATCAGTACTTCCAATGAACACCCAGGACTGGTCTCCTTTAGGATGGACTGGTTGGATCTCCTTGCAGTCCAAGGGACTCGCAAGAGTCTTCTACAGCACCACACTTCAAAAGCATCAATTACTACAAACTGAATAAATATTTGTAGGGAAAAAAATGTAGTTTTTAACTCCCTGGCTTTTATAATAGCAGAGTTATAATAAGATTACTTATTAGATGTGGTCAGAGGGTTTTGTCAGAAAGATGGAGAGAGCTGTTTTATCATCACAGTCTAACATGACCTGGGTTGCTATGAATCAGTACCACAGGCTGTGAGTTTCTCTGGACCACATTGGTGGCTGGTGCAAAGTAGAAAAATCTTGATGGAGGAAAAAACCCCCAGGGGCACCAACACCATATCAATTACCAAAAATGTGATTCTGAACACAAAGTGACCCCAGCTCACCGTCTCTCTTCTTTTGCTTTAAGAAATTTTTCCTCAAGACGAGCAATTTCATCACAAACAGCAGCATTTTCCTTGAAGAAAAATTTGGAATATAATCACACAAAAGGAATAAAAGATCAAAGTATGTTGAGAAGAGGAACTATATTCCAAACCAAAGAGCTATGTGTTGCCAGGGAGAAGAAGAGCCAGACATTGTTGACAAACTGTAAAGAAACCTGTTAAGTAAAGGTAGGGCCAATTTCTACTATGGGCAGAGTGGTAATTTGGAAACTGCACCACCTTTGAGTGAAAAGGGGGAGTTAGTAATGATTTTGCCAGAACAATACGGCAAAGTAGGGTGTCCCAGAAAAATCAACACATATGGTCACCTTAATTAGGGTAGCCTTCAGCAGCAAGAAGGCCATACTGCTCAAATCTATAGCTACTTTAGCTCAACCATTTTAACCACGAGGAATGTCCTCATTCCCAAGTGCCTTGACTCTTAGGGAGCTTATAAAGCAACCTAACCCAAAGCAAAGCATACAGTAATGAACCTTAAAGAGAAAAATCTGGATGGAACAAAATCAAGTCTAGTCTATAAAATTTTAAACTTCACAACCTATTTAAATGTGTTCGAGCATCATCTTTCTTTACTGATGGCTCCATTCATCTCCCAAACATGAGTCCTGAGGGGGACAGTTTCAATCTGGATGTTCCACAGTTGGGACCTCAAACGTTGAGTGATCAAAACAATACCTTTTTTCTTCACAAAACCTTCTTCATGGGTCTGATGGAAACAACAGTCTAATAATACAGGTGCCAAGCTTTAGGTACTGCTAATATTTAGGGATAAAAGAAAGGTAATATCAATTAGATACTAAATCTTCTAAATTCTGCTTTTCTTACTTCTCTCCAGTGCACATAGTAGGTGGCAAATAAATATCCTCAGAATAAGTGTTCTAATTTTCAAACCTTTCCCTGGGCGTCCAAAAAGCTAAGGGATGTTCAAATTTTGGTATGGGAAGAGGTAAGGTGTTGACTGACACGTGGGAAGACGTTTGTGATACTTGCTATCTCCAAGCACTGGGCTGAGCTTAAGCAAGCCACAAATTCGTCTAACAGTTGTGGCTGGCAAACCAGAAAGAGTTCATTCATTCAATAAACCCGCTGCACCTACAATAAAAGATCAGCAGAAAACTCGGAAGACTCACAAGAGATCAGAGGCGGGGACTATTGAAAGTTTCATGTGCCTGTTCAGGGAAGGGGTCGGCTGTGGGTGTGCGTGGCAGCCAGGCTGCGGTAATGGAAGTAATAAACTACAATCAGGTGTTTGACTTGTTGGAGTCAGGGCTCTGCCAGAGTTCTCAAGTTGCTTTGGAGAACCAAAGGCATTTCCAAGGATTCTGTGGCAATAAGGATAATGACTAAAGCTTTGACACATCTTCTAGGTACTGGCCCCTCAACTTTCCTCATTTAATCTTCATTAACTCAGCAAGGTAGGTAGTTATTAGCGCTCATTTGTAGACGAGGAAACAATTACAGGAATTACGTAATTCGCACAAGGCTAACTACAAGTAATGTACCCTGGAAGAGCTAACAATCTCTTAACACTGCCACTCTGGGAAGGAGAACAGTTCGGGGAAAGATTTCTCGAGTTAGGAGAGGCTAAAGGTGGAGAAGGCCCGAGTGCCGGCATACTTACAAACACCGTGGCTTTCGCCGCTCTGCGCAGCCGCAGGTACTTGAGCCGGTACTTTTCGTTCTGGCTCTTCTTCGGGAGCTTTTTCATCCTGGCCTTGCTGGACTGCAGTGGGTCTCGCGGCGAGGAGGCCAGGCTGCCCAGCAGGCTCATGGTCCGGCCCCGCTATGGGGGCTCCAGGGCGCGGCCTGCATCGGCCCTTCCTCTGAGGAGCGGCCCTCAATGCCGGCTTGGTCTTGGCTGGGCTGGCGGGAGCGGGCCTCTAAAAGACGACCTCTCTGGAAGGTTCACCAGGCGCCTGAGTAGGCCAGAAGTCCTGTAACCGAACCGACTCGAGGCGCNGGCGGGGGGGGAGGGGGTGAGAGACACCAAGGAGACTCTTCAAAGAGCCTTCACTTTCTAGAGGAGAAAACGGAGTTGAAGAGAGTGGACCTAGAAGAACTAGACAGTTTTGATGACTTTAAACCTGGCTGACCAAAGCACAAAGAGCCATCTTTAACTCAAAGGACTGTAGTTACGGGATTTTCAACAGAGGAGAGAACTCAGAACAGAGGGGCTTCCTGAGGCCCCACCCATCACACCAGCTGCTGCCCCAGCTACAAAGCTCTCCACCTGGGTCCCCTTCCCATAATCCTGCCCATCCTCCTCTCCCTGCCAGTGAGGAAAGCAAAGGCCTCAGGCCCAGCAAGGAGACCCACAGGACAGGATGGAGGAGAAAGCCCTGCTCCCTGGGTGGGGAGGGGCTTAGACAAATCATACCGCAGTTGCCTAGCTTTCTTCCAGCTTATCTCCTTCCTCCTTTCTTCCTGTCTCCTCTGGCTCCATGCCCAGGGCGGCCCCCAGCCTCTTACAAGGTGCCTTGGAGCCAATCCCTAACCTCTCTGACCCTCAGTCTCCTCCTCTGTGAAGGGGAGGTACCAGGATTTAGCAAGCAAGGCTGCTGAAATTGTTGGCAGGTGCCATGCCCGGAGGAGCTGCTCAAAGGACGTCAGATCCTTTCTCAATAAACGATTCCACTTTTTCCACGTGAGACTGCCCTTTGCAATTTACAAATCCCTTTCATTTATGTCAGCACAACACTGTGAGATGAGCATTATGGGGCAAAAGACTGTCTCGCACTGACGGCCAAAAGCCAGTCAGGATTTGAACGCGGGCCCCCAGCACGCTCTCTCTCCCAGAATCAGTCCGTTGCGCCCACATCCCGCCTCTTCCTCAGCCCTCATGCNGTTTATGAAATTTCAAAGCATTTCATTCATGACTGTGATTGATTGACATATCTCCTTCCCTAAGTCTTGTGTATGATTTGAATCCTTCTAAGTAATCCATAAATTCAGGCTAATAATTCATTTCCTTATTGAACAAGATCATAGTCTACTATCTTCCTTCTTTGACCCCTCATATCATACAGTCTTTGGTCAGTTCAGTCAGTTCAGACGCTCAGTCGTGTCTGACTCTTTGCGACCCCATGAATTGCAGCACGCCAGGCCTCCATATTCATCACCATCTCTCGGAGTTCACTCAGTCTCACGTCCATCGAGTCCGTGATGCCATCCAGCCATCTCATCCTCGGTCGTCCCCTTCTCCTCCTACCCCCAATCCTTCCCAGCATCAGAGTCTTTTCCAATGAGTCAACTCTTCGCATGAGGTGGCCAAAGTACTGGAGTTTCAGCTTTAGTGTCAGTCCTTCCAAAGAAATCCCAGGGCTGATCTCCTTCAGAATGGACTGGTTGGATCTCCTTGCAGTCCAAGGGACTCTCAAGAGTCTTCTCCAANCCTCTCAGCATCAGCGTCTTTTCCAACGAGTCAACTCTTCGCATGAGGTGGCCAAAGTACTGGAGTTTCAGCTTTAGTGTCAGTCCTTCCAAAGAAACCCCAGGGCTGATCTCCTTCAGAATGGACTGGTTGGATCTCCTTGCAGTCCAAGGGACTCTCAAGAGTTTTCTCCAACACCACAGTTCAAAAGCATCAATTCTTCGGCACTCAGCTTTCTTCACAGTCCAACTCTCACATCCATACATGACCACAGGAAAAACCAGAGCCTTGACTAGATGGACCTTTGCTGGCAAAGTAATGTCTGCTTTTTAATATGGTTGGTCATAACTTTTCTTCCAAGGAGTAAGCGTCTTTTAATTTCATGGCTGCAATCACCCTCAGCAGTGATTTTGGAGCCCCCCAAAATAAAGTCTGCCACTGTTTCCCTATCTATTTCTCATACAGCCTACTCTTTTGCACATAGTAAAAACTCTTATAGAAACTTAGTTAAGGACATGTGTGCTGGGTACTGAATATGCATTTTTCATTCAGGGTCAGGTACTATCAGTATTTTTATTTTATAGACAAAGAAATTGAAGCATGAAAATGTTGAGAAACCCCACAGGGTTATGTGTCTAGTAGATGAGTGAGCAGGATTTAAATCCAGGCAATTTGATTTTGGAGTTTAATCCCTTAATAAATGGGCTTCCCAGGTGGCTCAGATGGTAAAGAGTTTGCCTACAGAGCAGGAGATGTGGGTTCAATCGCTGGGTCGGGAAGATCCCCTAGAGAAGGGAACAGCTACCCACTCCAGTATTCTTGCCTGGGAAATCCCATGGATGGAGGAGCCTGGTGGGCTACAGTCCATGAGGTTATAAACAGTTGGACATGACTGAGCAAATAACACCTACCTTTAATAAATACTTGACTATAGCTTCTCCAAACTATAGTTTGAAGAAAAAGAGGGAGGGTGGATATTTGGTTATGTGTGCGTGTTTCTGAACTAAATGAGAGACAGGCTAGGAAAGTCATATTAGGCCATGAGAGAAAATGGGAACATTTTCACTCCTGTCTAAGAAATTATATTTCTGGAAAATGAACTCTTCACCCTAGAGCTTCAGTTTCAATAGGTTTAAAGTGGAGCCGGAGAATATGGGCTTAAAGGGCTCTCAGGACATTTCATGACTGACAGTTTGATTCTTTTCTGACATGTAAATCCCCACTGCAGCACTTTGAACTTGTTACTGTCTAGATCCTGCTTGAACACTTCCAGAGACAGACAACTCATGAACTCTTTCTATGAAGTTTCTGGTTTTTTTTAAATTAAACTTTTTATTTTATATTGGAGTATAGCCAATTAACAATGTCATGATAGTTTCAGGTGGACAGCAGAGGGACTCAGCCATACACATACATGTATCCATTCTCTCCTAAACTCCTCTTCCATCCAGGCTGCTACATAACATTGAGCAGAGTTCCCTGTGCTATACAGTAGGTCCTGGTTGGTTATCCATTTTAAATATAACAGTGTGTACACATCACTCTTAAACTATCCCTTCCCCCCATCTTTCCCCCCTGGTAAAATCTCTGGTTTTGTCTGGGTCCTAGAACTGTGGCATTTTGAGTAAATATGGCATTGTAAATTGTTATAACTATCATAAGCTGTAAATTGTCATAACTAGAAAAAGCTATGAGTGACCTCTGTTTACAACTGTAAATTGTACATACATATTACTTCTGCTCCCTCATGAAACCTCACTAGAATGACAATAAAGGGATCCCCCTCATAATCCTATAAGGACAAGGGAAATAGGAGAGGAGACAAGAGTGACAGAGTGTTGAAACCTGGGAAGCAGTTATGTAATACAGGGTACCAGCCTGCAGAGAGGATGCGGTGTTGAGGTAGGGGCCACAAGCTGCTTTTCACCATACACAAAAGCAGAAAGGCTTGGGAATGGGAGATACCAGATATGTCTGAAAGTGGGGATGCAAGTGGAGCTGGAAACAGGAATACTGAGAAAACAGATCCACAGGTCCTTTCTGAAACATGATGCCCTCAGCCAGCCACCCTTGTGGTTTATTCTTTGGAAATGTTAAACCAGACAGATTCTGCACTTGGGTCCATTGAGGACAGGGGACCATACTGAGAATGGGGGCAGGGGGCAGTGAACTGTGTAAGTACTGGATGCTGACACCCACAATTGAGTTCCAAGAGGGTTGGCAGACAAGCTTGATGCCAACTGCCTGCTGCCCCCTCTGCACAAGTTAGGGACTGACTGATTCTTCTTGGGAAAACTGACCAGTCCAGAATATCAGATTGCAGCTGTTATCAGCTGATTTTGAGGTTTTCCTAATGAAATGGTCCATAGGAATCCCTTTAAACTGATTGCTTCAACCCAAGGCAGTCAGATAGATGTGTGTGAGCAAATATATGACAAGATATTTGAAGGATGCCTGAAACATGAAAGTCAATGACCGAAATAAAATGGCAGGGGCGGGCAAGGAGAGAACTTAATGACTCAGTTCCTCCCCTTCTACCCAGCTGGTAGAGCCCCAGCCACTTTACCTTGTGAGGCCAGAGGGATTTCGTCTTGGACTGGCCAGACTCATCCTGTTCGTGGTGAACCAGGGAGTCCCAACAAGAACTGTCCACGTAGGCAGCCTGCCGGATGCTGAAGTTACTGGGACAAAAGCAGCTGATGGGAGACCCTGAAACAGGAACAAAGCTTGAGGCAGCCCTGAATAGGGGTGGAGAAACAGGGAGCTGGGGGACAATCAGTTAAGAGCTTTCCAGGGTCACTTCCAGACTCTGACCATCTCTGTATCTGTCAGGCACTGTCTTCTTCCCAGGCCCTAGCTTTCTGGGTGAATGAAGAAGTGGGAGGCTGACAAATCTCCCTGGGAAAGGTAGGGAGCTTACTACACAACCAGAAAAGAGAGCCAGAAATCCCAAATCTGAGGGACTTCCCTGGTGGCCCTGTGGCTAAGACTCTATGCTCCCTAAACAGGGGGCCCGGGTTCAATTCCGGGTCAGGGAGTTAGATCTCACATGCTGCAACTAAGACCTGGCACAGCCAAATAAATAAATATTAAGAAAACAAATCCCGATTTTGAGAAAGCTCATGTTGTCTTTAATGGAGGTGGCAGATTTGCTGAGTTAATCTAGCACCTGGACCACTTGGTATATGTATTTGTTAGTGTTCGTGCACAGGGCTGGGGTTCTTGAAGATGAAAGAGTGGATTTATTGAGCACCTGTGATGCTGTCAGGCTCTGCCAGGCACTTAACATATGTTCTCAAGTCAATAATCCAGGAGGTGGA
Organism: Neotragus pygmaeus; assembly: GCA_006410875.1. Taxonomy (NCBI): domain Eukaryota; kingdom Metazoa; phylum Chordata; class Mammalia; order Artiodactyla; family Bovidae; genus Neotragus; species Neotragus pygmaeus. Next base: position 135,903 of record SJYV01005184.1, on the reverse strand, counting down.
GAGTAAGAAAAGACCCCAAGAAGATAAGAGATTTATCTAAAGCTTGGCTAATTAAAACCTTTAGAGATCCTGGAAAGATAATACGACTCTAATGTCTTTTGTTCACATGAAAATAAAAATAAAACTAATTGTTGTGATGATTTCAAGCATGTTGGAATTAAGGCTATTTTTTATTGCAAAATTTTGGAAACGGCTTTCAAAGTTTTTCTGCATCTCAGCTTTGCTGGCATCCTAAACAGATGCATAATCTGCCTTTTGGGTGATGCCCGGCCCGAGTCATGCGATCTGGACAGGTTGGGGGCTGTCTTGCTTCAGGGCCTACTGGGGCTTGGAAGCCACTTACCGGAGGAGAACTCCTGGGCAAACGCCAGTGACACTAGCAGCAGGGGGAAGCCCACGGCTACGAACTTGACCATTCGGTCCAGGGGAAGCTCCAGGCGCAGTCCTTTGAGGCGGGGGCCCTTGCGGTCGGGCAGCAGGGCATCTGAGAGCATGTACTCTGCAGCTGTGTGTGCGAGCGACATGCTGCTGTCGAGCTTGGGCCCAGGGCAGGCAGAAGGGGGTCCCGGAGAGTGGGGTCCCGGAGAGTGGAGTCCCGGTAGGTGGCAGCTTCAGGGAGCCGGCTTTCAGCAGACGGCGCCTGCCGCCTGGGCCTCACGAGCATCTGTGTGAGGAGCGGGCACCGGTTCTCTAAATAACTGGCCAGGCCCTGGGCCAGCCACCTGGCGATTAGAGGGAGACTGCGCCCAGTGCGTCGTTCCTGGAGGGGGGTAGGGTGTGGCTGGGGCTGGTGCCAGGCTGCCCTCTGGACCGCCGAAGGCAGACACAGTCCCGCGGCTTTAAGCTGCCCTCTCATTCATCAAGTATTTTTGGTGGGCTGGGGGAGAGGAGGAGGGCTGTCCAGCAGGCCCCCTGTGTAATTGGTGTGGAATCTGGGTGGAGATTTCTTACATGTGTGGAAGGCCCTCATTTCGTGGTTTGGGGTGGGAATGGAGCCCCCAGGACTCTGCTTGGCTTGCGGCTCCTACATAGCATTTGTCCCAGTGGTGATTTTTGCTTTGGGCCCAGGCTCTTTCCCAGAAACCGATCTGTTTTTGGCATTACGTCCCCTGCCCTGCCTCTGGTCTGTTTCTAAAACGTTTCAACCACGTATTTACAATTTCCTTATGTTTGCATTTTTTTTTTTTTAAAAAGCTCCCATTATTTCTCTAGAAAGCTGAGGGAAGAGTGGGAGTGTTGACGTGCAGAGAGAACATGACTTGTGAAATCTGGAGGGAAAGTCTTCACTGGACACGCAGCAGCACTGTTCTTTTTTTAAAAAATTTTTATTGAGTGACTGCAGGAATCACTTTTGGCTCAGTATTCTCATCTATCAAAAGGTACTATATTGATTGCGAAAAATTGTGAAGATGGATGAAGAGTATTGTATGGGAAGATGGATTGTAAACTGTAAAGCGTGGTGCAAATGTCAACGTCTTATTTATTTATTTAAAATTTATTTAGCTGCGCTGGGTCTTCGTTGCTGTGCGTGGGGTTTTCTCTAGTTCTGGCGAGGATGGGTGACTCTAGCTGTGGTGCTTGGGCTTCTCCTTGCGGTGGATTCTCTTGTTGCGGAGCACAGGCTCCAGGGGCGTGGGCTTCAGTAGTTGCCCTGAGGCATGTGGGATCTTCCTGGACCAGGGATCGAACCTATGTCCCCTGCATGGGCAGGCAGATTCTTAACTACTGGACCACCAGGGAAGTCTAACTCTTATTTTAATTTGGTGGGGTTGGATGGGTAGTTGGAAAAGTGAACACTTGGGCCTGTGGTAATTGTTGAGGCAGTCTGAGCGTGGGTTGGAAAAGAATTTCCAGACACAGAGCATCTCAGAAGGGAGTGAGGTTATTAAGAACAAAGAGCAGAGATAAAGTGGGCACTGTGAGCACAGTGGGCAGACCTCCTGACAGACTGGGGAAAGCTGACAGTTTTCATGGGTTAATAGCCCATTTTTATAGCTTCAAGACAAAGAAAATTCCTGCTGGAAGGCTGGTGCTAGGTGATTGGTTGGGGCGCTATAGGGTGTTTACTGGAGTGGGCATCTTTGCCTAATTGGGAGTCAGGAAGCTTGTTAGTGATGATCAGGGGCTTTTGACAAGGTTACGAAGGGCTCAGTCAGCTTCAGAGGTGACCTTCGTTCTGGATTCCGCTTCCATGGCCTTGGTATAAAGCCTCACACCTGCGGCCTTTGGGCAGGACTCAACAGTAATCTCTCTAGTACCGCCCTTAGACTTGGCAAGAGAGGCCTTGACCTTGGCTTTCAGGCTGGTCCCCTTTGGCTGTGGCCTTCCCACAAGGCAAGGAGTGCGTGGGGCCACGGGGACGTGCCTGTTCAGAGCCCATGCATCTGCTCTACACCATTCCTCTCACACCTGGGGTGCTGTCATTCCCTGCTCCGATGACCCCCGTCTGCCTCCGGGGCTCGTGCAGGCCTTTTCCTCAGATACACCATTATGCTGCTGGTGTGCACTCCCTCACTGAGGACGTGTGGACAGAATTTAGAAATCCTGGGTGTGTCCACATGTGCAACTGTGAGGCTTCTTGCAATGTGGGACTTAGTTGGGTGGGGGAGATGGGGCCTGAGAGATTGCTTATGTAATTTTGTTTTTTTCCTTTGGCTGTGCTGTGAGGCTTGTGGGATTCTAGTTCTCTAAGCAGGGATCGAACCCAGGCCCCCTGCAGTGGAAGCACAGAGTCCTAAGCACTGGACCGCTGGGATATTCCCAGGGACCTGGGCACTTTGAGGATTCTCAGTTTGAATCTGACACTCCTGATCATTATGAAGGGCTGTGTGTGTGTGTGTCAAGGTAGGAAGATAGAGCATATTTTATTTAAGTTTGCTAACTTGATTTATAACTTCTGATTTTTTAGATACATGGCATGTAGGCTGGCATCACCTCTCTCCATCCCCAGGCTAGAGGCCAACTCTGATTCAGAGCTGCCCTGTGTGTACTAACTACGGATCCCGACCTAGGAACTAGAGAAAGAGTCCTTTATTTTTGTTCCTCATAGCCACACTATGTGTTTTTGCCAAATGTATTTTTGCCAAACCTTATTGATTTGTATGCATGCATTTTCTTTTGCCTTTTAAAAGTACTTTACATTTCAAAACTAGATAGCTAATGGGAATTTGCTGTATGACTCAGGAAACTCAAATCAGAACTCAGTAACAATCTAGAGGGGTGATATGGGGAAGGAGGTGGGAGGGGTGTTCAAGTGGGAGGGGATACGGGTAAACTGATGGTTGATTCATGTTGATGTTTGGTAGAAATCAATGCAATACTGTAATGTAATTATCCTTCAATTAACAATAAATAAATTTAAAAATAGTTTACATTTCAATGGCATATAGAATATATATTAATATATACATATCCCATGTATTTTCATCTGATCAAGAAATGAAACCTCAGTTAACACCCCAAAAGCCACCTTTGTGCTCTTTTCCAATAACCATCATTTCCCAAGACGTAATCATTATCCCCAGGGATTTCGTGACAGTCCTCACTTATTTGGACAAGTTTGTCGCAAAATCTACAAAACTTTAATAGCTCTGAAGTGGTGGTGTTACAACACATAGATGATATTTTTCTCTGTGCTGAGACAGAGAAAGCTTGTTCGCAACCCTCAGAAGATTTCTTAAACTTTCTGGCAGGCTGTGGTTATAAGGCATCAAGAGAAAAGGCTCAGCTTTGTCAACAATCAGTTAGATATCTGGGCCTAATCATATCAGAAGGGACTAGGGCCATAGGCCCTGAGAAAATTAAGCCTATACTAAATCATCCCTTACCTATGACTTTAAGACAATTGAGAGGATTTTTGGGAATCACAGGTTACTGTCGCACTTGGATTCCAGGTTATGGGGAACTTGCCCGGCCTTTATACAAACTTATAGCTGAAACTCAATACTCTTGCCTGGAAAATCCCATGGACGGAGAAGCCTGGTAGGCTGCAGTCCATGGGGTCGCTAAGAGTTGGACATGACATTAGTGACTTCACTTTGAATTTTTCACTTTCATGCTTTGGAGAAGGAAATGTCAACCCACTCCAGTGTTCTTGCCTGGAGGATCCCAGGGATGGGGGAGCCTTGTGGGCTGCTATCTATGAGGTCGCACAGGGTCGGACATGACTGAAGCGACTTAGCAGCAGTAGCAGCAACCATTATTCCAGTTTCTAATAGCATAGATTAATTTTACCTTCCTTATGTTTTATAGAAATGGAATAATGGGTGTATATATTTCTGTGTTTTGCCTCTATTGCTTTACATGATATCTAGGAGAATTCATTTTATTGCCCGATTTTATGCTCTGTGTAAGTGGAATCACATGTACTTTTTTGTGTGTCTAGATTCTCTGCTCAACATATTTCTGAGATTCATCCACATTATTGTATGTGCCAGATTCCCATTCCTCTTTATTGCACAGAAATACAACAACTTGTTTGTTCATTCACCAGTCAATGGACATTTGAGTTTCTCATTTTGGATTCTTATAAAATAATGCTACTGTAAACATTTTAATTCTTAGTGTCTTGTGGGGAATATGTGTATGCATTTCTGTTGGTTATATACCGATGAGAACTGGTGTTTGGAATTTCTGGGTCATAATGCTTTGTATATATTTGTTTTCAAATGATTGCTTTTATTTACATTTTCATCAATAGTTTGATGAAAGTCCGGTCCTATTTGCTACATACCCTTATGTTTTTGCAATCAAAAATGTTTGGCCATTTTGGAAGGTGTGTAATAACAATGAATTGGGGTTTATCTTGTATCTCTCTGATTATGAATGAAGTTGGTCACTTTGACCATTTGGAAATTTTCTTTTCTGAAGTGTATGCTTAAGCCTTTTTTTTTTTTTTTCTCTTGGGCTGTATATATTTTTGAATATTTATTTGAGAATTTCTTTTTACATTCCATATATGAGACCATCATCAGATGTTTGTTATATCTTTACCTTCTAGGAGTCTCAGTTCCTTGTTGGGTGTTGGCAGGAGGCCTTAGTTCCTCAACAGGTAGACTTCTCCCTGCTTCCCAGCCTCTCACAGAGAGAGAGCGAAGAGGGAGCCACCGTGCCTTTAATGACCTAACCTCTGAAGTTGGATTTATATTTCTATTTTTTTCCCTATTCAATAAAAGGAAGTCATGAAATCCAACATGTTAAAAGTGATGGGAACTGGGCTCCACATTTTGAAGGCAGCGTCAAAGGATTTGTGGAATATTTTAGGCCATGATTCCTGAGGAAATTTTTTTTTCATCCAAATTGTCAAATTTTGTCATTCAAATTGTCAAATTTACTTGCATACCATTATGCACAATATTCTCTTGTCATATTGTATTACTATCTTATTTTGGAAAAAAATCTTAAAAATACAGCAAAGTTGAAAGAATTTTCCCATGAACATCTGTAATATTTAATTCTATCGATAACACTTTACTTGGCCTGCTTTGTTAGTTATCTGCTTACCTATCTACTCCTCTGAAGTGTTAGTTACTCAGTCATGCCTGACTCTTTGTGACCCAATGAACTGTAGTCTGCCAGGCTCCTTTGTCCATGGGATTCTCTAAGCAAGCATACTGGAGTGGGTTGCCATTTCCTTCTCCAGGGGATCTTCCCAACCCAGGGATCAAACCTGGCTCTCCTACCTTGCAGGCAGATTCTGTATCATCTGAGCCACCAGGGAAGCCCTTCCACTCCTCTACCCATCCATAAAACATTTAACTTTGTTTGGATTCACTTCAAAGTAAATTGCAAATATTGATATACTTCTCCCTAAATGCGTCCACATGCACATCACTAACTGTACTTCAATATTTGCTTACAGTTTATTTCTCTTAAGGTAATAGTTATGTGCAATGAAATGCACAAAACTGAAGTATGCATACATAGATTCTGACAGATGCAAACACCTGTGTAATCCATACTTCATCCGGACTAGGACATCATCACTCCAGAAAATTCCCTTTTTTTTAGAGGCCCTGGTTTTCTGATGAAAATCTCCACAATTTCATCTAACTCATTAGTCTTTCATTTTCTTTCAAATTAATTAATTAATTGCCATGCCACATGGTTTATGGGATCATAGTTCCCTGACCAGGGATTGAACCTGGGCCCTTGGCAGTTAAGCTGAGGAATTCCCATCTTCTACTTTCTTAATCATGTTAATTAACGTTATTTTAAAATCCTTATTGCTAATTCCAGGATTGGAGTAATCCATAGATCTGCTCCTATTATCTACTTTTTGCAAAGATTACTGTTTGGAATTTGCACTGTGTGGTGAACACCGGGGCTAAAGGACTGTAAGAACCAGAGATGCTCTGGGTGATGCTGTCTTTCACCAAAGACAGTCCCCCTTTCTTCTATTAGGTGTACAGGGAGAGGAGCTGACCCCCGAATCCCATCAGAGTCTGAGCTGAGTTAGGTTTGTGCTGGAGTTTAGTGAGAGTTAGCGTACATTTAATTTTTCCTATTCCTAGAGTCTGATCGTTCTAGGGTTTTGACTGAGCCTTTGGCTCAGATGGTAAAGAATTTGCCTGCAATGCAGGAGACCTGGGTTTGATTCCTGGGTTGGGAAGATCCCCTGGAGGAGGGCATGGCAACCCACTCCAGTATTCTTGCCTGGAGAATCTCCATGGACAGAGGAGCCTGGTGAGCTACAGTTCAGGGGGTCACAAAGAGTCGGACACGACTCAGTGGCTAAGCACAGCACACACAGCACAGTTGAGTCTTTGTCTCCTTAAGTTCTGAAAGACTGAGAGGGCCTATTCTCTTCAGAGGATTTCAGTTTAACTCCTCAGCCTCCTGCTGCGCTTAGCCTCGGATCTGGCTAGTGCTTTGAAGGAGAGACTGCTTTGGTGGGTCTGATCAGTGACTTTAATGATCAGTCAAATGACTTTAATGATCAGCCCTTCTCTTTGCAATGTATTTGTTTCCTAATTAGCACAGAGCAGAGGAGATTTCATTTTGCATTTTAGAGGCTTTTAGTCTAGTCCATACCTCCCCTGCACTCAGGAAATGTCCTGCAGGGAAGACTGGGCAGGCATGCATTTGAAGTTTCTCAAATTTCCAATTGTTCACTCCACCCTTGTAACAACCACTAAAAGCTTTGATGTTTCCTTTTTCCTTGACAGAGGGCCTCTGTTTGGACCAAGACCAATGGGTGAGTTGGCACCCAGAAGCAGAAAATTTTTTCCAAGGGAAAACTTGCTGGACATTGTTTTCTTACCCCAAATGGTTCCATCTCCTGTGGAATTTAACTTCATCTTGTCTTCATTCCTTCCACAGCTTCCCGATTTCCACAAAACATACTTTTTGTAATCAACACAGCCTTTTGTATTTGTTGCTGCAGAAGCTTTTGCCTGCTATGACATACTGTACTTCAAAGTCTGTCCATGATAATTTTAATACACTAAAGTGATTTTATGTTTTATATTTTATTGTTTCTTACTTTATAAAACTCAGCTCTGTACCTCTCAAGTCCATCCACGTTGCTACATACACAGATATAACAAATTGTTTCTACTGTTGCAAAATATTTCATTTTATCTACTTGATTGCCTGTTGATGAGCATTTATCTTACCGGTATTCCTTGTACCACACATCATACACGTTTTCCCTTATGGTTCCACAAAAGAATTCAATTGGTATCTACATCAAGGACTAGAATTTCTAGCTTGTAGGGCAGCATATACTTAGCTCAATTTGCTCCTATTCTACAGAAAGTGAAAACTGCTCAGTCGTGTCCAACTCTTTGTCGTCCCATGAACTATATAGTCCATGGAATTCTCTAGGCCAGAATACTGGAATGGGTAGCCTATCCGTTCTCCAGGGGATCTTCACAACCCAGGAATCGAACTGGGGTCTCCTGCATTGCAGGCAGATTCTTTACCAACTGAGCTATCAGGGAAATCCTAGCTCCATTTGGATAGTATCATATTGCTCCTAGAATGGCTGTGCTGTGCAAAGTTTCTTATATTCCCACATTTTCACCAAGAGTTGTTGCTCAGTCACTGTCATGTCTGACTCTTTGCGACTCCATGGACTGCAGCACGCCAGGCTTCCCTGTCCTTCACCATCTCCCAGAGCTTGCTCAAACTCATGTCCATCCAACCATCTGGTCCTCTGTCATCCCCATCTCCTCATGCCTTCAATCTTTCCCAGCATCAGGGTCTTTTCCAATGAGTCAGTTCTTTGTATCAGGTAGCCAAAGTATTGGAGCTTCAGCTCCAGCTTCAGCTCCAGCATCAGTCCTTCCAATGAATATTCAGGACTGATTTCCTTTAGGATGGACTGGTTTGATCTCCTTGCAGTCCAAGGGACTCTCAAGAGTCTTCTCCAACATCACAGTTCAAAAGCATCAATTCTTGGGTGCTCAGCCTTCTTACTTCCGTACACGACAACTGGGAAAACCATAGCTTTGTTCAGTTCAGTTCAGTCGCTCAGTCGTGTCTGACTCTTTGCGACCCCATGAATTGCAGCACACCAGGCCTCCCTGTCCATCACCAACTCCCAGAGTTCACTCAGATTCACGTTCATCGAGTCAGTGATGCCATCCAGCCATCTCATCCTCTGTCGTCCCCTTCTCCTCCTGCCTCCAATCCCTCTCAGCATCAAAGTCTTTTCCGATGAGTCAACTCTTCGCATGAGGTGGCCACAGTACTGGAGTTTCAGCTTTAGCATCATTCCTACCAAAGAAACCCCAGGACTGATCTCCTTCAGAATGGACTGGTTGGATCTCCTTGCAGTCCAAGGGACTCTCAAGAGTCTTCTGCAACACCACAGTTCAAAAGCATCAATTCTTCGGTGCTCAGCTTTCTTTGGTAGTCCAACTATCACATCCATACGTGACTACTGGAAAAACCATAGCCTTGACTAGACGGACCTTAGTCAGCAAAGTAATGTCTCTGCTTTTGAATATGCTGTCTAGGTTGATCATAACTTTCCTTCCAAGAAGTAAGCGTCTTTAAATTTCATGGCCGCAGTCACCATCTGCAGTGATTTTGGAGCTCCCCAAAATAAAGTCAGCCACTGTTTCCACTATTTCCCCATCTATTTGCCATGAAGTGATGGGACCGGATGCCATGATCTTCGTTTTCTGAATGTTGAGCTTTAAGCCAACTTTGTTAGCTTTGTTAGCACCATCTAACTAGATATTTTTGTCAGTCTGTTGGATGTTCTCAAAGTGTGATCTAGGAAACCCTGAGAGTCCTTGAAACCCTTTTAGGGAGTCTGCAAGGTCAAAACTCTTTTCATACCAATATTGGCTTTATCTGATCTTTAACTCTCATTCTTGCATGAATGTAAACTTTTCTGGAGGCTACAAGATATGTGATATTCAATGGGTTGAATGCAGAGGTAAATATGAGATTCCAACTATTTTTAAATTAACATTAAGCTGGATATTAGAGAGACATGTAAAAATACACAGTAGTATCACTCATTACTAAATTTTTGTTTTATTTTGGAATATATAGTTACTTTTCACAAAAATATTTATGTTAACTTGTAATAGATTTGTTATTCTTACTTTAAAATAAATAAAGATTTTCAGCTTTAATTTCTAAAGTGGTAAATATAAGTTGATGTCTCTCTCATATATAAAAGCTCTTTGTTCCTTGATGTTGTTTAAGACTGCAGGGGGATCCTGAGATTAAATGTTTGAGAGCTGTTGGTATAAAGATGATATAAAGCAGGACCTGATAAGAATATGATGATATACTGGTCATGGGTCAGCATCAGGTGGTAAAAAGTATTGGGGCTATTTTAAGGGTAAGACCCTTAAAGTACTGATGAACTTTGTGTCAGAGAAGAAGATTCTCTCCCTTGAGGATGGCTTGTCATAGCTCTAATTCTTGCTTGTATTGTTCATGGCTAAGTGTTACATTTAAGGGTTACATTTCAAATCTTGAAATATGATGCTATGAAAGTGCTGCACTCAATATGCCAGCAATTTTGGAAAACTTAGCAGTGGCCACAGGACCAGAAAATGTCAGTTTTCGTTCCAATCCCAAAGAAAGGCAATGCCAAAGAATGCTCAAACTACCACAAAATTGCACTCATCTCACATGCTAGTAANCTGGGAGGGATTAGGGACAGGAGGAGAAGGGGATGACAGAGGATGAGATGGCTGGATGGCATCACCGACTTGAGAGACATGAGTTTGAGTGAATTTCAGGAGTTGGTGATGGGCAGGGTGGCATGGCATACTGCGATTTATGGGGTTGCAAAGAGTCTGACACAACTGAACGACTGAACTGAAGGGTTACATGCTGACCCATGACCAGTGTATCATCATATTCTTATCAGGTCCTACTGGTAGTTGCGGTATTTGTAATGCGGTTGGTTGGTTTCAAACATAGACATTGTGCCTTGTATTAACATTGTCCTTTGTGAGTTACTCATCAGTCTTTACTTCTGTCGTCCATTAGTACAGATGACACCACCCTTATGGAAGAAAGAGAAGAGGAACTAAAAGGCCTCTTGATGAAAGTGAAAGAGGAGAGTGAAAAACCGGCTTAAAACTCAATATTCAAAAAAGTAAGATCATGGCATCCAGTCCCATCACTTCATGGTAAATAGATGGGGAAACAATGGAAACAGGGACAGACTTATTTTCTTGGGCCTCCAAATCACTGTGGATGGTGACTGCTGCCATGAAATTAAAAGATGCTTGCTCCTTGAAAGTAAAGCTTTGACTAACCTAGACAGCATATTAAAAAGCAGAGACATTACTTTGCCGACAAGGTCCATCTAGTCAAAGCTATGGTTTTTCCAGTAGTCATGTATGGATGTGAGAGTTGGACTATAAAGAAAACTGAGCACTGAAGAATTGATGCTTTTGAACTGTGGTGTTGGAGAAGATTCTTGAGAGTCCCTTGGACTGCAAGGGGATCAAACCAGTCAATCCTAAAGGAAATCAATCCTGAATATTCATTGGAAAGACTGATGCTGAAGCTGAAACTACAATACTTTGCCCACCTGATACAAAGAACTGACTCACTGGAAAAAACCCTGATGCTGGGAAAGATTGAAGACAGGAGGAGAAGGGGACAATAGAGGATGAGATGGTTGGATGGCATCACTGAATCAATGGACATGAGTTTGAGCAAGCTCTGGGAGATGGTGAAGGACAGGGAGGCCTGGCATGCTGCAGTCCATAGGGTCACAAAGAGTTGGACCCGACTGAGTGACTGAACTGAACTGAATAACACAGTAGCTGCAGAGATCCACAGATAATGAATTTCGGAGGAGAGTAGTAAATGAGAGTGTGAAGTTGAGGATTAAGAAAAGTTGGAGCAGTCAAGACTGGGCGCCCCACTGTGGTGCTCTCTGGAAGAGAGGGAGCTGGGCCCCTGGTTGCCTTGTTGATTTGATGAGAATGAAATCTGTTTTTGTAGAGCCATTTTGTAGAGCTATTTTCTGCAACCATTCCCTTCTAGGAGGCAGGCCTGTGCCAAGGCCAGGAATGAGCATCTTCCCCACAACTGTTTCACGTATTTTCTTCATCTTACTACTGCTAATGTTGATTAGGAGTCAGACCTGCTGGGCAGTGTTTCAGAGACCAATATGGTTAGAGGAAATGGGCGAGGCCTGGAGTTTTTCCCGCTTACAACTTCCTCATGTATTTAGAGATAAAAGTTTCTGTTTTATTTCTTGGACATGCATTTTGCTTCAGAAATGTAATCTCCCCTTTCCCATAGCCAATTCCAAAATATTCACCAGAACATGATAATGTAAAGCTGACATTATCCCAAATCCACATAATGCAGTGTGGTGTTTTTATATTACTTACTGAATGACAAGTCATGTCCTTATCTATAAAATGGGAAATAAAAATATCGACTCCCATGGTGTGTTATAAGTACAAAATAGGATAATGCATATGGAAATATTTTTTTCAAATGCTCAGTTGCTATAGAAGTGTGAATTGTCATTAGGTATCTGGAAATTGACCTTAGTTTTCCCCTGGACTTGAAGCTCTATGATTTAACTCAGCAGGTATCTTCCTACTTTGGGGAGGTTGAAAGTGAAAGTGAAAATGTTAGCCCTTAAGTCATGTCCAACTCTTTACAACCCCATAGAATACAGCCTGCCAGCCTCCTCTGTCCATGGGATTTCCCAGGTAAGAATACTGGAGTGGGTGGCCATTCCCTTCTCCAGGGGATCTTTCCAAACCAGGGCTCAAACCTGGGTCTCCACCATTACAGGCAGATTCTTTACCATCTGAGCAATCTGGGTTAGTTTCCAGCTAAGTTGGAGGGCAGCAGCTGGGGTGAGAACATCATGTGGTGTTTCCTGAGAAACCATCCCCAAAAGGAGGACACTCTGCGCACCACCAGGCCACGTATTATCAGTGATAATGAGCTTGACTAATTGAATTTTAATGTGCACAAATGTCAGAGAAGACTATAAAGAAACTGTGTTAGGTGCCTGCATGTGGCCTGATTGTAGTGTGGCCTGAAGTAGCCAAAGAAGAAGGAAAAGGATAAAGAACAAGGGATTATAGACACCCACAAAAACATGCGTGTTGTCACAGCTGAGCATTTGTGAAAATATTACATATATGCATGTGAGTATAGGTACTGAAAATAAAAGATGAAGTAGGCTACTTTGTGTATTTATGCCAATAACTGGGTTTACTTTGCATATGAAATCGAATCCAACAAATTGGTGGTTGGGCTTAAGTCTTATGATTGCTCAAAAGCCAGCATCTCTGACTCTAGACCAAAGGTACTGTTCTACTAAAGAAAGAGTACATTATAGCAACTGAGTAGCTTGAAAAATCGGGACTTCAGAAAAGTTTTGTAGCTTAAAAAATTGAGCAAATTAGGCTTGGAATGTAGTTTACTCTGAATAAAATACGGGAACTAAGAAAAAAAGATGTGCTCAGAGGAGCTCAGGAAAATTCAGGTTAGATGAGGTTAGAAGTAGGTGGAACCAGAAATGGAATATGACACTCACAGATCAAAAGAGAAATGATTCACGTGGGGGACCAAAACCCTCTATGCTCTGTGCCCTTGGCATCGAGGTCCCAAGAAGTCTGTCCTTGACTTCCTCTTCTCAAGCCGCATTCTCCCCCTGGAATTGGAGTATGTGGAAATACTAAGGGGAGGCACATAGAAAACCATGGGGACAATATCTACTCTGGGAAAAAATAAAATGGAGCAGGTAGGGAAACATAGTACATAGTAAAGTGCTGAGAATGAAAATTGTCATGTACCCATACTGAGAGGAGAGGAGAAGGGTACTGAGGGTGGGGAATATGAGAGAACTAAATCCCAGTCAAATTGAACTGGCAGTGATTCCCCAAGCAAATAATGATGAAAAAACTGTAACTACTATTCTAGGCCCCGAATTATTTCTCAATTAGATGGATCAATAAATAGCATTGTAAGCATATTAGTTAGAAAATCCTGATTTTAATCTTTGCTGTGTGACCCTGGGCAAATTATTTGGCCATTTGGAGCCTAATCATTTTTAGTTACAAATTGGGAATTATTCAGGCTTCTCAAATAGTGCTCAGTTCAGTTCATTCGCTCAGTCGTGTCCAGCTCTTTGCAACTCCATGAACCACAGGATGCCAGGCCTCCCTGTCCATCACCAACTCCCGAGTTTACCCAGACCCATGCTCATTGAGTCCGTGACGCCATCCAGCCATCTCATCCTCGGTTGTCCCCTTCTCCTCCTGCGCCCAATCCCTCCCAGCATNACTGTCTGCCATAAGGGTGGTGTCATCTGCATATCTGAGGTTATTGATATTTCTCCTGGCAATCTTGATTCCAGCTTGTGCTTCCTCCAGCCCAGCGTTTCTCATGATACTCTGCAAATAAGTTAAATAAGCAGGGTGACAATATGCCTAGTGCCATATTATTCTTAGGAAAGTGAAGTTTTGTCCATTCATCATCCATTCATTCATGAAATGCTATTTGCATTAAGTAGCAACTTGTATGTGACACTGTTCCAGGCAGAGATGTGAAGATAACTAACATCGCTTCTCAAGGAGCTTGCAGACTCTTAAGGAAGCAGACAGATAAGGATGAGAAATACTCTGGAAGAATCATGAAACCATTCATTCAGTTTTTTAAATTCATGTAAGGAACAGATGCATCGTAGTTTTAACGACCTAGATGCTGATGCTGTGACTTAATGGGATATAAAGAGCAATGCAATTGGGTTCATTCCCTAAAATTGCTCAGTAGATTTCCTGGAGATGAGAAAGAAAGACAAGTAGGAAAAGAGTTCCAAGCAGATGAGGAAGGAAATTAGGCTGCAGGCAGTCCAAGGAAAATCCAAGATCTCTGGGTGGAACTGAGGTCTTGATGTCATCCCTGGGTTGGTGATGATATCCAGCCATACCATTGACAATCTCTGCCATCTTGGCCAATGCTCTTTCCACTTCTTAATCTCAACTTCCTCAAGTGCCCAAATAAGGAAGATAACCTCTCCATTAAACAAGCCTGAAGGTTTTTGAGAAGTCCAAAGGAGGGAAGTATGTGAAATTTCTTTGGAAATTGGAAAGAGTAAGTATTATATAAAATAGAAGAGGTGATCATTNGAGAAGGGTATGACAGAGGATGAGATGGCTGGATGGCATCACCGACTCAATGGACATGAGTTTGAGTGAACTCCGGGAGTTGGTGATGGACCGGCAGGCCTGGCATTCTGCGATTCATGGGGTCCCAAAGAGTCGGACACTACTGAGCAACTGAACTGAACAAGACCCTTGAGAGTCCTTGGACTGCAAGGAGATCCAACCGTTCCATCCTAAAGGAAATCAGTCCTGAATATTTATTGGAAGTACTGATACTGAAGCAGCAACTCCAATACTTTGGCCACCTAATGTGAAGAGCCAACTCATTGGAAAAGACCCTGATGCTGTAAAAGATTGAAGATAAAAGAAGGGGGTGTCAGATGTTGAGATGGTTAGATAGCATCACCTACTCAATAGACATGAATTGGCACAAACTCTGGGAAATAGTGCAGGACAGAAGAGCCTGACATGCTACAGTCCTTGTAATTGCAAAGATTTGGATGCTACTTAGCAATGAAACAACAACAAATTAGTTTACACAATTGTTTTAAATATGATAATTTCTCTTCCTTTTAAAAAAAGCATCTATGAAATGATTTTTATTTCAATATTTAGCAACACACAGACATACACACACACCCATAGATAGTCATTTGTTTTTGATGACCATACATATAGATCAGATCAACGAAGTTTCCTACATAGTAACTCTTCATGTATNCATGCATTTTTTTGGTAAACATTAACAATATAATCTATCTAAAGAAATAAAATAAAAACACATAACTACAATGAGTCCTAAAGTCAGAGAATAAAATAATAAAGAGGATATTTTGCACAGTTACTTCTTGACTATGCTAACAAGTATTATCTCCATTTTATTAACAATTTAAAGGAATTGCAATATTATTTAATTTTTAGATAAATTTTCAAATTTACCACCAATAACTACTTTGCTGTCCTTAGGTGTATCTTGTGTTCTTTTTCAGAATTTTCTAATAATTCATTTTATTTTAACAATTCATTATTTCTTTTGTTTAGACTTTACTTTCCTAAGTTTTGATGTGGAATATTTTTTACCAGATATGATTAGCAAAAGCAAAATGCCAACTTGATAATTGATTAGGGGTGAATTTTTAAAATTCCAAATGGTTGTTTTTATCCCCATTTCTTTCTTTATCCTCAGATGTTTTTCTTTATGGTCTGAGAATGGTATCTACTTAGGTCAACTGAACGTAACAGAAAAGCTGATGGAAATTAGATTAAACAGTAACAATTTTTTATTTCACTTAAGAAGTTCAGAAATAAAGATTGCCATGGTTGGTTCTGAGTTCAGTGATCTCATCAAGTACGAAGACTCTTTCCTTTATGTTTGGTCCATCTTCTTTGTATTGGTAGTGTTTGTCCTCATGGATCCATGATACTTGGATCACATCAATCCCAGGTATCATTTTATCTCAAGACNCACACACACACACACACACACACACACACAGACGCACTTGAAAAATAGTGTTTCAATACATTTAACCTCTTGTGTTATTATTATTATTATTTACATATTTCTATCATGGCTCTTAAGCGAGGCACTCATCTCCATCAGCAGTGGCAAAGGACTCAGATTTTCACAGAAGCTTTCTAGAAGCATGGATCTTTACTGTTGGGAATCTAAACTGACAGACATCTCTGTGTCTGAGATGTATTTCCTAAAATAAAAATAATTTAAATTCTCGCTACTTTAGTTGCCTAACTTATATAATTAATGCTATTTGCATAATTCAGTAGAGTTTATGCATTCTTTTCACAAGTTTAAATTTTTAATCCTCATAAAAATCTTGGGGGCAGATGGTATTTATTAGCAGGAATTATGCTTTTTTTTTAATTGGTGAGGAAACTCATGTGCAGATAGATGAAGAGAGTTGTTCAAAGTCACAGAACTGAGAGGTGGCTTGAACTTGACCTTGAAAATTCTATCCTTTTCTCTTGCCTATAGTTCAGTGGTTCTCAACGGGTGTTCCCCAGACCAGCATCATCAGCATTGACTGGGAATTTATAAATCACTGGGCCCCATTCCAGACCTATTGGAAACTCTGGAGAGGGAGCATGGCAGTCCGAGTCTAAATAGTTTTTCTAGGTGATTCTGATATACGTTAATATTTGAGAACCACTGCTCTAGTTTGTGGGCTTCCCATGTGAAGCTAGTGGGAAAGAACCTGCCTGCCAATGTTGGAGGTGTAAGAGATGAGGGTTCTATTCCTGGGTCAGGAAGATTCCCTGGAGGAGGGCATGGCAACCCACTCCAGTATGCTTGCCTGGAGAATNTTGTGGGCTTCCCATGTGAAGCTAGTGGGAAAGAACCTGCCTGCCAATGTTGGAGGTGTAAGAGATGAGGGTTCTATTCCTGGGTCAGGAAGATTCCCTGGAGGAGGGCATGGCAACCCACTCCAGTATGCTTGCCTGGAGAATCCCATGAACAAAGGAGCCTTGTGGGCTACAGTCCATAGGGTCACAAAGAGTTGGACACGACTGAAGGGACTTAGCACGCAAGCACGCTCTAGTTTGTAGCTTTTTAAGTCTTCACACTTATATCTCTCAGGCATTTGCTTTACTCTTGATGTCTTATTATCAGCATTGCATAGTGCTGTTTTCATCTTCTAGGAAACAGAATCTCAAGAAGTTACTCAAGGACTTGCCTGGTGGTCCAGGGGTTAAGAATTCAGCTGCCAATGCAGGGGACTCGGATTTGATCCCTGGTCTGGGAAGATCCTATATGCCCTGGGGTAACGAAGCCCATGCTCCACAACTACCGAGACCACACTCTGGAGCCTGTGCTCTGCAACAAGAGAAGCCCCTGCAATGAGAAGCCCATGCACGGCAACTAGAAAGTTTATCCCCCATTTGCTGCAACTAGCAAAAGCCTGTGAGCAGCAACAAAGACCCGGTGCAGCCAAAAACAAATAAAATTCAAAAAAAAGGTTACCCAAGTTACTCAAGGTCACACAGCTAGTAAAGGGCAGACCTGGGCATGACCTAGAACCCAGGACTTCTGACACCAGCCCATCCTGTCCTCTCTGTTACATGCTGTTTTTCTATAACTTACTTTTATATAGGACTTTATTTTTTCAAGTTAAATAGTTTCATTGAATTTCTGGGTACAAATGGGATATTATTGCTGTATATCATAAGCATTTTTTAAGGTTTCAAAAGCAAGATATGTGCATGAAGCAAATGAGAAAATATAAGTGGATGAGAAAAAACGAGAAATTAAAAACACCATATTTCCTCTGCATTCTTAATTACTTAATGTCTGTCCTTCCTGATATTTTTGTATGGATACATATGCCTTTCTTTTTTCTGAAATGAGATCATATTACATATACTGTTTACAGCTTGCTTTACTGGGTTGCCTTTTAAGATATATGGTTTTATATGATTTTCTTCCCACTGCACACACACACACACACACACACACACACACACCCCACACACACAAACACACACACACTTCACTAACAATACCTGCCCCAACCATGTTCCTTCAGGCTTCAGATTACAGTGGTAAAGACAGGGAAATCCACATTGCATGGGAAGCTTTATACCTTCAATTGTAGTACCAGAATGGCTCTACTTAGGCATAACTACAGTTCTGAGTTGTGTTTATTATCCATATTTTAAGATAGGGGATTGGAAGTTCAGTGAGAGGTTAAACAAATTTCCCGCTGTCATCCAGCTGGGAAGTGGCAGAGCCAGGGTATGTACTGAGATCAGACTAATTCCAAAGTTTATTTTCTGAATACTTAGCAGGGCCATATGATTTGTAATTCAAGTAGGATGCATCAGCTTTGAGAGGGGTTGAGTCTAGAGCACTGTACACAGCCAAAATGGCAGAATAGGGAACTTCCAAAGTCCTTTCATTGACAAAAAGCAACAAACAAAAGTGACAAAAATGTTCAAAATAGACCTTCTTGGAACTCTGGGTACTAACCAAAATCTTCTAGCCACCAGGGGAACATATGCGCAAAAAAAGAAAAAGCTGACTCTCGGTGAGAGAGCTCTGTGGCATTGTGACTTATCCTGACTGCATTTCCTGCTCTCAACCCAGTGTGGGCCTTGGAGACAGCAGGCTGTACTCTTGGAATGTAAGTACCAGTACTAGAAGGAGCATGACAGACCTTATTCATCAAGAACTGAGATTATTTGTTTTGACCTGCCTGGTGCCTCTCTGAAAGATAATAAAAAGGCTTGCCTATATTTTGCCTGACCTGGTCACCTCCTTCTCCCCACTGGCTGATGGGACTACAGGGAGAAGAGCCTGTGTGTGGAGAATGTTTAAAGGCAAATGTATCCAGGTGGCAGAGTGGTAAAGGATCTGTCTACCAGTTCAGGAGACGCAAGAGACTTGTGTTCAATCCCTGGTTCAGGAAGATCTCCTGGAGGCGGAAATGGCAACCCATTCAGTATTCTTGCCTGAAAAATTCCATGACAGAGGAGCCTGGCAGGCTACAGTCCATGGGGTCACAAAGACTCAGACACAACTGAGCGACTCAGCACACATGCACGCATGTGTTAGCAACTGTCGCCCGGGGCAAGAGATAACAGCAGGGGCAAACACAACATTAACCAAGAATATTGGGCAGAGTGGCTAGAGAGTGATGTGTTTTTGAAAATAAGGGCTTTGAAAAGAGCCCACATGTTCCTGGGAATCTGGAAGACCACACACATCATTAAGGCTGGGCACATGCTCAGAAATGACCTGAGAAGAACCATAGCTCTCACCTCTGGCCTACCTTCAGACAGCGTTATTTACAATAACCCCCCAAATGGAAGCAACCCAAATGTCCACCAACTGTTGTATGGATAAACAGTTAAAATGTGATATATCTATGCAATGGAATATTATTCAGCCCCCCAAAATGCTGTGGTTATATATGTGACAATATGGACAGACCTTGACAACATTAAGCTGAGTGAAAGAAACCAACATGAAAGGCTGCATGTTGTATGATTCTATGTATATGAAGTGACCGGAAGAGGTAAATCAGTAGAGATGGAAAGCAGATTACTTGTTGCCAGGGACCAGGAGGCAGAGGGAATAGGAAGTGATGGGGTTTCTTTTTGAGCCAATGGAATATTCTGAAATTAGTGCTGATGGTTGCACATTAATGTGAATGTACCCCAAACCACCATATATATATATANCTGTGGCCGGGGGTTTGGAGGATCAGCTCTACCCGCTTCCCAAGCACTGGGGAAACAGGATAATTGGAGCGCTGGTACCAGAAAACAAAGAATGGATGCTGGACAAGAAAGTTAACAAACGTCCACGCAAACTCGGAAGGAGGCTTTAGTCTCTTGTTACATGAAATGGTGATGTGATGATGATATTAATGAACATAATCACTAATGCTTATGAAATCCCCACTGTATTCCAAGCTCTATCTACAAACAATCCTGATCATAGCACTGTAAGACCAGCGTTAGTGTGCCCTTCTACTAAGGATAACACTGAAGCTCAAAAAGATTAAATGAGCTGCCAAGATTGAGTAGCTATTAAGCGAGGAAGTCAGGATTTTAACCAAAGTCTCTCTTTCTGTCCTAGCTCAGTCTATTGTGCCTGTCCCTAAGTAAGCATTTCCTGCTTGTGATTTGATAAAGAAAAAATGGTACATGTGTGTGTATGTGTGTATCTGTCTGTTGAGAACTGAGAGACAGATGGCTAAGGAGACAAATCACACAGGGAAAAAAGATGCTTTGAGAGTGGGCACCCCTGATTGCATGGGAGTGTCCCATCAGCAGTATATTTTGCATCTCTGGAAACGCACAGGCCCACAGGTGGCTGGGAGACCCCCGTCTATGGGGACTCTGTGAGGTGGGCAGGCAGTTTTTCCACATCACATATTTCTATGGCTTTGTTTTCCTTGTCAAGTTCCCAACAGCTGCGAAACTTATTAAGACAGAATCATGTTGCATATTCATCAGACGACTTGTTAATCATCTGCTAGGCCCCTCCGGAGAGCAGGAGTCCTGGAGCTCAAATGATGAGTAACAGACAGCGTGTCCTCACCCGCTCTTGAGGGTTGGTATTGGCAATTATATAAAAGTTTTCGGGAAAGCGGGTTTAAAGCAGGAGAATTTGTTGTTTGTGACTACACTATGATTTCTTTTTGATCATCTACTTGTTATCTTCCTCTATTCCCAGTGTTTAGGTAACATAGGAATACTCTCCAGTTTACAGAAGGGAAATCAGACCCAAAGAATGAATGAAGGGCTTCGGTGCAGGGCATGCTGGAATTCAGGTCTCTTAGTCCTTCATTCATGGGCTTCCCTGGTGACTCAGTGGTAAAGAATTCGCCTGCAGTGCAGGAGATGCAGGTTCCATCCCTGATCCAGGAAGATCCCCTGGAGAAGGAAATGGCAACCCACTCCAATATTCTTGCTTGGGAAAGGCCATGGGCAGAGGAGCCTGGTGAACTACAGTCCACGGGGGTGCAAAAGAGTCACACACAACTTAGCGACTAAACAACAACCCTTCATTCAGCAGCCCTAGGAGTGGGGATCTTTCATCTGTGCTTTGCTGCAAGAAGCTGCTCATTNAGAGAATGGCAACCCACTCCAGTATTCTTGCCTGGAGAATTCCATGGACAGTGGAGCCTGGTGGGCTACAATCCATGGGGTTGCAAAGAGCTGAGATTTTACGTCAAATTTTACCTCAAATAAAGTAAAAATAAAGCAGAAAAAGCAAAAGCACAAACACACAAAAAGGGGCTGCTCTAGTAGCTTCGAAATGCATTTGAAGCGATGCTTCCATGGCAACAATTTCTGAAGTAACTTCAACTCAGAGGAACTTTTCCTAATGTTGCATCATTCAGACAAGAGCCCTCAGAGGATTTTAGAGAAAAGTCAACTTTAATGAACCCCTGAGGTCTTATTTGCTCTTGAGTCCCAGGGAGAGTCTGCCTTCTGGGGCTTATTTGAAGTTTTTGATAATGAATTGTTTTCCCTCTATTTGTAGCATACGTGTTGCTGAAGTAAGCACCACTTTTCTTTAACGTAAATTTTGTGCATTGGGATTGAGGACAAGGATTGAGATTTATTAATAGTCTTGAGGGATGCAGCAAAATTCTAAGTGAGAAATCTATAAAAAAGTCATCATCACTTCTGAGTCTTGGTTGAATATTGGCCACAGAGAAATGTAAGCAATCATTGATAAGTGTGTTCATACCATCATAAACATAAATAGGCCTTGAGGACGATGGGTTTTGGCCTCTGTAGTATGATTTAATACCTTCTCCAAGGGAAGTCTACAACTTAACTCTGACTAAGAATATATCTAACCTACCCGCTCTCCGAGGTTTGAATTTTTCCCATATTGAGATTTATTGTTCTGGCTGAAAAGCCTGTCCTCATTCAGACAACAGTGACCTGAAATGAGGAATGTGGAGTACAGGTGATCACATACCAGGTTTGTTAGTCCTTGAGGTAATGGCTTTATTGTATCCCTTCCTGAAGTCAGTTGTGGAGTGTATGGAATTTAGAGGTGCCAAGGGTGGGTGTTTGGCATACAGAATTAGGTATATATAAGTACCTTCATGAAATGACTTATGATTTGTTAAATCATACGGAAGCTCTTCCTCTAAACTCTCAGTGTATCCGAATTTTTCTTTGCTTTGGGTTTAGTTATGGTTACTGAAGTTCGTGGTAGAAATATATTGCCGAGGGGGGATGCTTTACTGAGGCATGTTTACCCGAATGGACATTAGAGTAGCTGATATAACCGAGGACAACTTCGGCCATGTGTTTTCCAAGTCTTTGCACAAGTATTATTTCCACAATGAGGCCTACCTCACCACTCCGCCTACATTTGCAGCCCATGCTCCTCCTTTTCTATCATCTTTCCTTCCTTTATTTATGATCATATTAAGAATTGAGAAAAGTATCTTACATATTTATCCACACATTTTTACAGTTTTAGGTGCTCTCCAAGTTTATACTTACATTACATCTCATTTACATTGGTGGCTCAGACGGTAAAGCGTCTGTCTACAATGCGNTTTATTTATGATCATATTAAGAATTGAGAAAAGTATCTTACATATTTATCCACACATTTTTACAGTTTTAGGTGCTCTCCAAGTTTATACTTACATTACATCTCATTTACATTGGTGGCTCAGATGGTAAAGCGTCTGTCTACAATGCGGGAGACCCAGGTTCAATCCCTGGGTCGGGAAGATCCCCTGGGGAAGGAAATGGCAATCCACTCAAGTACTCTTGCCTGGCAAATCCCACGGACAGAGGAGCCTGGTAGGCTACAGTCCATGGGGTCACAGAGAGTCAGACACGACTGAGCGACTTCACTTACATTACATCAAGGTTAATTTTTACAATGTTAGGGGCTCCCCAGTCTTCCATCTTTTCTCCTTCTGCCTGGAGAACTTCCCTTCATGTTTCTATAGCACAATCAACTGGCAGCAGATTCTCCAAGCTTTTGTTTATATAACTTATTTATTTCACCTTCAATTCTGGAAGATGTTACCACTGAAAATAGAATTCAAGATTGATATTTCTTTCTGTACTTTAAAGATGCCATTCCATTATCTTTCCTCTTTATGCCTTTTGCACTTCTGATGAGTAGTCTAGTCATTCTTACTTTGTTCCCCTGTATGTAACGTGCTGTTTTTCTTCTGGTTGCTTTTAAAATGTTCTCTTTATGTCTGATATTCATCAATTTGACTATGATGCAGCTTTGTCCAGTTTTATTTTTGTTTATTCTGCTTGTAGATTCATTGGGCTCCTTGGAAATGTGGGTATATAGTATTCATATAACATGGNGGGGGTGAATTTACAGGGGAAGGGTACACTTAAGTGTGGAAGGGGCAAGAAGAGATAGCCACTTACTCCTCTTCCTCTGTGTGGAATGGAATATCTCCAGCCATATCAATGAACAAGGATGCCACAGTTATCACTGATTTCAAACTTCCAAATGTGAATGAGGGCCACCTAAAGGGAACACAAGGCCTGCGATCCAGGAGATGCTGCCATGCCCCAGTGGTGATTGCTGAAGAGCTGGCGGGGGGGAGGAGGGCAGTGGGATATGAGGAATCAAAAAAACAGGATTTGGCCCCAGATAGCTGAAGTGCATATGAAAGGAATGAATTCAGGTAGCGCAGAGGCTTGCATCTTCCCATACAAAGAAGAGTGCTAAATTCCTTACTTGATATCTAGGTTTCCTTACATAAAAATAATCTCTGATGTTCAGACTTACCTGTTCCCCTCCGTTGCAAACTTGTATATAGCCTGACTCCCTCTCCTGCCTTCTTGAAACAGTTTTCTCAGGGCTACTGAGATGCTGTCTACCGCGCTCAGAGTCCTAAACATTCCCACCAAATAAAATAACTACTTTCAGGCTGTGACTAATTTTTTAGTTGACATCTGTACGGAGAATAGCCATTCTCTTGATACAGAGATAGAGGACATCTCTTGATACAGAGATGGAGGTAAGGAACTGGTTCTACCTCTAATGTTGTGTGTTACTCAGTCTATCTGACTCTTTGCGTCCCCATGGACTGTGGCCTGCCAGGCTCCTCTGTCCCTGGGGATTCTCCAGGAAAGAATACTGGAGTGGGTTGCCATTTCCTTCTCCAGGGGATTTTCCCGACCCAGGGATCAAACCTGGGTCTCCTGCATTGCAGGTGAATTCTTTACTGTCTGAGTCACCGGGGAAGCCTGTCTACCTCTAATGCAGCTCTCTTCNTCTCCAGGAAAGAATACTGGAGTGGGTTGCCATTTCCTTCTCCAGGGGATTTTCCCGACCCAGGGATCAAACCTGGGTCTCCTGCATTGCAGGTGAATTCTTTACTGTCTGAGTCACCGGGGAAGCCTGTCTACCTCTAATGCAGTTCTCTTCTAAACCTAGAGCTCACTACCCATGAGACATGGCTCCGCCGTGATTGCTAGTCCGGGCTGACTTCACACACAGAGCAGAACTGCAGCCTTTCGCTTCCTCCTGATCTTAGGGAAGCCAGGGCTTCACCACTCTAACTGCTGAGGCTCTCAACTTCCCACGTTCTTCTTCTTTTCTCTTATTTTTACTTTCTCCTTCATAGCTCTCTTCATCTTTCACTTCACCCCAAATTATAACAGGGCTTAGGTCTTTTATTCATGTTGTGGTTGGTGGTGATCCCTGGGTTTGGATCCCTGTGTTCACTATTGAGATTCTGTTCTCTAAGGATTCCTTCCTGCTCATGCTTGCTTCCTAGGTTGCTGTGTTTTCTAGAGCCGTGACCCGACTGGGAGACATGGGCTGAACAAGTTTTGTGATCACAGAGCAATGGCCCTCACGAGTGTGCCGTGCAGCTCGCTTCCTCCGGCTCTCCTAGATTAGCACCTGAACACAGCAGTGGGGTTTCATGTCACTGGCGTGAGCTTCACAGTTCCCAATCTTGGCACCGTTATCTCATGTTTTCACTCACTTTGTCACCTTAGGCATCATCTTTTTTTCTTCTGGCTTATTAAGCACTACTTATTTTTTATTTATTTACTAGGCCACACTGGGCTGCATGTGGGATCTTAGTTCCCTGACCAGGGATCGAACCTGAGCCCCCTGTGTTGGAAAGACAGAGTCTTAACCACTGGATATCTAGGGAAATCTCAAGGCATCATTTTTTTTTTTTAAATTTTATTTATTTGGCTGCGAACTCTTAACTGAGGCATGTGGGATCTAGTTCCCCGACCAGGAAACGAACCCTGCACTGGGAGCGTGGCGTCTCAGCCACCAGCCCACCGGAGAAGTCCCACCAAGGCCTCATCTTTGATGAGGGCTTGTCCAAAGTTCCTGTACCTGCAGACTCGACTCAGTTCTGATCACGTTCTCTTTCTCTTCTTCACCCTTTTCACTCTCCCCTTCCTCAGCATTCAGAGCTCTCTCGGAACTATAGGTTAAACCATGCAATTTGAGTGCTGCTGTATTTATGGGACTTTGAAGGAGCCTGTCTTAGTTTTCTGGGCAAGCCCTCCATTTCCTTGACCTCGACTCCAACCTTGCCTCTTACTAGCCTCCTCCCTGGGAACTAGATCTGACTGTGGCCCTGTCGTGTAGGGAAGGTGCCCCAGGAAGCAGGAGAATGTGTTCCCCCCTACCTTTACTTTCCTAGTTCCTGTGCCTCATTCACCTATGACTCTTCACCCTCCCTGCCTCACCAAACACACAGGCTTGCTCTACTCTACAGAGCCTGGGCAGTAAACCCTCATCTGTCCAGGGCAGGTGTACCTTCCAGTCCCAGCAGCACAGGGCAGGGAACACAGGACCCGGGAGAGCTAGGATTAAGACTGGCAGGGACACAGCTTCCCCCACCTCCCCCATGTATGTACCTGTAGAGAGATTTGTTTTAAGCAATTGGCTCAGGTAATTGTGGGGCCTGGCCGGTCCAAAATTTGTCAGGCATACTGGCACCTTGGAAATTTCAGGTAAGAGTTGATATTTAAAAAATTTTTATTTTATTTATCTTTGGCTGTGCTGGGTCTTCTTTCCGAGTGGGCTGTTCTCTAGTTGTGGAAAGCAGGGCCTACTCTAGTTGCGGTGTGCAGGTTTTTCATTGTGGCGGCTTCTCTTGTTGTGGAGCATGGACTCTAGGGTGTGCCGGCTTCAGTAGCTGCGGCACGTGGGCACGGTAGTGGAGGTTCCCGGGCTCTAGAGCACAGGGCCAGTAATTGTGGCACACGGGCTTAGCTGCTCCTTGGCACGTGGGATCTTCCTGGATCAGGGATTGAACCCGTGTCTGTTGCTTTGACTGATAGATTCTTTACCACTGAGCCTCCAGGGAAGCTCTGGTATTAGTTGATATTAGTTTTGAATTTCAACCCCTTCAGGCAAGCAAGCTGAAAACTCAGGCAGGATTCTATGTTACAGACTTGGGGCAAAATTCTTTCCTCTCTGAGAAACTTCTTTGCCTTCAACTGTTTGAATGACACCTTCTCATGTTAGNGATATTAGTTTTGAATTTCAACCCCTTCAGGCAAGCAAGCTGAAAACTCAGGCAGGATTCTATGTTACAGACTTGGGGCAAAATTCTTTCCTCTCTGAGAAACTTCTTTGCCTTCAACTGTTTGAATGACACCTTCTCATGTTAGGGAGGATAATCTACTCTACTTGAAGTCAACTGGTCATGACGTTAATCACACCTACAAAATGCTTTCACAACAGGATCTAGACTAGTGTTTGATCAAACAGCTGGACCCATAGCCTAGCCAAGCTGACACATAAAACTAACCATCATGGTCTGCCCTTTGTCAGCTAGGCACCCATACACATCTCCCTTAAGCATACTGATGTCTGTATAAAGATAAAGATAATAGCAACTCAACTTCCATCTAACACGATATGACGAGGTTGACACATAAGATGAACAATTGCACCACTCTCCTCCAAAGCTCTCCTATTACCTCTTCCATAGACTCGGTGATTTAGTCATAATCTCACCTGTTGTATTGTTTAGTCACTCTGTCATGTCTGACTCTTTGTGACTCCATGGACTGTAGCCCACCAGGCTCCTCTGTCCATGAGATCTCCAGGCAAGAACACTGGAGTGGGTTGCCTTTTCCTTCTTCAGGGGATCTTCCCAACCCAGGGATTGAACCCAGGTTTCCTGAATTGGCAGGTGGATTCTTTACTGCTGAGCCACCAGGAAGCCCTATAATCTCACCTACCTTTCCCTAAATATACCTGGGTTTTTCTGCACCTCCTTGTCTTTTTTCATGCTGTTTTCTCTGCTTGGGTCCCTCCCCATCCTCTGTGATCANTGACTCCATGGACTGTAGCCCACCAGGCTCCTCTGTCCATGAGATCTCCAGGCAAGAACACTGGAGTGGGTTGCCTTTTCCTTCTTCAGGGGATCTTCCCAACCCAGGGATTGAACCCAGGTTTCCTGAATTGGCAGGTGGATTCTTTACTGCTGAGCCACCAGGAAGCCCTATAATCTCACCTACCTTTCCCTAAATATACCTGGGTTTTTCTGCACCTCCTTGTCTTTTTTCATGCTGTTTTCTCTGCTTGGGTCCCTCCCCATCCTCTGTGATCACCTACATATCATTCAGGACTCAGAGCAATGAGTTATCAGCACTTCATAAACCTGACTGGAGAAAGCAATTGCACCCCACTCCAGTACTCTTGCTGGAAAATCCCATGGATGGAGGAGCCTCGTGGGCTGCAGTCCATGGGGAAGCTATGAGTCGGACTCAACTGCACGACTTCACTTTCACGCATTGGAGGAGGAAATGGCAACCCACTCCAATGTTCTTGCCTGGAGAATCCCAGGGACGGGGGAGCCTGGTGGGCTGCCGTCTGTGGGGTCGCACAGAGTCGGACACAACTGAAGCGACTTAGCAGCAGCAGCATAAACCTGACAGGACATGTCTCAGTGAAGACTGAGATTAAAGCAAAGGTACGGCCAATTGTCTGTCATGAAAGTAAAGATACACCTTAAGTATTTAATAATTTGAAAAAAAAATCATAAATTTTATAAAATGGGTATTGGGCTGCTCCTTGTATTGATGAGGCACCTTAACAGACAGCAAAGAGGGTGTGTGTGTGCGTCTGTGCCTGCCTCTGCTACAACAGTGAGTGTTTAAAAAATAAATGCTAACCATGTCGCATGTTAAATATTTAAACAATAATGATGTCATTAGCTGCATGTAGCTTTGGAAATAATTTTGGGGATGTAAAATTATTGTGAGACATTTTCCAGCAACACTGAGGCCCCCAGGGTGGGGGTTTCCAGTGCTAAAAGAGGTGAAGGGCCAGGCAAAGCTGGTGAGCTGGTCTCTCTAGTGTCACCTTTCCTTAGTTGTACTGAATAAGTTGCCTATAACTGTGGAGATGAGGGCGGATGAGGAAAGGTAAGGATCTGAGGAATGGGTTTCAGGAGGCATTTGAAATTTGAAGAGCGCAATTAGGGCAGGATTAGTACATTGTTCAGAGGGAGCACCAGCCTAAAGCAAAGGGGATGACTGAGAGCCAAGACCGTGGGCTCCAGAGTCACTTGGGCTTGGGCTTGAATCCCGGTGTCTTTGTTTACCAGCTGTGTGACCTTGGGCTAGTTACCACACTAAATTCCACAGTTAATAGGGAAACAATGGTACCAAACTATTCGGAAGTGTAACTGAAATATGGCACATAAAGCATTTAGGAGAGTTGTGTGGCTAAGAATAAGAGTCCAAAAACATGTTAGTGGCTGGCATTATTATTCTTGTGACTAAGAAAGTCACATAAAGGGATCAGGTAGAAGTTCTTGCGGAGGAATAAGTAGGGAGGAGGCAAAGAGAGGAGGGGAGGAAGTCTGGATGAGAAGGCTCTGGGCATCCTTTCTTGGGCACTCTCAGACCCACCTCTCTCTGCCTTGGGTACTCGCAAGTGCAAAAAAGTAGCAACTAAGTTGAGAAATGCCTTCTATATAGAAGAAAATTAAACAGTGAATGATTCTCAAACTCACTGCTGAAATTTTAGTTTTTATTGATATGTATTTGTTATTGATTTACAATATTATATTTTTTCCAGATGTATGGCATTCTTATAGGTGACTTCAATGGCAACCCACTTCAGTATTCTTGCCTGGGAAATCACATGGACAGAGGAGCCTGGCAGGCTACAGTCCACAGGGTCACAAAGAGTCATACCCGACTTAGCAAATGAACTGGCATTTAAAGTTATTATAAACTGATGTCTTTATTTCCCTGTGCTGTAGAATACATCCTTGCTGCTTCTTTGTTTTATGCACAGTAGTGTTTCTTAATCCCATTCCCCTGTGTCCCTTCCCCCAGTAGCCACTCTTTAGTCTTTTTATCTGTGAATCTGTGAAAGTTTAAAATTGATGTTAAGTTACAATTAAGAGAGTAGAGTTCTACCATAGGACTCAGGATAGAGGAAATGTTTCCTAAATGAGAGAAATGACATTAAAATAATCTGATTTTAAAAAGATCTGAGAGTAGAGAGAGGGAAGGAAGGAAGAGGGAAGGAGGCAGAAGTCACCCAGACATTCAGCGAAGGGACTGTATCCCATCTCTAGTGGCGATCATTCAGAAGAGTTCCCTCTGGGATTTACAATAGCTTATTTTTTTTTCTTTTTTTAAATTTTAAATTAATTGATTTGTTTTAATTGGAGGCTAATTACTTTACAGTATTGTAGTGGTTTTTGCCATACGTTGACATGAATCAGCCATGGGTATACATGTGTTTCCCATCCTGAAGCCCCTTCCAACCTCCTTCCCCATTCCATCCCTTGGGGTCATCCCAGTACACAGCCCTGAGCACCCTGTCTCATGCATTGAACCTGGACTGGCAATCTATTTCATATATGGTAATATATATGTTTCAATGCTATTCTCTCAAACCATCCCACGCTTGCCTTCTCCCACAGAGTCCAAAAGTCTATAACAACTTATTTTTAAATTTGAGCAAGAATGATGACATTTGCATCAAAGCACTTTTCCTCTTAGAGTTTTGTGCATGGCAGCCTTTACCTCCTTATTCCTCAAGCTATAGATCAGGGGGTTCAGCATGGGGATCACTGTGGTGTAGAACACGGAGGTCACATTCTCCTGGGCTAGGGAGCTGGCTGTGGAGGGTTTCAAGTACATGAAGGCGGTCGTTCCATAGAAAATNTATTTATACTCATTTGTGTGTATGTAAATTAACCTGGAAGCAATTTAATCACATGCACAGATTGTGTATCCATCACCACAGTTCATATAGAAATGTTTACCTCACCTTCATTTTCTAATTTTCAAAATAATAGTTTAGTTTCTTATTATCTAACAAAGAAAGCTAGTTGTTTTCTTTAGTACCTTTATATTCTTCCTAATTTAACCATATTTTATGTGTGTTTCAGTCCGTTGCAATCATTTTCCTTATATAGCTTAACATTTTCTTGCTTGGAGAATCTCATGGGTAGAGAAGCCTGGCTATATTACATGGGTGGCAAAGAGCCAGACCCGACTGGGTGACTAACACTTTCACTAGGCACTCACTAGAGATGTTAACACTTGAAAATGTGACAACATCATTTTGTTGAGAATGGAGAGCAAGTGAACTTCTTATACAGTGCTAATGGAAAATAAAATTAAACAACTTCTTTGTAGGATTGTTTGGTAGTTTCTTTTAAACTTGCCTATGGCCAAACAATTCTTAGATATTCTAAGGTAAATGAAAACATAGGTTCACAAGGAGTTCTGTACATGAGTGCTTATATATCCTTTATTTACAGTAATTCAAACTGGAAACAACCAACTGTCTTTCAATAGGTGGGAAACAATTTGTGCATCTATACAAGCAATGGATTACTACTAATAAAAAAGAAATATATAATTGATACACACAACAATCTGAAAGATCTTGAAAGCATTGTGCTGGGCAAAACATATCAGACACTGTTGTGTACTGTGATCAGGGAAAACTAATCAAATGCTGTAGAAAGTGAGTCAGTGTTTGCGTGAGTTTAGGGATAAAGCAGAGATTGCACACTTTGGACTTGTGACTTAGCCACATTTATTTGCAAAAGTATATTTATGATCTCACATTCTGTGATTATTGATTGATTTTGAGTGTTAAGATGCAGTCTTATTTTTTAAAGAGATCCATTTTATTGTAGTATAATCAACATACAAATGATGTACATAATGTGTACAATATTATTAGTCTAAAGATAAGTATACACCAGTGAGGCCTTCCCAGGTAGCGCTAGTGGTAAAGGACCTGCCTGCCAGTGAAGGAAGCATAAGACACGGTACCTAAGTATTGCGAATAGTAATTAAAAGAAGGCATATAAAGAATTTATGTGTTGTGTGGCTCAGAGTGAGTGCCCCAAAACATGGTAGTGGCTGGCATTATTATTACTATGACTAAGAAATTCACATAAAAGGGTCAGGTAGAAGTCCTTGGGTAGGAATAAGTAGGGAGGAGTGGAAAAGAGGAGAGGAAGTCAAGGTGACAAAGACTCTGGGAATAACTTCTTGATGACTGTCAGATCCACCTCTTTCTGTCTTGTGCACCCCCAAGTGCAAAAAACTAGGAAGTGGGTTGAGAAATATTTTCTACATAGAAGAAAATTAAACACTGAATGACTCTCAAATTCACTGATAAGGTTTAATTTATTTATTGAAGTGTAGTTGATGTACAAAATTATATTTGTTTCACATGGACAGCATTTTTATAGGTGACTCCATTTAAAGTTACAATATAATAATTGCTATGCTTATTTATTTTATGCAAAGTAGTTGTGTGCTTAATCCCCTGGCTCTCTTCTCCCCCACCACCCCAAGTAATCCCTCTTTCTTCTCTATCTGTGAGTCTGTGAAACTTAAAAAAAAGTACATTAAATTACAATTTAGTTAGTAGAGTTTACTAAAGGACTCAGGATAGAGAAAAGGCTTCTGAAACAAGGAAAAGGAAGATAAAATCAACTGGTTTTAAATAGAAATGAGAGAAGAGAGAGGGCAGGAGGGAGGAAGGAAGCAGGCAGGAGAAGTCACCCAGCCAAGCAGAGAAGGGACTGTATCCCATCCCAGGTGGCAAGAATTCTGAGGGCTTCCCTCTGGGATTCATAACTAGTCATTTTTTTTTCAATTTATTTATGTTTTATTGAAGGATAATTGCTTTATAGAATTTTGTTGTTTTCTGTCAAACCTCAACATGAATCAGCCATAGGTATACATATATCTCCTTCCTTTTGAACTTCCCTCCCATCTCCCTCCCATCCCACCCCTCTAGATTTTTACAGAGACCCTGTTTGAGTTTCCTGAGACATACAACAAATTCCC
>SJYV01005184.1:76015-102369 GCA_006410875.1 Neotragus pygmaeus | reverse complement strand
GAGGTGGGTCCTAGAGGATCTTGCTTTGATTTATGTCATAGAGTGTTCTGCCTATGTTTTCCTCTAAGAGTTTTATACTGTCTGGTCTTACATTTAGGTCTTTAATCCATTTTGAGTTTATCTTTGTGTATGGTATTAGGAAGTGTTCTAATTTCATACTTTTACATGTAGCTGTCCAGTTTTCCCAGACCACTTATTGAAGAGGCTGTCTCTGCCCCATTGTATATTCTTGCCTCCTTTGTCAAAAATAAGGTACCCATAGGTGCATGTGTGGGTTTATTTCTGGGCTTTTTATCTTGTTCCATTGATCTACAATTCTATTTTTGTGCCAGTACCATACTGTCTTGATGACTGAAGCTTTGTAGTATAATCTGAAGTCAGGAAGATTGATTCCTCTAACTCCATTCTTCTTTTTCAAGACTGATTTGCCTACTCAGGGCCTTTTGTGTTTCCATATGAATTGTGAATTTTTTTGTCCCAGTTCTGTGAAAAACGTAATCTGATACGGATCACATTGAGTCTGTAGATTGCATAACACACATGAACTTATGAAACAGAGACAGACTCATGGACTTAGTACAGACTTGTCATTGCCCAGGTAGAGGATTTTAGGGGAGGGATGGAGTGGGAGGTTAGACTTAGCAGATGTAAACTTTTATATAGAGAGCGAATAAACAACAAGGTCCTACTATATAGCACAGAGAGGTATATGCAATATCCTATGATAAACCATAATGGAAAAGGATATTTAAAAAGGATATACATATATGTATAACTGAATCACTTTGCCAAAATTAACACAATATTGAAAATCAACTATACTTCAATTTAAAAATAAACAACAACAACAAAAGTGAAGTACTGTGTCTACAACTTACTTTTTTTTAGACAATGAGTTAATTTTAAGTAGTTCAAGTAAAGAACACAAATGAGGCACATTATTGAGGGAGAGGGCTTTTGATGCACTTTCAACTTTTCTGAAGGCTTGAAATTATTCAAAATAAGATTGGGAGGAAAAGTTAAGCCTCCTAGGTTACTCTGATGTGAGCCAAACACAAGGCACACTTGGACAAGAGGACCCCTCCTGTCCCATCCAGCCTGTTGGGGCAGGGTCCCAGCAGTGTGGCATTATTTCACAGCGACCCCTAGAGGTGCTGTGCACTCAGGGTAGACTGAGTTTGGCCCTTGGCCAAACTGTCAAGTTCATGAACAAATAAGAGCAGCTCATCCAACTACCCCATCTCTCCTGCCCCAAATTATAGAGTGCAGTGCATCTGGTCAGCCCTCTGACCTAAGTGTCAGTCTTGGAGGTGGGGCTTCTATGCTATCCCATGATAGGTCATCTCCGAGATGACAGCCAGCACAGCAGGCCGGATGGACAGGCTGGGCATGGAGACAGGCAAGAGCAGGGGTTCCAAGGCTGACGTGAGGCCACCCCTCACCAGCTCTACCAGAACGACTTAGAGAACCAATCAAGGAGGACATTGAGGGTCCATAGAAAGGAAGGGCAGACAAGGTGGANTGCTGCCCATAAAAACGTAGGACACAGGAAAAAACCCTTACCTTAGAGATGAAGGTGAGCATGATTGCAAATAGCTTGTATTCGAAACAAGAGTTCATGAAAGAGATGTTTTTCTCACACAATTGCTTTAAATTGTAATCAAATACCTGTGCTGATGAAAAATGGAACACGCTCTCCTGGAAGTTTGAGGATATGCCTCAGTTTCAACAGTCAGGAAATAAATCATAGGAAATGAGAAGATCACACAGGCTTGTGTAATGAAATATGGTCACAGAGATGGGGGGACTTGGAGACCTCTTTAAATATATGAGTATATGGATAAAGGTTGTCCTGGGATGGAGTCACTTCAGAGACTGGAGTCCTTAGAAAAAGAGCAGTTAGGACCCTCAATTTTGTGTTTTTGTGTCCCAAGTGTGTTAATTTTCCTTTTAGTGGGGAAGTCAATTTCCTGCTTGAGAAACTATAATCTAATGCATCCTTTCAAATATTTTACACCCAACAAATCCATCATCATCATCATTAACATAATTAACATCAACATCACCNCCTCAATTTTGTGTTTTTGTGTCCCAAGTGTGTTAATTTTCCTTTTAGTGGGGAAGTCAATTTCCTGCTTGAGAAACTATAATCTAATGCATCCTTTCAAATATTTTACACCCAACAAATCCATCATCATCATCATTAACATAATTAACATCAACATCACCACTTCCACCAGCATCACCACAAACACCCACAACCAACTTGGTCATTACCATCGACATCATCATCAGTCACTACCATTATTACAGTTTTTACTCATCATTAGTTTTTCACTATTAGGCACATCAGCTAGACTTTAAGTGTTTATTTTAAAGTGTCTTTAAAGCAGATGCAAATATTTTGACAAAAAACTGTATAATTTCAGTAAAGAAATGCCAGTTTATAAGGAATACTGAAATTTTCACTTTGCTCCTGCACCTTTAGATGAGTAGTGTTAGAATTGCAGGAGGTTGTGGAGTCGCAGAGTCGGACACAACTGAAGCGACTTAGCAGCAGCAGCAGAGGGGCATAAGAAGTAGGCTTTTAAGAACTCTGCATGAGCGTTTTGTCATTCATAAGGGAAATGTGTTTAAAAGAAAATGTACTTTTCAAGAATACATTCATCTATCATCTATGAAAATGTTGCTAATTCAGATTATAAATTAAGCTTTTGAGATAATTGTACGATATACTCACATGGAGGTACAAGAAATAGTATATAGATAAATGCTATGTATCCTTTAAATAGCTAGCCAAATGGTAACATTTTGCACAATTATAGTACAATATTATACAATATTGTACAATATTACATGTGGAATATTGCATGTTGCAATAGATAGTCCACTGATCTCTGATTTCCCCCGATTCACTTGTAAATGTACTTCAAATTAATTTTATCACATGAACAGATTATCAACCACCATAGTTCATATAAGAACACTTGAATCACCTTCATTCTCATTTTCTAAATAATTGTTTGCTGTCTTACACTCCAAGGATGATCAGTTATTTTTCTTTATATATGTATTTATGTATATGGAGATTATATCTTTATAATCTCATTAATTTGATCATATTTTATGCATTTCAGTCCATTGCATTTACTCTCATTTTATTGCTCACAATTTTCTCTCTTTGGCCTGAAGAATTCTCTTCAGCTAGCTTCTTGAGTCTTTTTGGACCCAGTACTATTAGTCTCTAGTCTCTTATTAACTTTTATCTGACATGACAGGTGTTCTGAGCTCCTCTTGTCAATTCCATTCTTCAGACCATAAATCAACCATGTCTTTAAAAGAGTCATTTTCTTTTAGTGGTGAAATGGTGTCTCAAGATCAAAGTGGATTCCTACCGGGGCTCATTGCTTCTGGGCTAGTCACTTTTTCTAGTTCTTTAACAAAGAACTGGATGCTTGGGGCTGGTGCACTGGGACGATCCAGAGGGATGGTACGGGGAGGGAGGAGGGAGGGGGGGTTCAGGATGGGGAACATGTGTATACCTGTGGCGGATTCATGTTGATGTATGGCAAAACCAATACAGTATTGTAGAGTAATTAGCCTCCAACTAAGATAAATAAATTTATATTATAAAAAGAAAGAACTAAAAAACATCTATACTCCATGGTTCTCAACTTTATGAGGATATGTCTTGATATTCATTCAATTTTTTTAGGTAGGTATGATTTTTTTCAATACGTCATTTCAAATATCTGAATCACAATAAGCAAATTTCCTTGCGTTATAGTTTTTATTGTTTTTTGTCTCCTGTGCTGTGGTTTTCTCCTTTGTGGCTCCTACTCACAATAGATTAGATGTTTACTGCTGTTGAAAATTTGCTAAACCATCTCTTAGTAAAACTTTTTGGCAGTTTCTTATGAACTTGTGTATTCCAATTCCACTGCTAGATATGTATCCAAGCTAAATGAAAAAATATGATTATAAAGAATTCTTTATATGAATGCTTATCTCTGCTTTATTCATCAGCCCAAACGGAAAATAGCCAACTTTCCAGTAAGAGGTGAGGAAACAAATTTGTGGATATATTCAGGCAATGGATGACTAGTAACCAACAAAAGTGTAGTTTTGACACACACAAAACTATGGTTATAAAAAACGGCTCCTCTCCAGAGATCCTGTGCACTAAACCCTCATCAGCCCAGGTCAGGTGTACCTGCCTGTCCCAGGGGCACAGGACAGGGAAGGTCAGGACACAGGGGAGCTCGGGTTAATATTGGCAGGAACATGTCTCTCTGCTCCTCTCCCCCACAAAGAGTGGGGTAGAGCAATGAGTCTCATCCTTGCTCTGAACTTCAGGATCTCATAGAAGTAGGACATGCTGGGGGACACTTCCAGGGCACGTCCACTCTGTCTTCTAGAAGGTACTCAGCCTGCGGGAGAGCAGGCTCTCCAAAGAGCTCCCAAACTGGGTTGGGAGATCTCTGGGTTGCTCTTAACTTAAGACATGCTTTGTAATTGTGTCTGTTTCCTTGTGACCACATGGACTGTTGTCTGCCAGGCTCCCCTGTCCCTGGGATTCTTCAGACAAGAATACTGGTCAGTGGCCACTTCCTCATCCAGGGGATCTTCCCAACCCAAGGATCAAACCCCAGTCTCCTGTATTGGCAGATGCATTCTTTACCACTGAGCTGTCTGGGAATCCATTTCCCCTTAATACACCAACCAAAAGAGACTGGAAGGAAAAAAAAAAAAAAACAACAAACAAGTTTAAATACATAAGTATTTTGTAGAGGAAAGAGGGAAGGGCCATTTCCGCTTCACCAGGAAGATGATTCAGGGGCCTGTGATTCCTCACAGGGAGTGAGAATGGTGCTCCCCAGTGTGGAGTGCCCTTCTCCGCAGGAAAAGTAGGTAGAGTGGATAGTTGGGAATGGCTCTTTCCATATGTATTCTACCCTCATTCTACTCAGGTAAAAAGCTGAAAATTACATATCCCAGTGTTCCCTCTAGCTAGAGCCATGGGTATGAATTAGTTCCCACTAATTTTTAAATGTATTTTTTGGTGAGATTTGAAAGGTGGGAATGAGGTGGTTCTCACTCTTTAGTGTATTTTGGAATCACCAGGATATCTATTACAACAGAGATTACTGGGCTCCACTCAGTAACTTTGTAGATGTGAAGTAGGGATCCCAAATTTGCATCTCTAACAATGTTCCGGGTGATGTTTGATCCCAGGGTTCAGCTGTTCACTGATTTTTGAGTGGCTTTTATGAGAGGCTTTATTTGTAGTGGCAGTGGTCACAGTAGCAGCTGGGAGTCACATCAATTTTGAAGTCATTTTCCTGGCATCCTCAACTTTTCTTCAGTCTAAATCAACTCTAACAAAATCATTCATTGTATTTATTGCCTTTTGTTGCAGAAAAGTAGAGGTATATGTGTTTCTCATTATAAATCACTGATGGATAAAACAGAATACCAAAAAATAGCTATACATGAGATAATGTTATATATCCATTGTGCTGTGTCAGGCTGCTGAGTCTGAAACACCTATCCTTGATATTGTCACAAAGAAAGGGGCATAGGGGAAATTTTGTCCTATTGCCACTGGATTTATTGAGCAACGTTGGCAGTAGATCTCAGAGTCAATTCAGCAGAAAGTGATTTGGCAGCAATTTATAATCTGGATGACCAATCATCCTGGTTTGTCTAGGTCTGAGTGGTTTCCCCAGGTGGGGCTTCCAGTGTGAAACATGGTGAAGTGCCAGGAAACCTGGTGAGCTGGTCACTCCGCTTTCTTATTTGTTCTGAAGAAGTTGCCTATAAATGTGGGGAGACTAGGGCAGATGATAAACGGTGGGGATCTGAGGAACTGATTTTAGGAGGCATTTGAAATTGGAAGAGCACAATTTGGGCAGGTGTGATTGACTGTTCAAAGGAGGTGCCAGGTTAAAACAAAGGGGACATTTGAGAGCCAAGAGTGTGGGCTCCAAAGTCGCTTAGACGTGGGCTTGATTCCCAGGGTTTTTGTTCACCAGATGTGTGACTTTCAGCAAGTTACTAAACTGCATTTCCATAGCGAAATGGGGAAAACAGTAGTACCTAACTGTTGTGAGGTGTAATTGAAATAATGCATGTAAAGTGTTAGAAGAGTTTCAGGGCTCAGGTAAAGATTGAAAAACATGTTAGTGGCTGACATCATTATTATTGTTACTCAGTTACACAAAGGGATCAAGTAGGAGTCATCATATAGAGGTCATTAGAGAGGAGTGAAGGAGAGAAGAGGAAGATGTTTAGATGAGGAAGGTTCTGGACATCACTTCCTGGAGACTTTCATTCCACTCTCTGCCTTGTGTTCCCCCAAGTGCAGAAAGTAGATTGTAAATTAAGTAATAGGTAATAAAAATGTGAGTTCCAAACCCACTGTTGAAAGTTTAATGTTTTATTGAGGTGTAATTGATATACAATATTATATTAGTTATGGATATAGAACATACTTATTCGATATTTTTTTGTAGTATACTCCACTTACAGTAAAAGAAGTGATTCATTGGAAAAGACCCTGATGCTGGGAAAGATTGAAGACAGGAGAAGAAGGGGATGACAGAGAATAAGATGATTGGATGGCATCACCAACTCAACAGACTTGAGTTTGAGAAAGCTCCAGGAGTTGGTGATGGACAGGGAAGCCTGGTATGCTGTAGTCCTTGGGGTTGCAGAGAGTTGGACATGACTGAGTGACTGAACTAAACTTACAGTTATGGGTACATAAAAGTTGTCTATTTGATCCCTGCATCAGGAAGATCCTCTGGAGGAGGAAACTGCAACCACTCTAGTATTTTTTTATTTTTTTTATTGATGGATAATTGATTTACACAATTTTGTTGTTTTCTATCAAACCTCAACATGAATCATCCATAGTTATACATGTAACCCCTCCGTTTTGAACCATCTTCCCATCTCCCTCCCCACCCCACCCCTTTAGGTTTCTACAGAACCCCTGTTCCCTGTTTGAGTATCCTGAGACATACAGCAAATTCCCATTTGCTATCTATTTACATATGATAATGTAACTTTCCATGTTATTCTTTCCATGCATCTCATCCTCTCCTCCCCTCTCCACATGTCCATGAGTCTATTCTCCATGTTTTTTTCTCCCTGCTGCCCTAGTTCTTCAGTACCATTCTTCTAGATTCCATATATATGTGTTAGAATACAATATTTTTATTTCTCTTCCTGACTCACTTCACTCTGTATAATGGGTTCTATGTTCATCCATCTCATCAAAACGGACTCAAATGCATTCCTTTTTATGGCTAAGTATTATTCCACTGTGTATATGTACAACAACTTCTTTATCCTTTCATCTGTCAGTGGGCATCTAGGTTGCTTCCATGTTCTAGCTATTATAAATTGTGTTGCAATGAACAATGGGATACATGTATCTGTTTCAAGTTTGGTTTCCTAAGAGTAGATGCTTAGGAGTGGGATTGTTGGGTCATGTAGTGGTTTTATTCCTAGTTTTTTTTTTTTTTTTTTAAAAAAATCGCCATACCATTTTCCATTGTGGCTGTATCAATTTACATTCCCTCCAACAGTTCAAGAGCGTTGTCTTTTCTCCCTGCCCTCTCTGGCATTTATTGTTCATAGACTTTTTGATGATGGCCATTCTGACTGGAGTGAGGTGATATCTCATTCAGTTTTAATTTGCATTTCTCTAAATTGCCAACATCTTCTGGATCATCAAAAAAGCAAGAAAGTTCCAGAAAAAAACATCTATTTCTGCTTTATTGACTATGCCAAAGCCTTTGACATTGTGGATCACAATAAACTGTGGAAAATTCTGAAAGTGGTGGGAATACCAGACCACCTGACCTGTTTCTTGAGAAATCTGTATGCAGATCAGGAAGCAACAGTTAGAACTGGACATGGAACAACAGACTGGTTCCAAATAGGAAAGGGAGTACTTTAAGGCTGTATATTGTCACCCTGCTTATTGAACTTATATGCAGAGTACATCATGAGAAACGCTGGGCTGGAAGAAGCACAAGCTGGAATCAAGATTGCCAGGAGAAATATCAATCACCTCAGATATGCAGATGACACCATCCTTGAGGCAGAAAGTGAAGAAGAACTAAAGAGCCTCTTGATGAAAGTGAAAGAGGAGAGTGAAAAATTTGGCTAAAAGCTCAACATTCAGAAAACTAAGATTATGGCCTCTGGTCCCATCACTTCATGGGAAATAGATGGGGAAACAGTGGAAATAGTGTCAGACTTTATCTTTTTGGGCTCCAAAATCACTGCAGATGGTGATTGCAGCCATGAAATTAAAAGATGCTTACTTCATGACATTAAAAGAAGGAAAATTATGACCAACTTGGACAGCATATTAAAAAGCAGAGACATTACTTTGTCAACAAAAGTCCGTCTAATTAAGGCTATGATTTTTCCAGTGGTCATGTATGGATGTCAGAGTTGGACTATAAAGAAAGCTGAGTGCAGAAGAATTGATGCTTTTGAAGTGTGGTGTTGGAGAAGACTCTTGAGAGTCCCTTGGACTGCAAGGAGAAAGGAGATCAGTCCTGGGTGTTCATTGGAAGGACTGATGGTGAAGCTGAAACTTCAATACTTTGACCACCTGATGTGAAGAGCAGATTCACTGGAAAAGACCCAGACGCTGGGAAAGATTGAGGGCAGGAAGAGAAGGGGATGACAGAGGATAAGATGATTGGATCGCATCAATGACTCAATGGGCATGGGTTTGTGTGGACTCTGGGAAGTGGTGGTGGATAGGGAGGCCTGGCGTGCTGCAGTTCATGGGTCGCAAAGAGTCAGACACAACTGAGCGAATGAACTGAAGTGAATAATGAGTGATGTTGAGCATCTTTTCATGTGTTTGATAGCCATCTGTATGTCTTCTTTGGAGAAATGTCTGTTTAGGTCTTTCCCCCACATTTTGATTGGGTTTTTTGTCTTTCTATTATTGAGTTGTATGAGCTGCTTGCATATTTTGGAAATAATCCTTTGTCAGTTGTTTCATTTGCTATTATTTTCTCCCATTCTTAGGACTGTTGCTGGGGTCCAGCCCCCACTGGATCCAGGGGAACCTGAAGGAGAAATAGCGTCGGCAAACGATTTAGAGAGAGATAAGGAAAGAATGTTGTAGATAAGAAAACAGAGGAGAGAAAGAGGCTCCAAGGGATCAGCCTGAAAAAAAGAGTAAGAAAGAGAAAGAAAGAGAGAAAGGAAGAAAAACATGGGGAGACCAAGCTTCTTCGGTTAGCGGGTCCCTCACTTTATTTTCAGAGAGGGCTTTTATACCCTGAGCTGTACATCCAGCAAGGTGAAAAATGCAGAGTCAACTCAACATTCCATCAGTATTAACTTATTGACATCAGGTTCCTTCCTGCAAGAATCTTATTTTTTGTACATTATCTTCTTTTCTGGAGGCCTGTTGATATTTTATGACCTCTTTTTGATAAAGGTTGGTCAGCCAGAACAATAATTTTACCTTAAAATGTTTTTTTTTTAAATTCTAGCCTGCATCACCCTTAAAGTACAGAGTTACATTTTTATGGAGCAAAGATTCAGTGAGTTACAGCAAAGAAAGAACTTATTAACTCAAAATCTAATGTTGTTAATGCTAAAGCTGCTGCTTGTTTTTTCTACATCCTGACTATACGCACTCCCAGGAACACAATGGATAAGGGATGTGAGAACTTGGCAGCAAGCATTGGCTCAACAATGTTGCAAGAGTCTGGATAAACCTGCCAAGTAAGCTAGAATGCTAACAGGGGGTTTGAAACACTCCTTTCATGCCCAGGAGATTTATCAACTAGAGCCCTAAGTTAATTTTTTGCAGAGAAAGGTGGTCGGGGATAGCCCCCTGTTAATGTCAGAAGAGTTGGTGAAAGTCATAAAATAGTAAGACAGACAGATTTTGATTTTGGGGTAGATGCTCGAGCAGGTCCAGGGGGTCCGTCAAGTCCTGAGGCCTTGCTTATCAGGACTCTTCCGCATAAACTTGTCATGGGTGGGATGGCCCAGGGAGTCCCTCGAGTCCTGCATGACCTTGTCATGGGTGAGATCTCCCGTGCTGGCTCCTGGAAGACTGTCTTTTCAGCTTTCTTAGTTTCCTTTGCTGTGCAAAACTTTTAAGTTTAAAAGGTTCCACTTGATTACTTTTGTTTTTAATTTTGTTACTCTAGGAGATGGGTCATAGAGGATCTTGCTTTGATTTATATCATCGAGTTTCTGCCCATTTTCCTCCAAGAGTTTTGTAGTTTCTGGTCTTACACTTAGGTCTTTAATCCATTTTGAGTTTATTTTATGTATGGTGTTAGGAAGTGTTCTAATTTCATTCTTTTACACGTAGCAGTTCAGTTTTCCCAGCATCACTTATTAAAGAGGCTGTATCTGCCCCATGGTATATTCTTGCCTCCTTTGTCAAAAATAAGGTACCATAGGTGTGTGTATGGGTTTATTTCTGGGCTTTCTATCTTGTCCCATTGATCTATATTTCTGTTTTTGTGCCAGTACTATACTGGCACAAAAATGGGTACTGATGACTGTAGCTTCATAGTATAATCTGAAGTCAGGAAGGTTGATTTCTCTAGCTCCATTCTTCTTTCTCAAGACTGGTTTGGCTATTTGGGGCCTTTAGTGTTTCCATATGGATTGTGAAATTTTTTGTTCTAGTTCTGTGAAAAATGCCATTTGTAATTTGATAGGGATCATTTTGAATCTCTAGATTGTGTTTGGTCATATAGTCATTTTCACAATATTAATTCTTCCTACCCAGGAACATGGAATAGCTCTCCATCTGTTTATGTTGTCTTTGATTTCTTTCATTAGAGTCTTATAATTTTCTCTGTACAGTTCTTCTGTCTCCTTGGGTAAGTTTATTCCTAGATATTTAATTCTTTTTGTTGCAATGGTGAATGGGATTGATCCCTTAATTTCTTCTTCTGATTTTTCATTGTTAGTATATAGAAATGAAAGTGATTTCTGTGCATTGATTTTGTATCCTGCAGCTTTGCTAAATTCACTGGTTAGCTCTAGTAATTTTCTGATACTATCTTTAGGATTTTCTATGTACATTATCATGTCATATGAAAACAGTGAGTTTTACCTTTTCTTTTCTGATCTGGATTCNTTTTTGTACATTATCTTCTTTTCTGGAGGCCTGTTGATATTTTATGACCTCTTTTTGATAAAGGTTGGTCAGCCAGAACAATAATTTTACCTTAAAATGTTTTTTTTTTAAATTCTAGCCTGCATCACCCTTAAAGTACAGAGTTACATTTTTATGGAGCAAAGATTCAGTGAGTTACAGCAAAGAAAGAACTTATTAACTCAAAATCTAATGTTGTTAATGCTAAAGCTGCTGCTTGTTTTTTCTACATCCTGACTATACGCACTCCCAGGAACACAATGGATAAGGGAT
This sequence comes from Neotragus pygmaeus, assembly GCA_006410875.1. Classification (NCBI taxonomy): domain Eukaryota; kingdom Metazoa; phylum Chordata; class Mammalia; order Artiodactyla; family Bovidae; genus Neotragus; species Neotragus pygmaeus. The sequence goes on along the minus strand of SJYV01005184.1, from coordinate 90,926 downwards.
GTGAGAACTTGGCAGCAAGCATTGGCTCAACAATGTTGCAAGAGTCTGGATAAACCTGCCAAGTAAGCTAGAATGCTAACAGGGGGTTTGAAACACTCCTTTCATGCCCAGGAGATTTATCAACTAGAGCCCTAAGTTAATTTTTTGCAGAGAAAGGTGGTCGGGGATAGCCCCCTGTTAATGTCAGAAGAGTTGGTGAAAGTCATAAAATAGTAAGACAGACAGATTTTGATTTTGGGGTAGATGCTCGAGCAGGTCCAGGGGGTCCGTCAAGTCCTGAGGCCTTGCTTATCAGGACTCTTCCGCATAAACTTGTCATGGGTGGGATGGCCCAGGGAGTCCCTCGAGTCCTGCATGACCTTGTCATGGGTGAGATCTCCCGTGCTGGCTCCTGGAAGACTGTCTTTTCAGCTTTCTTAGTTTCCTTTGCTGTGCAAAACTTTTAAGTTTAAAAGGTTCCACTTGATTACTTTTGTTTTTAATTTTGTTACTCTAGGAGATGGGTCATAGAGGATCTTGCTTTGATTTATATCATCGAGTTTCTGCCCATTTTCCTCCAAGAGTTTTGTAGTTTCTGGTCTTACACTTAGGTCTTTAATCCATTTTGAGTTTATTTTATGTATGGTGTTAGGAAGTGTTCTAATTTCATTCTTTTACACGTAGCAGTTCAGTTTTCCCAGCATCACTTATTAAAGAGGCTGTATCTGCCCCATGGTATATTCTTGCCTCCTTTGTCAAAAATAAGGTACCATAGGTGTGTGTATGGGTTTATTTCTGGGCTTTCTATCTTGTCCCATTGATCTATATTTCTGTTTTTGTGCCAGTACTATACTGGCACAAAAATGGGTACTGATGACTGTAGCTTCATAGTATAATCTGAAGTCAGGAAGGTTGATTTCTCTAGCTCCATTCTTCTTTCTCAAGACTGGTTTGGCTATTTGGGGCCTTTAGTGTTTCCATATGGATTGTGAAATTTTTTGTTCTAGTTCTGTGAAAAATGCCATTTGTAATTTGATAGGGATCATTTTGAATCTCTAGATTGTGTTTGGTCATATAGTCATTTTCACAATATTAATTCTTCCTACCCAGGAACATGGAATAGCTCTCCATCTGTTTATGTTGTCTTTGATTTCTTTCATTAGAGTCTTATAATTTTCTCTGTACAGTTCTTCTGTCTCCTTGGGTAAGTTTATTCCTAGATATTTAATTCTTTTTGTTGCAATGGTGAATGGGATTGATCCCTTAATTTCTTTTTCTGATTTTTCATTGTTAGTATATAGAAATGAAAGTGATTTCTGTGCATTGATTTTGTATCCTGCAGCTTTGCTAAATTCACTGGTTAGCTCTAGTAATTTTCTGATACTATCTTTAGGATTTTCTATGTACATTATCATGTCATATGAAAACAGTGAGTTTTACCTTTTCTTTTCTGATCTGGATTCCTTTCTTTTTCTTCTCTGATTGCTGTAGCTTAGACTTCCAGAACTATGTTGAATAACAGTGGCAGAAATGGACACCTTTGTCTTGTTCCTGATCTTAGAGGGAATGCTTTAAGTTTTTCACCATTGAGACTAATGTTTTCTGTAGGCTTATCATATATGGCCTGTCCTATGTTGAGGTAGGTTCCTTCTATGCCCATTTTTGAAGAGTTTTAATCATAAATGGTGCTAAATTTTGTCAAAGGCTTTTTCTGCATCTATTGAGATCATCATATGGTTTTTATCTTTCAATTTGTTAATATGATGTATCACATTGATTGATTTGTGTATATTGAAGAATGCTTGCATCCCTGGGGTTAACCAAATTTGATCATGGTGTATGAGCTTTTCGATGTGTTACTTAATTCTGTTTGCTAAAATTTTGTTGAGACTTTTTGTATCTATATTCATCAGTGATATCGGCTGTAGTTTTCTTTTTTTTTGTGTGTGTTGTCTTTGTCTGGTTTTGGTATCAGGGTTATGGTGGCCTCGTAGAATGAGTTTGGAGGTGTTCATTCCTCTGCAATTTTTGGAAAGAATTTTAGAAGGATAAGCATTAGCTCTTTTCTAAATGTTTGATAGAATTCTCCTGTGAAGCCATCTGGTCCTTGGCTTTATTTTTTTTTGTGGGGGGGAGAGATTTTTGATCACAGCTTCAATTTCAGTGCTTGTAATTGGGTTTTTAATAATTTTTGTTTTTTCCTGGTTTAGTCTTGGAAGATTGAGCTTTTCTAAGAATCTATCCATTTCTTCCAGGTTATCCATTTTATTGTCATATAGTTGTTCATAATAGTCTCTTCCTGTCCCTTCTTTCCTCTCCTCACTGGTAAACACTAGCTTCTCTGTGTGTGAGTCTGTGAAAGTTTAAAATTAATGCTAATTTCCAATTAAGAAGGTGGAGTTTACCTACAGGAGTCAGGATGTAGAAAAAGCTTTCCAAATGAGAGAAAAGATGAAGAAATCAGAGGAGAGGGTGGGCAGAAAGAAGATAGGAAGGAGCAAGGAGCAGTCTCCCAGCCATGCAGAGAAGGAACATTCATAGGGTTCCTCTCTGGAATTCATAACAACTTACTTTTAAAACTAAGAAAGAATAATAACATTTGCCATAAAACATTTTTCCACTCAGAGGTTTCTGCATGGCAGCCTTTACATCCTTATTTCTCAAACTGTAGATCAATGGGTTCAGCATGGGGATCACGCAGTGTAAAACATAGAGTTCACGTTCTCCTGGGCCAGGGAACTGGCTGTTGAGGGTTTCAAGTACATGAAGGTGGTCGTTCCATAGAACAGCCCCATGGCAGCCAAGTGGGAGCTGCAGGTGCTGAAGGCTTTAGGCCATTCCTCTGTGATGCTGATGTGGAGGATACTGGACAGGGTGAAGGTATAGGCAACAAGAATTGTTAAGGTGGTGACTATGATGTCAAATCCAGTCAAAAAGAATACTATCATACCAATAGGATAGGTTCTAAAGCAGGAGAGCTTCATGGGGCAAGTATGTCACAGTAATAATGACTGATGAGTATCTCACAATAAGACAGTTTCAACATGATGCTAGTCTCTATATGGTTGAGCCAATGAGTGACATGACACAGACCCCAGCCAATAGCAGGAAGCAGGCTCAATGAGACATGATGATGTTGTTAAGAAAAGTGCTTCAGACGGCAACATAGATAGGCCATCTCTGTGAGCATGTAACACTCAGCAATGACAAACACCAGGAAGAAGTAGAGCTGCGACATGCACCCTGCATAGGAGATGATGTTCTTCTCTGACACAAAGTTCACCAGCTTCTTAGGGGTAATGAAAAAGGAGTAGCAGAGATCCACAAAGGACAGGTTGCTGAGGAAATAGTACATGGGGGTGTGAAGCTGAGCGTTCAGACAAATCAGGGTTATCATGCCCAGGTTCCCTATCATGGTGACCAAGTAGATCCCAAGGAAGAGGAAGAAGAGGGGGAGCTGGAGCTCTGGTCGATTTGTTAAACCTCCAAGAATGAATTCTGTCGCTATAGAGTGATTTTTTTTCAGCCATTCTCATCTGGTTGGGGAAGCTGTGGGGACGAGAGAGAACTGAACGAAAGGCTGCATCTTGCACTGCTTGGTGAAGCTAGTTTGACCTTCTGAGGCCAACTGAATGATTCTGGGATCCTTCTTGATGAACGATTCCTCATCCTGTTGTTTATTTTGGGAGGAATATCAGGCCCTGTGTATATTGAGGATCACGGAGATGTGAGGAAAAGGCAGGCAAGATATAAAATGTTTATTTCTTTCTTGTTTTTCAAATATCTTATAGCAATAGATCTTAATGTCTAGTCCATGGATCAGCATCATTGGCATCACCTGAAGATATTAGAGATGCAGATTGTCAGGTCTCACCCCAGAGCTACCAAATCATAAACTTTGGGATGGGGCTCAGTGATCTGTGTATCATACTATCTCCAGGTGAGGCTTATACAAGTCTGAGAGTCTCAATCTTGTAAGTAATAAGCAGTAGAATTAATATCAGAGATATGTTTTCTTTCAGAAATGAAATTCTATCACTTCTGCAAGTCCTAAATATTGACTTAATGTGAACATATGGTAATCTGTCTCAAACTGATGCAGTATCAGGGGGATATGGTAGTTACAACAATATCATTGAGCTACAAGTCAATTACTGTATTGAAAGTTGAGAAAATGAATGATATCAGTCCCTAAGGTGGTTGTAAATGTAATATGGGACAATGCATAATTATTAGTTTTCAGGAAGTCACTTCCTATAAAAATGTGAAATGGAACTACATTTAGTCACTCAGTCATGTCTAACTCTTTGGGACCCCATGGACTGTAGGCTCCCAGGATTCTCTGTCCATGAATTCTCCAGGTTAAAATAGTGGAATGGGTGGCCATTCCCTTCTTTCGGGGATTTTTTTCTGACCCAGGGATGAAATCCGGGTCTCCTGCATTGCAGGCAGATTTTTTACCCTTTGAGCCAACAGAGAAACCCCTAGGTGTCTGGAATTTGTTCTTTTGTCCTTATTTTTTTAAGATAATATTTCTCAATATTTCTTGTATATTATAATCTCCTGGAGCATTTAAAAATTATTGGTGGCTATGTTCCTCCCATAGAGGTTCTGATTAATTCATCTGTGGTGAAATCTGCACCGTAGCACCTTGAATAGTTCAGAGTAAATGCTTAATACCTGCTTTAACTATTATTATTGTTAGGTCTATTTTCAGATCATAATATGAAACAATGGCCCAATTATCTCCCTATTTGACCCGTCCAGCAGGTCCAGTTATTCGCGGGTCCCCGAGAAGGAGCTACCTGAAGGAATCATGGGGGAGAGAGAGAAAGGAGACCAAGCGGCGAAGAATGACAGAGTCAATCTGGCTTATGTCAAGGTCTCATTTACTAGCCGAAAACGAGCAGTATTTATAGTCAAAGGTTACATAAGGTAGTGACGAAAAATGGTTACATCAAGGTGGAGAATCAAAACTTACAATTACACAAAGAAATGAAACTTACCCCCCACCCATCATTCCAGTCCTAGAGTTTTCTTTTGGTACATAGCAGTTACTTATTTTCCCAGGGGAACATTGTGACCTGGCTTAGGAACATTGTGACCTGGCTTTCTTAAAGCCCCCTGTAGGCATAATGGTTCCAGGAAGCTGCTGGTTTCACGATGATTTATGTTGGCTATTTGTTCGGGCTTGTCCATGCTTGTCCAGGTAATATCGGCCTCATGGCTCCTCACACCTATTGACAAAGTACCTAAATTACAAACATGTCATAAGAAGCATGTATCATCATTGTTAAATATAATACCCATAGATATCACTTTTCTGATATGTATTTCTTAAGCAAAACCCTTAAATTTGCCTGCTTTCACTGTGTAATTTATACAGTTACTAACTTTCATATAAAGCTTTTCAAAGGTCATTCTCATTAACAACTCTCATAGCTTTTGGTATGTGGAGAAAGGAGTCTAAGAGTAGAATTTTCATTACCGTGTTCCTATGGAGAAAACTGTAGTGCCAGATAGGAAGTGACTTTCCTGAGGCATCCTAAGTATCAAGGACTTGGAAGTGAAACAACTTTCTTCTGACCATGAGCTCTTCCCTTGGCCTAAGTGCCTTACAAATCAGCACACTTACAGCTCTAAACAATGCTGTGATTGACTGTGCTTTATCCTTGATATCTTAGATTGTGCATACCATATCACAAAGAGGAGTGTTGCATTATTTTCCTATTCTCTAGGAAACAGAAGCTCTAAAAGTTAAATAAGTTACCTGAAGTCATAAAACTAGCAAGACTCTGACCTGGGTCTAAAACCCAGAATATATGACCGCCTGTCTATTTTGTTTTCAGTAAATTATTTCACTTTGCTCTAGGTTGTCTTGTATGTAGCACTTTGTTGTTACTTAGTAAACTTAATGTATTGAAGTTTGGATGTAAATGATAGATTTTGTTGCCAATTTCAGATATATTTAAAAAAATTACCAAGCCAGTATATGTGTCTTGTAGAAAATCAGAAATATAAATAAGCAAAAATACAATAGTATTTTCTCACTCCTTGGAGACTAACAGCAGCCATGACTATCATCCTAGATATTTTCAAAACACATGTGTACTTACATGTGTATAAGCATGTATATATTAAAAAATATTTTATAACATGCTTTTAAATTAGCACTTCAAAATATATTCTCATTTGAGTCCTATAACTGTAATAACTCCAGCACTAGCTATATAGGTTTTTCTAGGTGGAGAAGTCTTTAAATACTTAAGATGTGGTGTAATGACAAGAAAATACATTGCATTATAAACTTCATATGTTAAATTATCAGTGGTTCAATTATTAACTTCATAATAACCATTATTAGAGGTAGTTAAGGCTTTTTTAATATTGTTTTCATTTATTACAAAGGAGAAACACTTCCTCGTGGTAGCAACAATAGATTAAAAATATCTTATATATCCCCTTCTACTCAATTTCCACCTCTGGAAACAATAAAAAACAGAAAATCCACCTAGAATATACTATTACTAGAAATCAAAGTGCCTCACAGGGTAGCACAGAGTGAATGCCACTTACTTAGTGAAGTGCTGATGGGAAAATCCTAGACAGCACTGATTAATTATTTTCTCCAATAATCATCTAACAATATAAAACTGGATGATATATATGATCCCATACTTGATATCAGTAACTACAGTTATTACCTCCTGTTCTACCAGACCAACAGAGGCTCAGAATTGCCATCCATAAAGAACACAGCACATGAAGAAAAACCACTTAGAAATGAAGGTAAACGAATGGCTGAAAATAGCCTGCATTTAGAAGCAGGAGTTCATGAAAGAAATATATTTCTCATACAATTGCTTTAAGTCATAATTAGGTACCTGTGCTGAATAAAAACAGATCAGAGTCCCCTGGAAGTTATAGAGGATGCCTTGGTTTCAATAGTCAGTAAATAATTATCAACATATGAGAGGACCACAAAGATTTATATCTATTCCTAAGAATGGAAAAGGTCAGTTTTCATTCCAATTCCAAAGAAAGGGAATGCCAAAGAATGCTCAAACTACCACACAATTGCACTCATCTCACATGCTGGTAAAGTAATGCTCAAAATTCTCCAAGCCAGGCTTCAGCAATACGCGAACCGTGAACTCACTAATATTCAAGCTGATTTTAGAAAAGGCAGAGGAACCAGAGATCAAATTACCAACATCCGTTGGATCATGGAAAAAGCAGGAGTTCCAGATAAACATCTATTTCTGCTTTATTGACTATACCAAAGCCTTTGACTTTGTGGATCACAATAAACTGTGGAAAATTCTGAAAGAGAGGGGAATACCAGACCACCTAACCTGCCTCTTGAGAAATCTGTATGCAGGTCAGGGAGCAACAGTTATAACTGGACATGGCACAACAGACTGGTGCCATATAGGAAAAGGAGTACGCCAAGGCTGTATATTGTCACCCTGCTTATTGAACTTATATGCAGAGTACATCATGAGAAATGCTGGACTGGAAGAAACACAAGCTGGAATCAAGATTGCTGGGAGAAATATCAATAACCTCAGATATGCAGATGACACCACCCTTATGTCAGAAAGTGAAGAGGACCTAAAAAGTCTCTTGATGAAAGTGAAAGAGGAGAGAGAAAAAGTTGGCTTAAACCTCAACATTCAGAAAACAAAGATCATGGCATCTGGTCCCATCACTTCATGGGAAATAGATGGGGNAAACCAGTCAATCCTAAAGGAAATCAACCCTGAATATTCATTGGAAGGGCTGGTGCTGAAACTGAAGCTCCAATACTTTGGCCACCAGATGAGAAGAGCTGACTCATTGGAAAAGACTGAAAGATTGAGGGCAGGGGGAGAAGGGGGTGACAGAGGATGAGATGGTTGGATGGCATCACAGACTCAATAGACAAGCGTCTGAGCAAACTCTGAGAGAGAGTGATGGACAGGGAGGCCTGGTGTGCTGCAGTCCATGGGGTCGCAAAGAGTCGGACACGCCTGCGCGACAACAACAGTAACAGAGGTCACTTCATATGCACAAAGCGTGCCGGACGGTAAAGAACGCCTGACCCCAAGCAGTGTCCTGCCCACGGGTAATGGAAACACAGCTCAAAACATGGAGACCTTCGGGAAGCCAATCTCAAGAGGACTCTAACTCACACTGTTTTTGCTTTTTTTTTTTTTTTTTGCCACCTGAAACGATGCTTGGCATCACTTATTATGGGAGAACTGAAAATGGCAACCGCAACGAGGTAGGACCTCACACCAGTGAGAATGCCCATCCCCTAAAAGACCACAGGAGTAGTTTTGGGGGAACCGACACCTGGAAGTGTATGGCTGAGTCTCTCTGCTCTGCACCTGAAACTGTTCATTGGTTACAGTCAAGTATAAAGTGCAGAGTCAACACGAACGAAGAGAAGACTACAGAGAGGAAGTAGGGGAGACGGCATGGAGAAGAGAGAGACCTCCTGTGCTTTGGGGGGGAGTGTGAATTGGTCACAGTCACGACAGACAATAGTATGGAGGTTCCTTAAATAACTGAAACTAGAGCGACCACATGATGCAGCTTTCCCACTCCTGGACCTCTACAGGTCAGGGGGGAACCTTACGATGCAAATCCACATGCACCCCAACATTCCCTGCAGCACTAATTACTTTAGCAAAAAAAAAAANCTGGCACTAACTATATTTCTTATCTAAGTGTAAGAGTCTTTGAATCTTTAGGATGTGGTGTGAAGACAAGAAAATCTGCATTGCCTTTGTAAACTTTACATGTTAAATTATTGGTGGTTAAATTGTTTGCATCATAATAATTACTATCAGAAATAGCTACAATTTTTTGCATATTATTTCCATTTATTATAAAGGAGAAAAAGTAGGTAGCAACAATAGATTAAACATATCTTATATATCCCCTTCTATTCAATTTCTACCTCTTGATATGTGGAAAAATCCACCTGGAATATACCATTACCATAAATCAAAGGGCTTTACAGAGCAGTACAAAGTGAACATCATTTACTTAGTGCAGTGCTGATGGGAAAACTCTAGACAGTACTGAGAATTATTTTCTTCCACAATCGTCTAATAACATAAAACAGGAAAACATGACCCCATACTTGATATCAGTTACTACAATTATTACCTCCAGTTCTAGCAGACCATCAGAGGCTCAGGATTACTGCCCATAAGAAAACAACGCACAAAGAAAAAACACTCAGAGATGAAGTAAACATATGGTTGAAAGAAAAACACCAATACAGCATACTGACACATATATACGGAATTTAGAATGATAGTAAGGACGACCCTGTATGTGTGACAACAAAAGGACACAGACATAGACAATGGACTTTTGGCCTCAGAGGGAGTAGGAGAGGGCGGGATGATCTGGGAGAATGGCACTGAAGCATATATACTGTTATGTAAGAAACGAATCACCAGTCTCTATTTGATACAGGATGCAGGATGCTTGGGGCTGGTGTACGGGGATGATCCAGAGAGACGTTGGGGGGTGGGAGGTGGGAGGGAGATTCGGGATTGGGAGCTTGTGTGTACCTGTGGTGGATTCATGTCGATGTATGGCAAACCCAATAGAGTATTGTAAAGTTAAATTTAAAAANCCCCCCTCCCATGGGAGGCTCTTCCGGGATGGAGCAGAAGCATAAATTTCACCTCTTCCTGGGGAAGCGCCTCCTGTGGCCTTTCTGATAGGGAAGTGGCAGCTGAAGCGGTTAGTTCTTTCCCGAGACGTTTATCTTCTAAAGAGATGGAAGGGGAAGCCTGCCCTTGGTGCCTATTCGCCGGGGTGCCCAAAGGCTGGGAAATACCCTCAGATCGTGCCTCCTGACCGTGTGCACCCTGGCCCCGCGTCAGGAATGGACTCACCGGTGGTTCTCAAGCTGAGTAATCAACCAGTGATGAGGGAGGAGAGGTCTCCGCTTCCTTGATGCCTGAGAGGGCGTCTGTTTCATTGAGGGATGCCCTCCATCTCATGGTGGGCTGTGAAGCCCAGCACTCACATCTGAGCACTTCCGCACTGTGTCCAAAGACATGGCGTGTGAGGAACGGACCAGGCTCCCTTCTCAGCAGAAGACGCAGGATCCGGGGTCTGCGCCCAGAGCTAGAAGGGCCAGTGCTGTGGCGGATGGAGCCCTAGATGCGCTTCAGTCATTTGGACACCGCGGCTTTCAGGAAGCTCAGCTCTCTGCAATGGCTTCCCGACGGCACCAGGGGCGGGGGGCGGATCTCTGCTCCGTGTACATGCCGCTTCGCCCTCTGCACCTGTCTTGGTAGTGATGCCATTCAGTAAAGCTCTGCAGACACTTGGGCCTCCATCGTGAACGTGACGTCAAGTACAACAGCGGCAGATGGCCAGGGTTCGAGCAGTCTCCGGTCTTTGGGTCCAGAGGGGGGGACTCGGGACCTCAGCCTGTTGCTCGAGTGGGGTCTTCAGCCCTTCGTGGGCGGGTGACAGGCGGGGAGGCNGAAAGAAAAAACAAACTATATACTTTTCATAAAGGAATATGAATTTATAAGGAATTATACATCTGTTACCCTGTTGCTACAACTGTAGACCACCAGTGGTAGAATGGCAGAAAATTCAGGGGCATAAGAAGGTAGACATAAGAAGTCTTCACTCATATATTCTCATTCTTAAGGGAAATACATTTATAAGGCTATGCAGTTGTCAAGAATATATTCAGCAATATATCATTGATGAAAATGTTATGAAGATTAGCTAATGAAGATTTTTAAGCTAAACTTTATCTTCTGAGATAATTGTAGATTCATATGTAGGTATAAGAAATAATATAGAGAGATCCTTTGTACCTTATGCAGTTTCCCCCAATGGGAATATTATGTAAAATTATAATACAGTATCACATATAGGATTCTTTTTTTTTAAATATAGGATTCTTCATGTTATGACAGACAATCTACTGATCTTATTAAGATTTCCCTATTTTTATTTATACTCATTTCTGTGTGTATACATTTATTTTGATGCAAATTTATTACATGCACAGATTTGAGTATCCATCATTACAATTCATATAAATACACTTCAACTTCATTTTCTAATTTTAAAACAGTACTTTGATTTCTTATTATCCTCCAAAGATGATTAGTTGTTTTTTAATGTTTTTTATTTTTTCTGTCTTTTTAAAATATAATTTTATTTATTTTAATTGGAGGTTAATTACTTTCTCACTAATTTAATTGTACTTTTTTGTGTTTTACTCCATTACAACTACCATTCTTTTGTTGCTCAAAATTTTCTGTCTTTGGCCTGTGAAATTCTCTTTATTTTGTCTCTTGAGTCTTTTGGATATGGTGCTATTAGTCTCTAACGTTAAATATTGTCTGATATGACAAGGTGGTCTGATCTTCTCTCATATATTCCATTCTTCAGACCAGAAACCAACACTTTTTTCAAGATATTTATATTCTTTTAGTGGTGAAATGTGTTTCAAGGCTACAAACTAGGTTTTAAAACAGGGGCTCTTTGTTTCTGGGTTAGTAATTGTTTCTAAGTCTTTCAAAAAGAACTCAAAAATTTGTACTACGTGGTTTTCAATAATTTTATAAGGATTTGCTATGATATTCTTCAGCATTTTTATTAGGTGTGATGTTTCTTTTTAATATGTCACTTCAGATATCTAAATCAATATCTATTTAATACTATGAAAAGTTCCTTGAATTATATTTTTTACATTTGCTTTGGTTTTGTCCTTGTGGCTCCTGCTCACCATAGACTAAATCTTCTTGGCTTGGTATCTACATTTGTTGCTTCCCATAAGTTTTTTCATTTTTTTTTCTTTTCTTCATTCCCTTCTTTCATGTTCTGTTTTTCTTAAAGTATTATTCATTGTATTTATTTGCTCTTCTATTACTTTTAAGTTCTTAAGTTATTTTTTCTTTCATTTCTAAGAATTTCTTGAATTATTGTATCATTACTCAATTTATCCTAATTCTGAATTTGATTGCTCTTTCATTCCCTGAATCAGTTTCAAAATGTGTCTTAGGTCATTTTGATAGAGTGTATTGTATTCATTCATTTGAGGGGACTTGATTTGGATTGTTCTCTCCAGTAGTCACACACCATATGCAATTAATAACTGGACAACATATATAAAATAATTGTTTTTAGACACTGGACATCAGATAATGCTAACTTATGACCTAAGACAGAAGAGGAACAGATGAGGTGAACCATATGTCCACCCTGACTCTTGGTCTGGTGATCCTTTTGAGATCATGGCCCATAGACAGTATATGGCAACAGAGGACAGCATTTCTGGTAAACTAAGGGAGACCAATGTTGGGAGGCTGAAGTAGCTGGAATGGCAAGTGAAGCATGAAAAGCCACAGAGGAAGGAATCTAGAAATCTCCATATAGATATCCTTGTGTCTTGTCTGAGCTTTGTCTAGGATATGCATTTGTAAGATAAAACTCCACAAAGCTGGACAGGGAAGAAATAGCAAGAAAATTTAAGCTAAATAATTGATTATCAAAGCTACACAGGTCTGTGGAATGGTTGCTTACCAACCACCCAGTAAGGAATGCTCCAGGAAAACCTACCTGTAGCATTCCCCAGAGAGCCAAGAAGTTTGTGTCTTAGAATCAGTTCTGAATTAGTTCTTGAATAAATGCTGCACTAACAAAACCCATTAGATACAGTCTCAAAAACAGCAAGACAATCTGCACAAAGTTTAACTGACTACCAAAAATAAACTTCAAGACACTGTGAAAAACAAAAAACAATTAAGACATTCAACAAATCTCCAGCATCCTGTCAAAAATTAGATATTCTGATAAGCATAAAAATGTATAAGAAAAACAAGAGACTTTTTTGATCACAATGTGTTAAGATTAGTTGTCAACTGCAGGGAAAAATATTAAAATACAAACATATGGAGACTAAACAACATGCTTCTGAATAACCAAAAAAATCACAGAAGAAATAAAAAAAAGAAATAAAAATATGCATAGAAACAAATGAAAATGAAAACACAGCAACCCAAAACCTATGGGATTCAGTAAAAGCAGGACATAACCATACAAGCTTACCTCAAGAAACAAGAGAAAAATCAAATAAATGACCTAACTTTACATCTAAAGCAACTAGAAAAAGAAGAAATGAAGAACCCCAGGGTTAGTAGAAGAAAAGAAATAATTAAACTTAGGACAGAAATAAATGAAAAAGAAACAGAGGCTATAGCAAAAATCAACAAAACTAAAAGCTGGTTCTTCAAGAAGATAAATAGACAAACTATTAGCCAGAGTCATCAAGATAAATAGGGAGAAGAATCAAATCAACAGAATTAGAAATGAAAATGGAGAAATCACAACAGACAACACAGAAATAACTTTCTATTTCATGAGACTATTATAAGCAACTATATGCCAATAAAACAAACAACTTGGAAAAAATGGATGAATTCTTAGGAAAGTATAACCAGGAAGAAACAGAAAATCTTAACAGACTCATCACAAGCACAGAACTTGCAACTGTAATAAAAAAATCTTCCAACAAACAAAAGCCCAGGATCAGATGGCTTCACAAGTGAGTTCTACCAAAAACTTAGAGAAGAGCTAACACCTATCCTACTCAAACTCTTCCAGAAAATTGCAGAGGAAGGTAAACTGCCAAACTCATTCTATGAGGCCACCATCACCCTAATACCAAAACCAGATAAAGATGCCACAAAAAAAGAAAGCTACAGGCCAATATTACTGATGAACATAGATGCAAAGATCCTCAACAAAATTCTAGCAAGCAGAATCCAACAACATATTAAAAAAAATCATACATCATGACTTTATCCCAAGGATTAATGCAAGGATTCTTCAATATTCACAAATCAATAAATGTAGTACACCAGATTAGCAAATTGAAAGATAAAAAAGTATGATAATCTCAATAGATGCAGAGAAAAGCTTCGACAAAATTAAACATCCATTTACGATAAAACTCTTCAGAAAGCAGCCATAGAAGGAACATACTTCAACATAATAAAAGCCATATATGATAAATTCATAGCAAACATTTTCCTCAATGGTGAAAAGTTGAAAGCATTTCCCCTAAAGTCAGGAACAAGACAAGGGTGCCCACTTTCACCACTACTATTCAACATATTTTTGGAAGTTTTTGCCACATTAATCAGAGCAGAAAAAGAAATAAAAGGAATCTAGATTGGAAAAGAAGTAAAACTCTCACTGTTTGCAGATGACATGGTCCTATACATAGAAAACCCTAAAGACACCACCAGAAAATTACTAGAGCTAATAAATGAATATAATAAAGTTGCAGGATATAAAATTAACACACGGAAATCCCTTGCATTCCTATACACTAACAAGGGAGAAAACAGAAAGAGAAATTAAGGAAAAAATTCAATTCATCATTGTGACAAAAATAATAAAATACTTAGGAATAAATCTACCTAAAGAAACAAGAGACCTATATATAGAAAACTATAAAACACTGATGAAGGAAATAAAAGATGACACAAATAGATGGAGAAATATACCATGTTCATAGATTGGAAGAATCAATATAGTTAAAATGAGTATACTACCCAAAGCAATCTATAGATTCAATACAATCCTTGTCAAGCTACCAATGATATTTTTTCNAGGAAATAAAAGATGACACAAATAGATGGAGAAATATACCATGTTCATAGATTGGAAGAATCAATATAGTTAAAATGAGTATACTACCCAAAGCAATCTATAGATTCAATACAATCCTTGTCAAGCTACCAATGATATTTTTTCACAGAGGTAGAAAAAATAATTTCACAATTTGTATGGAAATACAAAAACCCTTGAATAGCCAAAGCAATCTTGAGAAAGAAGAATGGAACTGGAGGAATCAACCTGCCTGACTTCAGGCTCTACTACAAAG
>SJYV01005184.1:44006-73836 GCA_006410875.1 Neotragus pygmaeus | reverse complement strand
GACAGTATGGTACTGGTACAAAGACAGAAATATAGATCAATGGAACAAAATAGAAATCCTAGAGATAAATCCACGCACCTATGGACACTTTATCTTTGACAAAGGAGGCAAGAATATACAACAGAGAAAAGACAATCTCTTTAACAAGTGGTGCTGGGAAAACTGGTCAACCACTTGTAAAAGAATGAAACTAGAACAGTAACACCATACACAAAAATAAACTCAAAATGGATTAAAATTTAAATGTAAGACCAGAAACTATAAAACTTCTAGAGGAAAACATAGACAAAACACTCTCTGACATAAATCACAGCAGGATCCTCTATGACCCACCTCCACAATTAATGTAAATAAAAGAAAAAATAAACAAATAGGACCTGATTAAACCTAAAAGCTTTTGAAAAATGAAGGAAACTATAAGCAAGGTGNAAAACTTCTAGAGGAAAACATAGACAAAACACTCTCTGACATAAATCACAGCAGGATCCTCTATGACCCACCTCCACAATTAATGTAAATAAAAGAAAAAATAAACAAATAGGACCTGATTAAACCTAAAAGCTTTTGAAAAATGAAGGAAACTATAAGCAAGGTGAAAGACAGCCTTCAGAATGGGAGAAAATAATAGCAAATGAAGCGACTGACAAAGAATTAATCTCAAAAATATACAAGCAGCTCATACCAGAAAAATAAATAGCCCAATCAAAAAATGGGCCAAAGAACTAAACAGACATTTCTCCAAAGAAGACATGCAAATGGCTAACAAACACATGAAAAGATGCTCAACATCACTCATTATCAGAGAAATGCAAATCAAAACCACAATGAGGTACCATCTCATACTGGTCAGAATGGCTGCTATCAAAAAGTCTACAAGTAAGAAATGCTGGAGAGGGTATGGAGAAAAGGGAACCCTCTTACAATGTTGGTGGGAATGCAAACTAGTAAAGCCACTATGGAGAACAGTGCAGAGATTTCTTAAAAAACTTGAAATAGAACTGCCATATGACCCATAAATCCCACTGCTGGGCCTACATACCAAGGAAGTCAGAATCAAAAAAGACACATGTACCCCAATGCTCATTGCAAAACTGTTTACAATAGCTAAGACATGGAAGCAGCCTAGATGTCCATCGGCAGATGAATGGATAAGTTGTGGTTCAGTTCAGTTCAGTCACTCAGTCATGTCTAACTCTTTGCAATCCCATGGACTGCAGCATGCCAGGTCACCCTGTCCATCACCAATTCCTGGAGTTTACCCAAACTCATGTCCATTGAGTCAGTGATGCCATCTCATCCTCTGTCGTCCCCTTCTCCTCCTGCCCTCAATCTTTCCCAGCATCAGGGTCTTTTCAAATGAATCAGCTCTTTCCATCAGGTAGCCAAAGTATTGTAGTTTCAGCTTCAACATCAGTCCTTCCAATGAATACTCAGGACTGCTCTCTTAGGATGGACTGGCTGGATCTCCTTGCAGTCCAAGGAACTCTCAAGAGTCCTCTCCAACACCACAGTTCGAAAGCTGTAGTACATATACACATATACACAATGGAATATTACTCAGCTATTAAAAAGAACACATTTGAATCAGTTCTATTGAGGTGGATGAAACTGGAGCCTATTACACAGAGTGAAGTAATTCAAAAAGGAAAACACCAATACAGTATTTAATGCATATATATGGAATTAAGAAAGATGGTAACAATGACCTTATATGTGGGACAGCAAAAGAGACACAGATGTAAAGAACAGACTTTTGGACTCTGTGGGAGAAGGTGAGGGTGGGATGATTTGAGAGAGTAGCACTGAAACATGTATATTACCATATGTGAAATAGATGACCAGTCCAAGTTAGATGCATGAAACAGGGCACTCAAAGCTGGTGCTCTGGGGCAACCGTGAGGGATGGGATGGGGAGGGAGAGGGGAGAGGGGTTTGGAATGGGGCACACATGTACACCCATGGCTGATCCATGTCAATGTATGGCAAAAACCACTAAAATATTGTAAAGTAATTAGCCTCCAATTAAAATAGATAAATCAGTTGAAAAAGAAGAAAAGCAGGAGAAGATATGTCCAAATAGAAATATCTGTCTGGTGATATTAGATAAGAGTTTATAAACAGCTTTATTTATTTACCTAAGGATTTTAATGAAGATGTGAACATAATGTAAAGAAACATGGAAGGTATAAAAAAGAATTAAAGTGTACTTTCAGAGATGAAAAATATAAAGGAAAAATTTTGGATGGACTTAACAGCAGATTAGACATTGAAGAAAGGAAGTTCAATGACAGAACAAATTCCGTAACATGTAGAACAGCCTCAAGTGGTCTCAACACCTGTGTAGTTAGAATTCAAGAAGGAAGGGAGGAAACAAAAATACTTGAAGATACAATGGCTAAAACATACTATATTTGTTGAGTGGAGATAGAGATAATCAAAGAGGCATAAACTATTAATAATTGTTGAGCTGGGTGTTGGGAATATGACTATTTAGGAAACTATTCTGTTTACTTTGTATATGTTAAATTTCTTTCGTGTTAAAAAGTTGTAACTAAACATATTAGATTTAAGTCTTTAAACCTTCTGGGAAAAAAGGAAAATTATCATGATGTTAGTACAGGCTATGGGATTTTAGAATAAGCACAAGAGTACTCACCATAAAAGACAAATGCTGACAACTGGACTTAAGAATAAAACCTTCTATTCTTTGTAATAGACTGCTGAAGTGAAAAGACAAGACAGACAGGGGAAGATATGTCAAAGTACTTGTATTCAGATCATATGAGATCTCTGATAAATTCACTAATCAAGAAGACAACTAATTAAAATTGAACCAAAAGTTTGGATAGACACTATAAAGAATACTTTAAAATAATCAGGGTACATATGAAAATCTGCTGATTATCATTAGGTATTAGTTAAACGAAATTGAAAACACATTGACAGAGCACTATGTGTTCACTGGAGATGTTAATCTGACAATATCAAGTTTGTTGAGAATGCAGAGCAAGTGAACCTCTCATATACTGCTGTTGGAAAATGAAAGCAGGCCAATTCTTTAAAAACTGTTGGGCATTGAAACATGTATAATATCATATAAGAAATGAATCGCCAGTCTAGGTTCAATGCAGGATACAGGATGCTTGGGGCTGGTGCATTGGGATGACCCAGAGGGATGGTGTGGGGAGGGAGGTGGGAGGGGGGTTCAGGATTGGGAACACGTGTACACCCGTGGTGGATTCATGTTGATGTATGGCAAAACCAATACAATATTGTAAAGTATAATAAAGTAAACAAAACAAAAAACCCAACCAATCAAACAAAAAAAAATTGTCGGGCAGTTTCTAATAAACTGGTCTCATGCTCATGCTCAGTTACTTCAGTCATGTCCGACTCTTTGCGACCCCATGGACTGTAGCCTTCCAGGCTCCTCTATTCATTGGATTCTCCAGGCAAGAATACTGGAGTGGGTTGTCATGCCCTCCTTCAGGGGATCTTCCTGACCCTGGAATCAAACCAGCGTCTCCCAGTGTCTCCTGCACTGAAGGTAGATTCTTTACAGGTGAGACACCTGGGAAGTTTATGATAGACACAAACTGTTCTATCACCAAACAATTCCACTCTTGATATTTATCCAAGTAATTTATTGCCTGATATATTCAGGAAAAAATTACTAATAATCACAAAGAAATGTATAACTAATACACACAACAAAATGAAGGAATTTAAGGGACTGTGTTGAGCAAAACATACCAGACACAAAAGGGTACATATTGTATCCTCTAATCAGTCATAATTAATCAATTGTTATATTGATAGATAGTATATTGATAGAATGTAAGTTAGTGGCTGCTTGAGTTCAGGGATAGAGGGGGAGATTCCACACTTTGGACATGTGACTTAATCCGATTTCTTTTATTTGTAAATGGTATATAGATGATCTACAAGATTGTGATTACTGATTGACTTTGAGTATTAATAAGCTTCCCTCATTTTTATAAAGAACCATTTTTATTGAGGTATGATTGACATTCACAAAGCTGTACATGATGTATACAACTTGATTCTGGAGAGAAGTATACACCTGTGAAATTCTCACCATAATCAATGTCGAAAACATGCACATCATCTCTAAAACATTTCCTTTTTCTTCCTCCATCCCTCCCTCTCTCATTCTTTATTGTTATTTTTCTTGTGATAAGATCACTTGAAACAAGATCCACTCTATTAGTAAAATTTTAAGTGTATGATACAGCATTGCCAAGTGTTAGTTACTCAGTCATATCTGACTCTTTGCGACCCCAGACTCCTCTGTCTATGGGATTTCCAAGGCAAGAATACTGGAGTGGGTTGCTATTCCCTCCTCCAGGGGATCTTTCCAACCCAAGGATCAAACCCAGGTCTCCAGCATTGCAGTATTCTTTACTGTCTAAGCCACCATGGAAGCCCTACAACATTGTCAATTATAGGCATAAAAGAACATGCCCTTTGAGGCTTAGGCTGTGTGCACTTCTCCGAGGACACATCTCAGAGAGCACTCTCTGTGTATATAGTCCTTCTGTCTCTAATGGTATTAAAAATGAATGAAAAGACAAAATACGCACTCACATAGCCTTCTGTTCTTTTAAAGAAAACACGATGCCACTCGTGTGTGTGAAAGTCACTGTCTTGTCTGACTCTTTGTGACCTCCTGGACTATACAGTCCGTGAACTTTTCCAGGCCAGAATACTAGAGTGGGTAGCTGTTCCCTTCTTCAGGGGATCTTCCCAACCCAGGGATGGAACCCATGTCTCCCACATTGCAGGTGGCTTCTTTACCAGGGAGCCACAGGGAAGCATAATACCATGCCCTCCTCCAGGGCATCTTCCCAACCCAGGGATCAAACCCAATTCTCCTGCATTGCAAGTGGATTCTTCACCACCTGAGCCACCAGGGAAGCCCAAGCTGGAGTGGGTAGCCTATCCCTTCTGCAGGGCATCTTCACAACCCAGTAATTGAACTGGGGTCTCCTGAACTGCAGGAATCTTCTTTACCAGCTGAGTTACCTGGGAAGCCCCATGCCACTCATAATAAGGGAAAAAATACTGTACTCCAAGAAAGCTGAAATAAAATATGTCTTTAATTTAATATGACTTTCCCACAAAGAATGGTTTTCTGCATATAAATTGAAATTCACTCAAAAAATGAAGATGCTTTGTAAACTGTAAAATAAGGGACACAAACAGTAACTGTGGGACTTGCCAGCTGGGGAGAGAAGCAGCAGCCATGGACAAACATACAGGCAAGGTCACCTCTCTGCACCCAGTTATAGTAACCTCATACTGAGTGAGAGGTACCTGTCCTTAGCCCTTCTCTGGCTGTCTCCTTCCTCAGGGTGTGGATGGACCCAAGGAGTGTCCACCAGAGTCTGTGCATCTCCTTCTAGACTTTGCTCTCAGTGTTGGGATACATAATTCCATGCCCGCACACCCTGTATTTGCTGATGGGACTCTTCCCAAAAGCCGTCATCCAGAGGAAGCCCACACAGCTGACTGTTCACCCCCAGAGCAAAGGATGGCGAGGGAATGGGTGTGTGTCAAGGTATGGATGGATACGTTGTGTGTGGAGTGGGATAGGAGAAGAGCTGTGAAGTGGATGGGGGCAAGCTATGACTGTGGACAGGGCTCCTTTTAGCATGGTTTTCTGGCAGCAGAAACCTGACATTTGCATGTTTAACAAGTTTCCAGGTAATACTCTATCCAAGCCCAGCTCTTTATTAATAGTTTTGTGAGTATGAGGGCCATTTTGCATGTGGCAGTGATCATAATGGCAGCTGTGGTATTATCTATTGTGAAGTCACTTTGCAGGCAGCCTCACCCTTTCTTTAGTCATTCAATAAACTGTAAGCAAGTCAGTCCGTGTATTCACTGCCTTTCTGCTTAAGAACACTAGATTCATACCCATTTCTGATAGTAGACCACTGATTGATATGAGACAATGCCAAAACTAGCTAGAAATGACAGGAAGTCTCTATCAGTCTTGTGCATTATATCAGTCAGCTGAGTCTAAAACATGTATCCTTGCTATTGGATAAAGCAAGAAGACTAGAGAGTAACTTGGTTCCATTGCCACTGTATTAACTGAATGAGGTCCACAGTAGATGAATCAGTTAATTAAGCAGGACAAGGGAGTTGCAACAATGTGTAATCTGGGGACCAATCGTACTTTTTTTTTTTTCTGGAACTGAGGGGTTTTTAGGTTTACAGCACTAAAACTGGTAAAGTGTCTGGTGAACTGGTGAGCTGGTCACTCCAGCATAAACTTTCACTAGATACAAAAAGAAGCTGCCTATACATGTGAAGAAATTAGGGAAGATGAAAGTTGAGAATCTGAGGAATTGATTTCAAGAGGCCTCTGAAATTGGAAAAGTACAATTAGGGCAGGATTTAAAGACTGTTAAGAGGGAACACCAACCTAAAGCAAAGGGCATGATGACTGAGAGCCAAGAATGTGGGCTCTGGAGTCACTTATACTTGGATTTGAATCCCCATGACTTTGTTTACCAGCTATGTGACCTTGAGCAATTTACTACACCAAATTCTACAGTGAAATGGGGAAAATAGTGGCACCTAACTGTTGTGAAGTGTAATTTAACAAGGCATACAAAGTGTTTAGAAGAACTGTGTGGTTCAGAGTAGGTGCCCCAAACATGGTAGCAGCTGGCATTATTATTATGGTGATTAAAAAGTCACATAACAGGATCAGGTAGAAGTTCTTGGGCAGAAATAAGTAGACAGGGGTGGAAGAGAGGAGACGAGGAATTCTAGATGAGAAAGCTCCAAGTATTACTTCCTGGTGAAAACTCTCAAATTCATCTCTCTCTTCTTTGTGTATTCCCAAACGCATAGAAGGAGGAACTGGTTTGAGCAGTATTTTCTACACAGAAAAACTAAATAATGATCATTTCTAAACTAAAAGATTAGAAAAAGAAACTGACTCTAAAAGTCAATGATGAAAGTTTAATTTTAATTGAAATGTAGTTGATTTACTATATTATATTACTTTCAGACATACAGCATAGTCATTCAGTATTTTTATAGTTACTGCACTTAAAGTTACTTTAAAGTAATGGGCTTATTTCCCTGTGCTGTACCATACATCCTTATTCCTAATTTATTTTATACATTGTAGTTGTGAGATTACTCTATTGGCCTTCATGTCTGTCCCCACCACCCCAACCCGTAGCCACTGCGTGCTCTCTTGTCTGTGAGTCTGTGAAACTATAAAGCATATTTTAAATGACAGTAGAAAGTTCAGTTCAGTTCAGTTCAACTGCTCAGTCGTGTCCGACTCTTTGCAACCCCATGGACTGCAGCACACCAGGCCTCCCTGTCCATCACCAACTCCCAGAGTTTACTCAAACACATGTCCATTGTGTTGGTGATGCCATGCAACCACCTCATCCTCTGTGGTCCCCTTCTCCTCTTACCTTCAATTTTCCCCAGCATCACGGTCTTTTCAAATGAGTCAGCTCTTCACATCAGGTGGCCAAAGTACTAGAGTTTCAGCTTCAGTATCAGTCCTTCCAGTGAATACCCAGGACTGATCTCCCTTAGGATGGACTGGTTGGATCTCCTTGCTGTCCAAGGGACTCTCAAGAGTCNTCCAAAGAAGACATACAGATGGCTAACAAACACATGAAAAGATGCCCAACATTACTCATTATCAGAGAAATGCAAATCAAAACCACAATGAGGTACCATTTCACACCAGTCAGAATGGCTGTGATCCAAAAGTCTACAAGTAAATGCTGGAGAGGGTGTGGAGAAAAGGGAACCCTCTTACACCATTGGTGGGAATGCAAACTAGTACAGCCACTATGGAGAACAGTGTGGAGATTCCTTAAAAAACTGGAAATAAAACTGCCTTATGACCCCACTGCTGGGCATACACACAAAGGAAACCAGAACTGAAAGAGACACGTGTACCCCAATGTTCATTGCAGCACTGTTTTTAATAGCCAGGACATGGAATCAACCTAGATACCCATCAGCAGATGAATGGATAAGAAAGTGGTGGTACATATACACAATGGAGTATTACTCAGCCATTAAAAAGAATACATTTGAATCAGTTCTAAAGAGGTGGATGAAACTGGAACCCATTATAACAGAGTGAAGTAAGCCAGAAAGAAAAACACCAATACACTATACTAACGCATATATACAGAATTTAGAAAGATGGTAATGATAACCCTGTATGGGAGACAGCAAAAGAGACACAGATGTATAAAACAGTCTTTTGGACTCTGTGGGAGAGGGAGAGGGTGGGATGATTTGGGAGAATGGCATTGAAACATGTATAATATCATATATGAAACGAGTCGCCAGTCCAGATTCAATGCATGATATTGGATGCTTGGTGCTGGTGCACTAAGATGACCCAGAGGGATGGTATGGGGAGGGAGGAGGGAGGGGGGTTCAGGATGGGGAACACGTGTATACCTGTGGTGGATACATGTTGATGTATGGCAAAACCAATACAATATTGTAAAGTAATTAGCTTCCAATTAAAATAAATAAATTTATATTAAAAAATAATGTGGGATAATGCATAGTTAGAAAATTTTTTTTTCAAGAAGTCAGTTCCTATTAAAAAATGTGAGTTGTCATTAGGTGTCAAAAATTCTTTCTTAGTTTTTTCCTGGACTTCAGGCTCTAAAGCAATCATTCTCAAGTTTGTATAATTATAATCAACTGGAGCATTTAAAATGTATTGATGGCTGCATTCAGTTCACAGAAGTTCTCGTTTAATCTGTCTGTGGTAAATCCTTGGTCCTGGCACTTATTATTGTCTAGAGCAGGGATCCCCAACCTCTGAGATCTAATGCCTGATGATCTCAGGTGGAGCTGACGTTTTAATAATAGAAATAAAGTGCACAATAAATGCAATGCACTTGAATCATCCCCATACCATCCCCTCCCCCCTCCCCCTTGATTCTCATCTGTGGAAAAATCGTCTTTCATGAAACAAGTCCCTGGTGCCAAAATTACTGGGGACTGCTGGTCTAGAGGAAGTAATCAATAGCTATTCTCACTATTTCTGTTGTTTTTATTTTCAGATCATAATATGAAGCCATTATCTCTTTAATGACCAAGTATTGACATTACAGACATGGCTGTAAGAAAACATGGATCATCATTGCAGGATATGATACCTATAGATATCCCTTTCCTGATATCTGTATCTAATTATCTATGTTTTAAGCTAAAACCCTAAGTTTTCACTATTTTCATTGCTCATTAAACAGCTACTAACTTTTGTGTGCTGCTGTGCTTAGTTGCTCAGTCATCTCCGACTCTTTGCAATCCACTGGACTGTAGCCTGCCAGGCTTCCTCTGTTCATGGGATTTTTCAGGCAAGAATACTGGCGTGGGTTGCCATTTCCTCCTCTAAGGGATCTTCCCAACCAGGGATGGAACCTGTGTCTTTTGTGTCTCGGGAATTGCAGGTTGGTTCGTTTCCAGCTGACCCATTGGGGGAAGACCTCCACTGGTGGCTGAGATGGTAAAGAATCTGCCAGCAGTGCAGGCAACACAGGAGACATAGGCTCCATCCTTGGTCTGGAAGATCCCCTGGAGGAGGACATGGCAACCCACTCCAGTATTCTTGCCTGAAAAATCAAAAAGATACAGGAACGTGGTGGGCTACAGTCCACGGGGTTGCAAAGAGTCAGATATGACTGAGTGACTTCCGCTTTCAGCTTTTGTGTAATGCTCATCAAAGGTCAATCTCATTACTCCTCTGAAAAGTTTTGAGTAGAAAGACAAATATGTTTAGCATAGAATTTTCATTCCACTTTCATATTGAGAAAACTGAAGTGCCAGACACGAAGTGACCTTTCAGACACCTCCTAATAACCAAGGACTGGGAGCTGAAAGTGCTTTCTTTGATCATAAGCTCTTCCCTTGGCCCAAGCATGTAGCCTTACAATCTGCACACCTACAGCTCTAAGCAATGTTGTGGTTGAACATGCTTTATTCTTGATGTCTTAGATTGTGCACAGCATATAAAAAAGAGGAATGTTGTATTATTTTCCTATTCTCTAGGAAACAGAAGCTCTAAAAGTTAAATAAATTACAAATGCAGAACTGGGTCTAAAACCCAGGACTTCTGACTATCAGTCTGCTTTTGTTTTCAGTAAACTATGCTGTTTTGCTGTAGGTTGTCTTTGTGTGTAGCACTTTGTTATTATTTAGTAATCTTAATTTATTGAATTTTTGGACACAAATGATAAATTTTACTGTCAATTATTTCTGATATATTAAAATATTTTTTAATTAAATTTTTATTTATTTTAATTGGAGGTTAGTTATTTTACAGTATTGTATTGGTTTTGCCATAAGCAGTACATGTGCATCGTACAAAATCAGAAATACAAATAAGCAAAAATACAGCGCCATTTTCCTGCTCCTTGGAGAATAACAATAGTCTACACTATCTTTTTATATTTTTTCATAGGTACATACATGTACCTATGTGTGTAAGCACATTTGTATTTAAAAAATGTTGTAACCTAATTTTTAACTGCAGCATTTAAAAATATGTTGTGTCGTTTGATTCCTGTAATAATAATAATAACTCTAGCAATAACTATATTTCTTATCTAGGGGTAAGAATCTTTAAACCCTAAGGATATGGTGTGAAGACAAGAAAACCTGCATTGCATTTATAAGCTTTACATTTTAAGTTACTGTTTAAATTGTTAACTTCATAATAACTAATGAAGAGAGAGAATTAGAGATAGCTAAGACTTTTGAATATCATTTCCATTTATCATGAAGCAGAAAAGTTCCTCTAGGTAGAAAAAATAGATTAAAATATCTTAACATATTCTCTTCTACTCAATTTCCACCTCTGAAAACAATAAGAAGCAAATTAAGAGAAAATCCATCTGGAATATACCATTACCAGGAATCAAAGTGCTTTACAGGGCAGTACAGAGTGAATGCCATTTACTTAGTGAAGTGCTGATGGGAAAATCCTAGACAGCATTGACTTAGTTATTGATTCCCATAATCATCTAATAATATAAACTAGGAAAACATGACCCCATATTTGATATCAGTCACTACAGTTACTACCTCCAGTTCTACCAGAGCATCAGAGGCTCAGGATTATTGGCCATAGAACACAGCACATGAAGAAAAACCACTTAGACATGAAGATAAACACAGAATTGCAAATAGAATGCCTTAGAAACAGGAGTTTATGGAAGAAATATATTTCTCATACAATTGCTGTAAGTCATAATTAAGTACTTGTGCTGAGGAAAAATGGATCAGAGTCCTCTGAAAATTATAAAGGATGCCTTGGTTTTAACAGTTGGGAAGTAAATATAAGAAAATGAGAGGACCATTTGGATTTATATCTAGTCCTAAATTTACTCAAAGGGATCAGCACTGTCATGAAAAATGGGTCCCTGAGTTTAATGCATATGTATATAAAGAGAAGAAAGAAGTGCCATGTATATACGGGCAGGACTTCTCCTGGGAGGCAGTCACTTCAGAGACTGGAGACCTTAGTAAAGGAGCGATTAGAGTCTTGGTTTGCACCTGTGCTGGGAATTATGCTTTTGTCTCCCAGGTGTTTTAATTTTCCTTCTATTGGGAGGGTCATCTTTCTGCTTGAGAAACTATAGTCTAATGCTTCCTTTCAAATCTTAAACATCCAACAACTATATCATCATCATCACCACTACCAGAACCAACACTGCACCACCACCACAACCACCTCTGTCATTACCAATTATTACCATTACCAATCACTGCCATTAAGCTTGTTATTCATCATTAGTTATTTACCATCAAGCACAATCAATAGGCTTAAAATGTTTATTTTAAAGCGTTTAATACAGACTCAAGGTTTTAAATAAAACACACTGTATAATTTCAGTAAAGGAACATGAATTTATAAGGGATGATAAATTTGTCACCCCGCTGCTGCACCTGTAGACCAACAGTGTTCGAATGGCAGGAGTTGAGGTGCATAAGTAGGTAGACATAAGAATCCTTCACTCATATATTATCATTCATAACAGAAATGTGTTTATAGGAATATGCAGTTGTCAAGAATACATTCAGGCATATATCATTTATGAAAATGTTACTAATGAAGATTTTCAAATTAAACTTTTCCTCTTGAGATAATTGTAGATTCTCATGTAGGTTGAGAAATAATATAGAGGGATCCTGTGTACCCTTTATGCAGTTTCCTGCCATGGTAACATTTTCCAAATTATCATATGTGGAATACCGCACATTGCCCTAGACAACCCACTGATCTTATTCTGATTTCCTCAGTTTTATTTATAATTGTTTCCTGGTGTGTACATTTACTTCACTGCAAATTTTTTACATGCACAAATTTGAGTATCCACCACCACAGTTCATATAAAAACACATCACCTTCATTTTTTAATTTTAAAATAGCTTGGTTTCTTATTATCTTCTAAAGATGATTGGGTTTTTTTTGTAGTGTGTTTATAATCTCACTGATTTAATCATATTTTATGTGTTTAAGTCCATTGAAATTATTATCCTTTTGTTGCTCAAAATATTCAGTCTTTGGCCTGTGGAATTCTTTTCAGTTTGTCTCTTAAGTCTTTTGGACATAGTACAGTTAGTCTCTAATATTAATTAATAGCTGATATGACAAATGTTCTGAACTTTTCTCATAAGTTTCAGAGTAGAAATCAACCATTTCTCCAAGGAACTTGGTTACTTTTAGTCCTGATATGGTATTTCAAGGGCTTTCCGAAAGGGCTTTCCGGGGGCACAGTGGTAAAGGATACACTTGCAGTGCAGGAGATACAAGAGACACCAGTTTGACCTCTGGCTTGGGAAAATCCCCTGGAGGGGGAAATGGCAAGCCACTCCAGTGTTCTTGCCTGGGAAATCCATTGGACAGAGGAGCCTGGTGGGCTATAGCCCATGGCGCAGCAGAGTCTGGCACTAGTGGGCAGCTGAGCACTCAGACATGCAATGGTGTTTCAAGGCTACAAATCAGGCGCCAAAGGGGTTCATTGCTTCTGGGTTAGTTATTGTTTATAGGTCTTTCAACAAGAACTCAAACATTTGTACTGTTTGGTTCTCAGTAATTTTTTAAGGATATGTTCTGATATTCATTCTTCAGCAGTTTTCTTAGGTGTGATGCTTCTTTTCAATATGTCCTTCAAATATCCATCTCCATCTCTTTCTCTATATCTGTATGTATCTCTATTTAAAACTGGGAAAATTTCCTTGGCTTATGGTTTTCATTATTGGTTCTGTCCTTCACTCTACTTTTCTTCTTTGTGGCTCCTGCTCACCAAGGGTTAGATCTCCTTTGCCTGGTTTTCACATTTGTTTCTTCCCATAAATTTCTTCATTTCTTTTTCCTTTTAATCCCCCTTTCCACCTTCTGGTTCTCCTAAAGTATCATCTGTTGTGTTTATTGGCTCTTCTATTACTTCTCATTCAGTTTAGTTTCCTAAATTATTTTTCCTTTTATTGCCAGTAATTTCTTGAGCTATTGTACAATTGCATTTTTCTGAGTTTTGTTACTCTTTCACACCTTGTATCATTTTTGAAATGTGTCTTACCTCATTTTTGTAGAGTGTAATAATATTCTTTCACTTGTGGGTGTGTGCTATGGACTGAATTGTGTTCTTTCCATAAGCCATCCACCACAAGCAATTAAAAACTGGATGATATATATAAAATAAGTGCTTTCAGACATTGGGCAACATTGATGTTGAATTATGACCCAATACAGAAGAGGAGCAAATGACAGGAGCTTTATATTTACCCTATTTACCTGGGGACACTTTCTAGATCATGGTCCAAGGAAAGTATATGAAAACAAAGGACAACAGTTTTGATGAGTTGAGAAGAGTGCAGCAAAATGTTGGGAGGTTGAAGTAGATGGAATTGGCAGTGAAGCATAGGAAGCCACAGGGAAAGAGAACAGAAATGAGTTCCTGTGTCTTTGTTCGAGCTTTATCTAGGCCATACATTTCTAAGACAGATCTCCATGAAGCTGGGCAAAAAATAAATACCTGGAAACTTTAAGCTAATAATCGATTATCAGAATTACACAGGTCTGGGAACCCTTAATATCTATTCAAAGGACTGATGTTGAAGCTGAAGCTCCAATAGTTTGGCCACATGATGAGAAGACCCAACACACTGGAAAAGATCTTGATGCTGGGAAAGGTTGAGGGCAGTAGGAGAAGGGGACGACAGAGGATGAGATGGTTGGATGACATCACTGACTCCATGGACATGAGTTTGAGCAAACTCTGGGAGATAATGTTAATGATGGACAGGGAAGCCTGGCATGCTGCAGTTCATGGGGTTGCAAAGAGTCAGACAAGACTTACTGAATAAGAATAAGCCAGTAAGGAGATCAACTTTAAAACCTGTAGCATTCCCTGGAGTGCTCAGAAGTTTTACATCTTAACATTAGTGCTAAATTTGTTTTAGAATAAAAGCTATACTTGATATGTACTAACAAAACTTAAATATTAAGCCTCAGAAACATCAAGACACTCAAGTAGCTTAACTGGCTGCCGAAATAAACTGAAAGACATTTTAAAGAAATAAAAAACAGTTAAGAAAGTCAACACATCTGCAGCATCATATAAAAAATTATTATATATTCAGATAAACAGGAAAATGTGTAAGAAAAGCAGGAAAAAGAAGTGTTGTTTTCATTTCAGTAGGAAGATGGTGCAGGGGCATAAGATTCAAAACAGGTTATTATAACACTGCACCCCAGCCTGGGGTGCCCTCCTCCTCATGAAAAATAAGTATAGGAGACACTTTGGAATGGCTGTCTCAATATCCGCTCTACTCACCTTCTAGTCAGGTTAAAAAGCTGAAAATTCCATATTCCAGATAGCATTGTAGCTACAGCCATGGATGTGAATTTTCTTCTTGTTCAGTTGCTGAGTCGTGTCTGATTCTTTGTGACCCCATGGACTACTGCACACCAGGAACACATCTTGAATTTGCCCAAACTCATGTCCATTGTGCCAGTGATGCCATCCAATCACCTCATCCTCTGTTGTCCCCTTCTTCTCCTGCCCTCCATCTTTCCTGGCATCATGGTGTTTTCCAGTGAGTCGGCTCTTTGCATCAGGTGGCCAAAGTAAATTAGTTGTCACTAATTAAATGTTTTGTGTGTGAAATTTTAAGTGTGGGAGTGATGAGGATCTCACTTTTTAGTGTATATCAGAATCAACAGGAGATCTATTAAAGTATACATTGCTGGGGCCCACTCCGTAATTCTGTAGGTGTGGAGCAGGAACCCTGAATTTGTGTCTCTAACAAATTGCCACGTGATGTTCAATCCCTGGGTTCAGTTACTGTTTACTGATTTTGTGAGTATGAGGGCCACTTGTCAGGGTGGCATCGATCACAGTGGAAGCTGGAGCTTCTTGACGAGTAGATCACATCTGCTGTGAAGTCACTTTGAGGGGCATCCTCATTCTTTCTGTAGTCATTCAGAAAAACTTACCAAGTCATTTCCTCCGTTAATGCCATTTCTGCTTGAGAAAACTAGTTATCCCAGTTTCCCATAATAAACCACTGATATAAACAATAGAATACTAAAACTAGCTAGAAATGACAAGAAGATATCTACACTGTACAGGTGTTTGCATTATATCTGGTTGCTGAGTCTAAAACATGTATCCTTGATATTGGTATAAAGCAAGGAGAGTAGGGAGAAACTGTCTCATTGCCACTGGATTTACTAGGTGAAGTTGGCAGTAGATCCTGAGTTAATTAAGCAGGGCAAGAGGGTTTGCAGCAATGTATAATCTGGGTGACCAACCATCTTGGCTTGTGTGGGACCAAGGGATTTTCCAGAGTGTGGGGCTTCCAGTGCTAAAAGTGGTGAAGGGCCAGGAAAACTAGTGTGTTATTATAGTGTAATCTTCCCTTAGTTCTATCGAAGAGGCTGTCTATAAATAGGAAGAGGCTAGGGCAGATGACGAAAGGAGGGGATCTGAGGAATTGGTTTTAGGAGGCATGTGAAATTGAAAGAGCAGGCTTAATAGGCTGTTCAGAAGGCGATGTGCCAGCCTAAAGCAGCGGGGACATTTGAGAGCTGAGTATGAGTTCTGAAGTCACTTAGACCTGGGTTTGAATCTCAGTGTCTTTGTTTACCAGCTGTGTGATCTTGAGACTGTTACTAAACCAAGTTTCCACTTTCGACATGACACGGGGAAAACAACAGAATTGAATTGTTGTGAGGTGTAATTGAAATCATGCATGTAAAGCATTTAGAAGAGTTGTATAGCTCAGAGTAAGCCTCCCCAAACATGTTGGCATTATTATTATCGTTACTAAGAAAGTCAAGTAAATGAATCAAGTACAAGTCCTTTGGGAGAGATCGGGAGAAAGGAGTGAGAGAGTGGAAAGGAGGAAGTCTAGATGAGAAGTGCTCTGGGCATCACTTGTTGGTGACTTTCAATCCACTTCTCTTTGCCTTGTCTACTCCCAAGTGCAAAAAGGAGGAACTAAATTGAGTAATATTTTCTACATAGAAGATAACAACAAATTGGTTGACTTTCAAACTCAGTGCTGAAAGTTTAATTTTTATTGAGGTGTGGCTGGTTTACAGTATTATATTAGTTTCAGATGTACAACAAAGTGATTCAAGATTTTTATACTTTATTGCATTTAAAGTTACTGTAGACTAATGGCTGTATTTCCCTGTGCTGTACTATACGTCCTTGTTACCTGTTCATTTTGCATGTGGCAGTCTGTGTCTGTTAATCTTCCACCCTTATTTTGCCTTCTCTCCTCTCCTCTCCATGTTAGTAATCACTAGTTTATTCTCTCTATCTGTGAGCCTGTGAAAATTTAAAACTTGTGTTAAATTACAATTAAGACAATAGAGTTTGCCAAAGCAACAGAAGAAAGAAAATAAATCCCAAATAATAAAAAAAGAACTTGATATCAGCTAGCTTCACATAGAGATGAGGGTAGAAAAAGAGGAGGGGTGAAGGAAGAGGGAAAGAGGCAGGTGCAGTCACCCAGCCATGCAGAGAAGGGAGAGATTCCCATCCCGGGTGGGCGAGCATCCAGGGGCTTCCCTCTGGGATCCCTAACAACTTATTTTTAAAATTGAAAAAGAATAATAACATGTGCCTTAAAACAGTTTTCCTCTCAGAGTTCTCTGCATGGCAGTCTTCACCTCCTTATTCCTCAAGCTGTAGATCAGGGGGTTCAGCATGGGGATCACTGTGGTGTAGAACACAGAGGCCACGTTCTCCTGGGCCAGGGAGCTGGCCGTGGAGGGTTTCAAGTACATGAAGGCGGTCGTTCCATAAAACATCCCCACAGCGGCAAGATGGGAGCTGCACGTGCTGAAGGCTTTGGCCCTTCCCCCTGTGGTGCTGATGTGGAGGATACTGGACAGGATGAAGGTGTAGGAAATTAGGACTGTTAAGCTGGTGACTACAATGTCAAATCCAGCCAAAACAAAGACTGCCATCTCAGTGTCATAGGTGCTGGAGCAAGAGAGCATCATGAGGGGGAGGATGTCACAGAAATAATGACTGATAAGGAAATCACAATAGGGCAGTTTCAACATGAGGCCAGTCTCTATGGTTGAACCAATGAATCCTATGGCATAGACCCCAGCCACCAGCAGGGAGCAGACTCGATGAGACATGATGATGTTGTAAAGCAAAGGTCTGCAGATGGCAACATAGCGGTCATAGGCCATCACTGTCAGCATGTAACACTCAGCAATGACAAACACCAGGAAGAAGTAGAGCTGGGCCATGCATCCTCCATAGGAGATGGTGTTCTTCTCTGACACAAAGTTCACCAGCATCTTAGGGGTAGTGACAGAGGAGTAGCAGAGATCCACAAAGGACAGGTTGCTGAGGAAATAGTACATGGGGGTGTGAAGCTGAGCGTTCAGACAAATCAGGGTTATCATGCCCAGGTTCCCTATCATGGTGACTGAGTAGATCCCAAGGAAGAGGAATAATAGTGGGAGCTGGAGCTCTGGCCGATTTGTTAAACCTCCAAGAATGAACTCTGTCACTGTGGAGTGATTTTCTGCAGCCATTCTCCTCTGGTTGGGTATTCTGTGGGGACAGAAATGAAGATCTCTGTGAAAGCTCACATCATGTTTTGCTTGGTCAAGCTAGTTTGTGCATCTCAGGCCAGCTGAGTGATCCTGGGATGCTTTCTGATGAGTGCTCCCTCATCCTGCCGATTTTTGGGGAGGAAGACCAGACCCTGGGTATTTCAAAGATCATGGAGATGAGAGGAAAAGGGGGCAAGATCTAGAACTTTTACAACATTCATGTGACTGAAATATCCTAGAGTAGTGAGTTTTAAAGTCTAGTCCCTGGGCCAGCATCATTGGTGTCACTTGAAGACATCAGATATGCAGATTATCAGGCCTCACTCCAGACCTACCAAGTCAGGAACTCTGCGATGGGATGCAGTGATCTGTGTATCATACTGTCTCCAGGAAAGGCTGATGCAGGCTCAAGTCTGAAAACTTCATTCCTGTAGGTAACAAGGAGTAGAATTAATGTTTTGTAGTTGGAAAGTATTTGCTTTAGAAATGAAATTTCCCTGTGGTCTATGCAAATCTTAAATATTCATTTATTTTGAACATAAAAAGGTTACCATATCAGTATCTTTTAGATAAAGGTCCATTTCTGTAACTTAAAGATGAAGATATTAATAATAGTAATATTAATTCCAAAGTTGGTTGTAAAAGTAGTATGGGATATTGCATAGTTAGAAATATTTTTTTCAAGAAGTTAGTTCCTATAAAAATGTGAGTTGTCATTGGGTATCCGGAATTTGTTCTTAGATTTTTTATCAAATCATGCCCAGAGCAATTCCATTTCTTGTATTTATAATCACCTGGAGCATTTAAAAATATTGATGGCTGTTTTCTACTCAGTTTTTTTTTAGAGGTTCTCATTAAAATTCATCTGTCACGAAGCCTGATGACATACCTATATAGGTACCTACTATAGTCTAGAGTAAGATGTCAATATTATTATTATTTTTAGGTCTATTTTCAGATCATAATATCAAACCATGGCCCCATGATCT
Organism: Neotragus pygmaeus; assembly: GCA_006410875.1. Lineage (NCBI taxonomy): Eukaryota > Metazoa > Chordata > Mammalia > Artiodactyla > Bovidae > Neotragus > Neotragus pygmaeus. The sequence continues at coordinate 54,714 of SJYV01005184.1, read as the reverse complement.
CCTTAATGACAAAGTACTGAAATTATAGACATGCTTCTGTAAGAAGCATGGATTATCATTGCTGAGTATATCTATAGATATCCCTTCTCTGATAGGTCTTTCTTAAGCTAAAACCCTTAAACTTGCACTGTTTTAATCGCTTACTTACACAGTTACTATATTTTGTATAATACTCCTCAGAGGTCAGTCTCATTAACTTGTCCTACAAGTCTTGGGTATATGAATAAATATATCCAAGAGCAGAAGTTTTAAACCCATGTTCACATTGAGAAAACCAGAATGCCCAACAAAAGTGACTTTCCTGAGGCTTCCTAATTATCAAGGACTTGCTCTCTGATCTTGAGCTCTTCCCCTGGCCCAAGTGTGTAGCCTTAGAAATCTGCATACCTACAGCTTGGAGCAGTGTTGTGGTGGAATGTGCTTTACACTGGATGTGTTAGCTTGTGGACAGCATATAAAAAATATGAATCCTATTATTTCCCTCTTCTCTAGGACAATGAAGCCTAAAAATTCAACTACCCTAAGTCATAAAGCCAAGCAAGACACAGGACTGGGTCTAAAACCTCAGACTTCGGACCACGAGTGTGTTTCATTGTCAGTGAACTGTGTCGTTTTGCAGTAGGTTATTTTATACGTAGCACTTTATTATTACTTAGTAAACTTAATATATTGAATTTTGGACATAGAGGATAGATTTTATTGTCAGTTTCAGATGCATTTAAAAAAGTTATCAAGGCAGTATATGTGCATTGTAGAAAATCAGAAACACAAATAAGCAAAAATACAATACCACTTTCTTGCTCCTTGGAGGCTAGCAGCAGTCATGACTATCAGTTTAGATTTTTTGATGCATATATGTACTTACATGTGTATTATGCTCAGTCACTCCGTTTTGTCCAGCTCTTTGCAACTGCATGAACTGTGGCCTGCCAGGCTTCTCTGTTCCAGAAATTCTCAGGCAAGAATATTGGAGTGGGTTGCCATTTCCTACTCCATACATGTTTATAAAGTGTGTATACACATGTGTAAGCATATATATATTTTTAAAAAAGCATTTTTAACCTGCTTCTAATGTAAGTGCTTTAAATACGCTGTCTCATTTGATTACTATAACAGTAATAACTCTGGCACTAGCTATATATGTCTCTCTAGGTATATGAGTGTGTGCTCAGTCACCTCAGTTGTGTCTGACTCTTTGTGGAACAATGGACTATAGCCAGCCAGGCTCCTCTGTCCATGGAATTCTCCATGCAAGAATATTGGAGCAGGTAGCCATGCCCTCTTCCAGGCATATTCTTGACCCAGGGATCAAACCTGTGTTGCCTGCAGCTCCTGAACTGCAGGTGGGTTCTTTACCATTGAACCCTGGATGCCCTTTTGTAGGTATCAGTCAGTTCAGTTCAGCTCAGTCACTCAGTCATGTCCGACTCTTTGTGACCCCATGAATCACAGCACACCAGGCCTCCATGTCTATCACCAACTCCCAGAGATCATTCAAATTCATGTCCATTGAGTTGGTGATGCCATCCAGCCATCTCATCCTCGGTCGTCCCCTTCTCCTCCTGCCCCCATCCCTCCCAACATCAGGGTCTTTTCCAATGAGCCAACTCTTCCCATNTGTTGGCAATTTGATCTCTGGTTCCTCTGCCTTTTCTAAAACCAGCTTGAACATCTAGAAGTTCAAAGTTCACATACTGTTGAAGCCTGGCTTGAGAATTTTGATCATTACTTTTCTAGCATGTGAGATGAGTGCAGTTGTGAGGTAGTTTGAACATTCTTTGGCATTTCCTTTCTTTGGGATTGGAATGAAAACTGACCTTTTCCAGTCCTGTGGCCACTGCTGAGTCTTCCAAATTTGCTGGCATATTGAGTGCAGCACTTTTATAGAATCATCTTTTAGGATTTGAAATAGCTCAACTGGAATTCCATCACCTCCACTAGCTTTGTTTGTAGTGACGGTTTCTAAGGCCCACTTGACTTCACATTCCAGGATATCTGGCTCTAGGTGAATGATCACACCATCATAGTTATCTGGGTTATTAAGATCTTTTTTGTACAGTTTTTCTGTGTATTCTTGACACCTCTTCTTAATATCTTCTGCTTCTGTTAGGTCCATACCATTTTTGTCCTTTATTGAGCCCATTTTTGCATGAAATATTCCCTTGGTATCTCTAATTTTCTTAAGAGATCTCTAGTCTTTCCCATTCTATTGTTTTCCTCTATTTCTTTGCATTGTTCACTGAGGAAGGCTTTCTTATCTCTCCTTACTAGTCTTTGGAATTCTGCATTCAAATGGGTATATCTTTCCTTTTCTCCTTTGCCTTTTGCTTCTCTTCTTGTCTCAGCTATCTGTAAGGTCTCCACAGACAACCATTTTGCCTTTTTACATTTCTTTTCCTTGGGGTTGGTTTTTATAACTTCCTCTTGTACAATGTCATGAACCTCTGCCATAGTTCTTCAGGCACTCTATCATATCTAATCCCTTGAATCTAGTTGTTACTTCTGTATAATCATAAAGGATTTGATTTAGGTCATACCAGAATGGTCTAGTGGTTTTCCCTACTTTCTTCAATTTAAGTCTGAATTTTACAATAAGGAGCTCCTGATCTGAGCCACAGTCAGCTCCCAGTCTTGTTTTTTTTTGACTGTATAGAGCTTCTCCATATTTCACTGCAAAGAATATAATCAATCTGAATTTGGTATTGACCATCTGGTGATGTCCATGTGTAGAGTCTTCTCTTGTGTTTTTGGAAGACAACTTATGTACAGAATTTCATCTTATGTCATTAAGATCAGATTATGAGCACGCCTAGTTCCTTCTCTTGACCAAAATATGAAGCATTACATTACTTTACTCATTCATCCAGCCATCCATATATTAAACAAGCCAAATGAACAATAACTATTCTTTCTCTCCCTTGCTCCCTCTCCCAACCTTCTTTCTTCCTCCCCTCTCTGTGTCATATACACAGTAACATTATACTTGTGGTATCTCTATAAATGGGAGGATCAGAGATAAATGACAAATATCTTGATCTCAGGATTAATGTAATCTACTCGACATTTCCAAAGAATTTTATCAAATACTTTATCAAAAAGCCTCCCAAAAGAGGATCAGAGCTATTTGGACAATTTCTGAAGCCTACTCAATATGAAACAAGCTAAACTTTTATTGAATTTATTGACTTTTGAGAGGTTCATCTAAAATCTTATTGAATAAACATTTCTATATTAGACTTTTCTTGACTCTATTAAAGAAATAAATGTAATTTCTGATTTTCCTTCAGAGGTTGGGTGTATGGAAATTTTTTTCAATATAATTTTTGAAGATTCAGTGGGATTTAGTTTTATTATACATTTTAATTCTCAGTTGAAAGTAAAGATGAAAGATATCTCCAAAAATATCAGAAAAGAGTACTATAAATGTAAGGTTCTTGTATATACTATGTCTGCCATTTGTTTCTTTATAACAACAGGTCCAAGTTCTGATCAGTCCAATTTTTTTTCACAGAGACAATTATAGAGTTTATATGAGAAAGGCACCCCCCTAATAAATCTTTATAAAGGATATTTATGCTGGAGGAGGGCATGGCAGCCCACTCCAGTATTCTTGATTGGAGAATCCTCATGGACAGAGGAGCCCGGTCACAAAGAGTCAGACATGACAAGATGACTAAGCACAAGCACAAGGATGTTTAACAAAAAATGAAATGGTTACAAGTTTTAGAAACTACTACTTAATCAGAGTTTCATTATGACTAAACTTTTAAAGCCTTGGCACACCACCATAACATTAAATAGTTAACTTTGCGTCTCTCACTCTCAAGATAAAAGCAATTATAATTTGTAAGTGGCCCCCTCAGTTGTTTTTAAACAGCCACCTTGTAATTATATTCAGCACAAGGTTAATTGAAAACCTGTTTTCCTGGTTCAACTTGAATTTTTATGTAATTATCCAATTCTTATACATGAAATCAATATTAAGGAAGCAATTTGTTTGAAAAGAGTTCTGACTTTCTGACTGAAAAACACTTTGCTAAAAAAAGAAAACTTTGTAAATAATGTACCTGGGGGAAAAAAATCAGCCTTTGGCTCAACNCTATCTTTGGCCTACGAAGAAAGCAAGGATTAGCAACCGGTAAGTGGCAGTCTGGCAGAGGTCACTCAGCTTCAAAGTCTGATATTCTTAACCCGCCTGCTAACGCAGGAGATGTAAGAGACGCGGGTTCAATCCCTGGGTTGGGAAGATCGCCTGGAGAAGGGCATGGCAACCTACTCCAGTATTCTTGCCTGAAGAATGCGATGGACAGAGAAGCCTGGAGGGCTACTAGTCTGTAGAGTCGCAAACAGTTGGACAGAACTAAAGCGACTTAGCACGCACACATCGCACAGTAACTCATGGTTTCGTGTGCAACCAATAAGCTTTTTGTTATTTTCTTACCAGTTTTATGTCCTGTTGTTAAACATAATTATATGAACAGGTGTGTGTGAGAGAGAGAGGTTTTTTCACTTCATTCAATATTTCTGGAGAGTCTGCTATGGCCCGTGCTCTGTTCTATTTGAGCTGTGGTGTTGGAGAAGACTCTTGAGAGTCCCTTGGATTGCAAGGAGCTCAAAACAGTCGATCCTAAAGGAAATCAACTCTGAATATTCATTAGAGCTGAAGCTTAGATACTCTGATGCACCTGATGCAAAGAACTGACTCAGAAAAGACCCTGATTCTGGGAAAGATTGAAGGCAGGAGGAGAAGGGAACAGCAGAGGATGAGATGGTTGGATAGCATACCTACTGGGTGGACATAAATTTGAGCAAGCTCAGGGAGTTGGTAGTGGACAGGGGAGTTGGTGATGGACAGGGAAGCCTGGCGTGCTGCAATCCATGGGGTAGCAAATAGTCAGACACGACTGAGCNTTGAGTTTTATCCACTCTTTTCTGTGTACTATTGTTTATAACTTGTTCTTCAGTTTCCACCCGACCCCCGACTACCCCACAATGGGTTTAGGAAGTAGCAAAAAGTGGCCAAAGGTCTTGGATAGTGACAAAGCATATAACCAGTCTTGTAATTAAGGACTACTTCTTACACAAAATTTATTACACATAAGAAACTTAAAGTAGCCTTTGCATAGAAATAATCTTGTCTATTTGGTAATATTTTACTGATTAAGAGCTTTATCTTAATTAGAAGATAGAACAAGTGCATTTGTTTCAAATTATTTGTCTCTAAATTGCATTGCAACACCAAGATTGCCATTCTTCTAAGATTATTTTTCTTTACTTCAACATGTATATTTAATAAAAATAAGTATTGCAGCTTCCTCCAAACTGCCTTTAAAGCTTATTACTTCTCAAATACTCTCAATAATTTTTCAAGTTTTTACATATTGTTGTTAGCACCATGTGATAGCCAACTGAGCTAACCAGCCACCCTTTATGTGTTGAATCTTATGGAAGAAATTGAGTTACAGTATCTGCAGGGAATAAAAACACTATACTATAAATGGATGCTAGCCATTTAAGGAAATTGAGTTTAGTTTTTTTTCCTACACTTTGCCAAGTACCTTTCCACATTATTCTTTTTGAATACTGTATACAGCACCCTGGTAAAAATTCCTCACAACACTTTCAAACCAGTGCACCTTTATTAATGAATGTTCTAGAGGAGGCAAGTAAGACTTGGGCAGCATTGGTCCGAGACTAGGTTTGCACACTGATAATAAAGCCTCGGGGCCCTTGCTCCACAGTCCCTATGTCACCTCCTATCTCAGGACATGGCAGAGTGGTACAGAAGCATCTTTCTGAGCAGTTCCCTGGTCCCTCTCATCCTATTGGCTGACAGCTGGTACCCAGGGAACTCTGACAAGCCTCCTGACAACCTCTCCTTAAATACCTATTCTCCATTCTTGGGCACGAATGGAAATTTTCAGTAGGATCATCTGAAAAATCTTTAATCAAGCAGCATATACGTTCTAACTAGACAAAATATACCTATAATGTGTATATTTGGGAATGGGCACCTTTTGGAGATTTCCCTTTATATGAACCCAATTACCAAGCTACCACCCTCATTAAAATGTGTTTGTATGTATGTGTGTGTGTGTGTGTGTGTGTGTGTGTATCAAAGATTAGCCAATTATCACACTAGGGAAGGCAGCAAAGCATAACATAAACCAATGAATAAATACACAAATATACAACAAGAAAGCAAATGATCAGATGAACAGTGAATAAATAGTGCATTTTAAAAATCACTAGCATTTGTTACATGAAATACTTAGTCAAGTTCTAACTCTTATTTCTTGGCATGCTGTTTGGACAAGTGACAATCTTGCTGACTCTGGACTTTTCATAAGAAAAGGAAAAATAAAAAAGAACCATACCCATATGTCTGTTATAAATATTAAATAAGAACATCCACAGTAAAAGTCATCACACTGAATCTCTAGCATAAATAAATTATATAATTGGTTCCCCATGACACTGTACCAGTAAGTCTCTAAGACCTTGAGCTACCAGGCGTCCCAGGCTTAGCTTCACTCCAAAAATTAGGAGGTCACTTCTCTATATTTAGTCTGCTACTGCTCAAACAGATAGCTCATTTTTAGGTTTTTAAGTGAAGTGCCATGAATACCTGGATGGAAGTCTTGCCAAAACTGAGCATCTTCCATATAAATCTGCAGAGGTTACACTTGACTGCATTAAACTCAAGTGATACATCCTTTCAGATATCAGGAGATGGAGGATACGACTTAAGCCTGACATCTCAAGTATCTCTAGTTCTTCCCAAAAGGCAAGAAAGCAGGCTGGTATTTATCTCATGAGAACAAACCATTGTGTGTGAGCATGAATGCTTAGTTGTGTCCGACTCTGTGTGACCTCATGGACTATAGCCCACCAGTCTCCTCTGTCTGTGGGCTTTCCCAGGTAAGGAAACTGGAGTGGGTTGCCATTTCCTTCTNGCTGGTATTTATCTCAGTGAGAACAAACCATTGTGTGTGAGCATGAATGCTTAGTTGTGTCCGACTCTGTGTGACCTCATGGACTATAGCCCACCAGTCTCCTCTGTCTGTGGGCTTTCCCAGGTAAGGAAACTGGAGTGGGTTGCCATTTCCTTCTCCAGGGAGTCTTCCCCACCCAGGATCATACCCAAGTCTATTGCATCTCCTGCACTGGCAAGTGAATTCTTTACCACCGAGCCACTGGGGAAGACCACATTAAGTCCTACCAGATGAATGAAAACCCTCTAAAGGGCATTTGCTAGACATGCTATGATCCCAACCACTTCTTCTTTAAAAATTCATTATATTTAGCTCATGTGTATGAGCGTGTGTGTGTGTGTGCGCACAAAATTCCCTTTGTAAGCCATAAAACCTTACCAAATTTCCATGTTTCATACTCTGCCATGTGTACAAATTTATTACATTGTTATAGTATATAACAAAATGAGAATCACTATACTCTTGTATTGACTTCTGTATTCATATTGTATTTATAAAACCATAAATGTGGATGCTTATATTTGATAATCTACTAATAAGAGATGACTAGAAGCAACTATATGCCAATAAAATGGACAACTTTCCAAAAATGGACAAATTCTTAGGATGGTACAATCTTATAAGATTGAACCAGGAAGAAATAGAAAATATAAATAGACCAATCACACACAATGAAGTTGAAAACTGTGATTTAAAATCTTCCGACAAACAAAAGTCCAGGACCAGATGGCTTCATGTGTGAATTATATCAAAAATTTAGAGAGGAGTTAATACTCATCCTTCTTAAACTTTCAAAAAATTGCAGAGGGGCGAACACTCCCAAGCTCACGCTAAAGGCCACCATCACCCTGATACCAAAACCAAAGACACGTTCCCCCCCAAATTACAGAAAATTATAGACCAGTACCACTGATGAACATAGACACAAAAATCCTCCACAAAATATTAGCAAGCAGAATCCAACAACACATTCAAAGGATCATATATCACGATTAAATAGGATTTATCCCAAGGATTCTGCAATATATGTAAATCAATGTGAGACACCATACTAACAAATTAAAGTATAAAAACTGTATGATCATCTCAACAGATGCAGAGAAAGCTTTTGAGAAAATCTGAAACGCATTTATGATTAAAAAGAAAAAAAAAAACTCCCCAGAAAATGGGCATAGAGGGAACCTACCTCAACATATTAAAGGTCATTAAAAAAAAAACCACAACAAACATCTTTTTTTTTTTTTTTAAGCTTACAACAACCAGTATTCCCAGGCGGTCACCCATCCAAGTACTAACTGGGCCTGACCCTCCTTTGCTTCCAAGATCAGGCACATTCAGGGTGGAATGGCTGTAGACTCGAACATCATTCACAATGGTGAAAAACTGAAAGTATTTTCTCTTAAGATCAGGAACAACACAATGATGTCCACTCTTGTCATCATTATTCACTATAGTTTTGGAAGTTCTAGCCACAGCAACCAGAGAAGAAAAATAATAAAACAAATACAAACAGGAAAAGAAGTATAACTGTTACTGTTTGCAAATGACATGATACTATACATTGTTGTTTTTCAGTTGCGGGGTCCTGTCAACACTTTGTGACCCCGTGGACTGAAGCACCCCAGGCTTCCCTGTCCTTCACTATCTCACAGAGTTTGCTGAAATTCATACCATAGAAAGAAAATCCTAAAGAGACCACCAGAATACTACTGGTGCTAATCAATGAATCTGGTAAAGTTGCAGGATACAAAATTGCATAAATATCTCTGGCACTCCTATATGCTAACAACAAAATATCAGAAAGAGAAATTAAGGAAACAACTCCATTTACCATCGCAACCAAAAGAATAAAAAACCTAGGAATAAACCTACTTGAGGCAAAAGATATGTACTCAGAAAACTACAGGATACTAATGAAAGAGATCAAAGATGACATAAACAGAAGAGATTCACCATGTCCTTGATTGGAAGAATCAATATTGTAAAAATGACTATACCACCCAAAGCAAGCTACAGATTCAAAGAAATCCCTATCAAATTATCAATGGAATTTTTCACAGACTTCGAACAACAAAATTACAGTTTGTGTGGAAAACACAAAAGCACAATAGCCAAAGCAATCTTAAAGAAAACCAGAGCTGGACAAATCAAGCTCCCCAACTTCACATTATCTTACTAAGCTGCAGTAATCAAGACGGTGTGGCACTGCAGCAAAAACAGAAATATAGACCAATGGAACAAGACAGAAAGCCCAGAGATAAACTCCTACACCTATGCCCACCTAATCCATGACAAAGGAGGCAAGAATATACAATGGAGAAAAGATAGCTTCTTCAATCAGTGTTGCTGGGAAAACTGGACAGCTACACGTACAAGAATGAAACTGGAACACTCCCTAACACCACACACACAAATAAACTCAAAACAGATTAAAGACCTAAATGTAAGGCCAGACACTATAAAATTCTTGGAGGAAAACACAGGTAGAACACTCTTTGACATAAATCACAGCAAGATATTTTTTGACCCACCTCCCAGAGTAATGAAAATAAAAGCAAAAACAAATGGGACCCAATTAAACTTAAAAGCTTTTGTATGGCAAAGGAAAATCATAAACAAAATGAAAATACGACTCTCAAAATGGGAGAAAATATTTGCAAATGAAGCAACTGACAAGAGATTAATGTCCAAAATATACAAACAGTTCATGTAGCTGAATAGCAAAAAAACAAAACACAATTATAAAATGGGCAGAATACCTAAATAGACTTTTCTCCAAAGAAGACATACAGATGACCAACAGACACATATAAGATGCTCAACATTACTAATTGTCAGAGAAATACAAATCAGAAGTACAATGAGGTATCACCCGATGCCAGTCAGAATGGCCATCAAGAACTCTATAGACAATACATGCTAGAATATAGCATTTATTTATTCTATAGTTTGGTATTTGTTATATATTATTATATTATTCTATAGTATATTATTTATTTCTATAGTATATAGAAAAGGGAGCCCTCTTAACACTGTCAGTGGGAAAGTAAATTGATACAGCCAATATGGAGAAAAGTATGGAGGTTCCTTAAACTGAAAACAGAACCATCAAATGATCCAGCAATTCCACTCCTGGGTATATACCCAGAGAAAACCATAATTCAAAAAGATGTATGCACCCCAATGTTTACTGAAACACTATTTACAATAGCCAGAACATGGAAGCAACCTAAACGTCCATTGACAGAGGGATGGGTAAAGAAAATGTGGTACATATATACAATAAAGTATTCCTCAACCACAAAAAGGAATGAAATTTTGCCATTTAATAGACACACGGATGGACCTGGAGACAGTCATACAGAGTGAAGTCAGAGAGAGAAAACCAAATACTCTATCAGTTCATTTCAGTTGCTCAATCGTGTCCAACTCTTTGTGACCCCATGAATTGGAGTATGTCAGGCCTCCCTTTCCATCACCAACTCCCAGAGTTCACTCAAACTCACGTCCATCGAGTCAGTGATGCCATCCAGCCATCTCATCCTCTGTCGTCCCCTTCTCCTCCTGCCCACAATCCCTCCCAGCATCAAGAGTCTTTTCCAATGAGTCAACTCTTCGCATGAGGTGGCCAAAGTACTGGAGTTTGAGCTTTAGCATCATTCCTTTCAAAGAAATCCCAGGGCTGATCTCCTTCAGAATGGACGGGTTGTATC
>SJYV01005184.1:10923-41858 GCA_006410875.1 Neotragus pygmaeus | reverse complement strand
TCAAAGGCTTTGGCATAGTCAATAAAGTGTATACTGTAGACTAATGCATAAATGTGGAGCCTAGAAAAATGGTACAGATGAACCTATTTGCAAAGAAGAAGTAGAGACAGACACATAGAGAACAGATGTATGAATACCAAGGGGGAAAGAAAGGGTGGGATAAATTGGGAGATTGGGATTGACATATACCGACTACTATGTATATAGTAATGAGAACCTACTGTCCAGCACAGGGAACTCTACTTAATGCTCTGTGGTAAACAGGAAGGAATTTTTTTTTAAAAGGTGGGGGGGGAGGATATATGTATATGTATAGCTGATTCTCTTTGCTCTACAGTAGAAACTAACAAAACATTGCAAAACAACTATATTCCAACAGAAATTAAAAAGAAAGAAAAGAAGTGCTGGGCATGAGAGGCCCATCCAGGGTCCACTTAACAGGACTTCCTTACTTCATTNTATGTATAGCTGATTCTCTTTGCTCTACAGTAGAAACTAACAAAACATTGCAAAACAACTATATTCCAACAGAAATTAAAAAGAAAGAAAAGAAGTGCTGGGCATGAGAGGCCCATCCAGGGTCCACTTAACAGGACTTCCTTACTTCATTTTGTTGCTTAAAATACGGTTCGGTCTTAGAATCAGCAGTGACAGTACGACCTGGCAGCATTTTAGAACTGCGGTGCCACTGCAGATATACTGAATCAAAATCTACACTCTAATAAAATCACCAGGAGATTCAGCTGTTTAGGAAGCATGGCTCTAGAACTTGCCATGGTTTCATCAGGTCCTCCTCATTTGTTTGATTATATGGATGCAAGTGTCCTCAAACTTATGGTTAGACAGAGAGACACTAGAGAATTGTCACGAAATGCATTTAGATTGGTTTCTGATCATCACTGTGTGTGTGCATGAGTGTATGTGCATATTGACCCAGTCATTAAAAATTGAGCACTGTCTACAAGAACTGATAAAAGACAATGCCGCCTAATAAAAATTTTAGCTGGTCATTTTATCACCCACATATTAATATAACAGCAAATAAACCATTTTGAAAAAGTGGGGAAATAAAAGACAGATTAAGAATTTCATCCAAGCAAGAGGTAAGGAAAAGTAATGGTGAATATTAATCCTATATAACCGGAGGACCAAGGGTAATACAGATGTGGGATTATGTTTACAGAATCAAGTGAAAGTGGTATGAATTTTGACAAAAGTNAGACAGATTAAGAATTTCATCCAAGCAAGAGGTAAGGAAAAGTAATGGTGAATATTAATCCTATATAACCGGAGGACCAAGGGTAATACAGATGTGGGATTATGTTTACAGAATCAAGTGAAAGTGGTATGAATTTTGACAAAAGTTAGATAACTTCATCTTATGTAGCTGGGATTTAAGATACATTACTTAGATGTAGAAAATAATAGAGTCATAAGAACATGAAACCGTAAAAAGTTAAACATTAAGAAATATATTGTGTGTGTGTGTGTGTTAAGTCACTTCAGTCACGTCTGAATCTGTGTGACCCTATGGCCACCCTCCAGGATACTCTGTCCATGGGATTGATTTCTCCAGGCAAGAATACTGGAGTGGGTTGACAGGCTCTCCTCCAGGGGATCTTTCCAACCCAGGGACCAAACCCACATCTCTAATGTCTCCTGCATTGGCAGGCAGGGTTCTTTACACTAGCGTCACATGGGAAGCCCAAAGAAATATGTAATAATCAATCAAAATGAATGGGAAAGAGAATGGGTAAAAGAATGGGAAGGAAAAAAGAAATACCTAATTTTATTACTCATAGAAGGAAATTAACAGATACTATTTAAAACAGAGGATTAAGAGTATTACATAAAGTAATACTTATAAATGTAATAGAACACAAACACAGACCTTCAAAACATACAGTCAAAATAATAAACCCAAAACTTTAAACCCATAAAAATATTTTAAAGCATAATATATCATAAAATATAATCCCCAAAGTACCTGTTATATCAACAAATGTCTAACCTATTAAAAGAAAAATACTTTCAAATAAAAAAAAATAGTGAACTACAAGGATTCATTTTGAAAGTTAAAATGAATATTCCAAAGAATAAAACTGAANCTGAGTAGATCCCAAGGAAGAGGAATAATAGTGGGAGCTGGAGCTCTGGCCGATTTGTTAAACCTCCAAGAATGAACTCTGTCACTGTGGAGTGATTTTCTGCAGCCATTCTCCTCTGGTTGGGTATTCTGTGGGGACAGAAATGAAGATCTCTGTGAAAGCTCACATCATGTTTTGCTTGGTCAAGCTAGTTTGTGCATCTCAGGCCAGCTGAGTGATCCTGGGATGCTTTCTGATGAGTGCTCCCTCATCCTGCCGATTTTTGGGGAGGAAGACCAGACCCTGGGTATTTCAAAGATCATGGAGATGAGAGGAAAAGGGGGCAAGATCTAGAACTTTTACAACATTCATGTGACTGAAATATCCTAGAGTAGTGAGTTTTAAAGTCTAGTCCCTGGGCCAGCATCATTGGTGTCACTTGAAGACATCAGATATGCAGATTATCAGGCCTCACTCCAGACCTACCAAGTCAGGAACTCTGCGATGGGATGCAGTGATCTGTGTATCATACTGTCTCCAGGAAAGGCTGATGCAGGCTCAAGTCTGAAAACTTCATTCCTGTAGGTAACAAGGAGTAGAATTAATGTTTTGTAGTTGGAAAGTATTTGCTTTAGAAATGAAATTTCCCTGTGGTCTATGCAAATCTTAAATATTCATTTATTTTGAACATAAAAAGGTTACCATATCAGTATCTTTTAGATAAAGGTCCATTTCTGTAACTTAAAGATGAAGATATTAATAATAGTAATATTAATTCCAAAGTTGGTTGTAAAAGTAGTATGGGATATTGCATAGTTAGAAATATTTTTTTCAAGAAGTTAGTTCCTATAAAAATGTGAGTTGTCATTGGGTATCCGGAATTTGTTCTTAGATTTTTTATCAAATCATGCCCAGAGCAATTCCATTTCTTGTATTTATAATCACCTGGAGCATTTAAAAATATTGATGGCTGTTTTCTACTCAGTTTTTTTTTAGAGGTTCTCATTAAAATTCATCTGTCACGAAGCCTGATGACATACCTATATAGGTACCTACTATAGTCTAGAGTAAGATGTCAATATTATTATTATTTTTAGGTCTATTTTCAGATCATAATATCAAACCATGGCCCCATGATCTCCTTAATGACAAAGTACTGAAATTATAGACATGCTTCTGTAAGAAGCATGGATTATCATTGCTGAGTATATCTATAGATATCCCTTCTCTGATAGGTCTTTCTTAAGCTAAAACCCTTAAACTTGCACTGTTTTAATCGCTTACTTACACAGTTACTATATTTTGTATAATACTCCTCAGAGGTCAGTCTCATTAACTTGTCCTACAAGTCTTGGGTATATGAATAAATATATCCAAGAGCAGAAGTTTTAAACCCATGTTCACATTGAGAAAACCAGAATGCCCAACAAAAGTGACTTTCCTGAGGCTTCCTAATTATCAAGGACTTGCTCTCTGATCTTGAGCTCTTCCCCTGGCCCAAGTGTGTAGCCTTAGAAATCTGCATACCTACAGCTTGGAGCAGTGTTGTGGTGGAATGTGCTTTACACTGGATGTGTTAGCTTGTGGACAGCATATAAAAAATATGAATCCTATTATTTCCCTCTTCTCTAGGACAATGAAGCCTAAAAATTCAACTACCCTAAGTCATAAAGCCAAGCAAGACACAGGACTGGGTCTAAAACCTCAGACTTCGGACCACGAGTGTGTTTCATTGTCAGTGAACTGTGTCGTTTTGCAGTAGGTTATTTTATACGTAGCACTTTATTATTACTTAGTAAACTTAATATATTGAATTTTGGACATAGAGGATAGATTTTATTGTCAGTTTCAGATGCATTTAAAAAAGTTATCAAGGCAGTATATGTGCATTGTAGAAAATCAGAAACACAAATAAGCAAAAATACAATACCACTTTCTTGCTCCTTGGAGGCTAGCAGCAGTCATGACTATCAGTTTAGATTTTTTGATGCATATATGTACTTACATGTGTATTATGCTCAGTCACTCCGTTTTGTCCAGCTCTTTGCAACTGCATGAACTGTGGCCTGCCAGGCTTCTCTGTTCCAGAAATTCTCAGGCAAGAATATTGGAGTGGGTTGCCATTTCCTACTCCATACATGTTTATAAAGTGTGTATACACATGTGTAAGCATATATATATTTTTAAAAAAGCATTTTTAACCTGCTTCTAATGTAAGTGCTTTAAATACGCTGTCTCATTTGATTACTATAACAGTAATAACTCTGGCACTAGCTATATATGTCTCTCTAGGTATATGAGTGTGTGCTCAGTCACCTCAGTTGTGTCTGACTCTTTGTGGAACAATGGACTATAGCCAGCCAGGCTCCTCTGTCCATGGAATTCTCCATGCAAGAATATTGGAGCAGGTAGCCATGCCCTCTTCCAGGCATATTCTTGACCCAGGGATCAAACCTGTGTTGCCTGCAGCTCCTGAACTGCAGGTGGGTTCTTTACCATTGAACCCTGGATGCCCTTTTGTAGGTATCAGTCAGTTCAGTTCAGCTCAGTCACTCAGTCATGTCCGACTCTTTGTGACCCCATGAATCACAGCACACCAGGCCTCCATGTCTATCACCAACTCCCAGAGATCATTCAAATTCATGTCCATTGAGTTGGTGATGCCATCCAGCCATCTCATCCTCGGTCGTCCCCTTCTCCTCCTGCCCCCATCCCTCCCAACATCAGGGTCTTTTCCAATGAGCCAACTCTTCCCATGAGGTGGCCAAAGTATTGGAGTTTCAGCTTCAGCATCATTCCTTCCAAAGAACACCCAGGACTGATCTCCTTTAGAATGGACTGGTTGGATCTCCTTGCAGTCCAAGGGACTCTCAACAGTCTTCTCCAACACCACAGTTCAAAAGCATCAATTCTTCGGCACTCAGCTTTCTTCACAGTCCAACTCTCACATCCATACATGACCACAGGGGAAACCAGAGTCTTGACTAGACGGACTTTGGTTGGCAAAGTAATGTCTCTGCTTTTGAATATGCTATCTAGGTTGGTCATAACTTTCCTTCCCAGGAGTAAGCATCTTTTAATTTCATGGCTGAAATCATCATCTGCAGTGATTTTGGAGCCCCCCAAAATAAAGCCTTCCACTATTTCCACTGTTTTCCCAACTATTTCCCATGAAGTGATGGGACCGGACGTCATGGTCTTTGTTTTCTGAATGTTGAGCTTTAAGCCAACTTTTTCACTCTCCTCTTTCACTTTCATCAAGAA
Source organism: Neotragus pygmaeus (assembly GCA_006410875.1). Classification (NCBI taxonomy): domain Eukaryota; kingdom Metazoa; phylum Chordata; class Mammalia; order Artiodactyla; family Bovidae; genus Neotragus; species Neotragus pygmaeus. The sequence goes on along the minus strand of SJYV01005184.1, from coordinate 36,507 downwards.
GCTCATGAAGAGGCTTTTTAGTTCCTCCTCACTTCCTGCCATAAGGGTGGTGTCATCTGCATATCTGAGGTTATTGATATTTCTCCCCAAAATCTTGATTCCAGCTTGTGCTTCTTCCAGCCCAGTGTTTCTCATGATGTACCCTGCATATAAGTTCAATAAACAGGGTGACAGTATACAGCCTCGATGTACTCCTTTTCCTATTTGAAACCAGTGTGTTATTCCATGTCCGGTTCTAACTGTTGCTTCCTCACCTGCATATAGGTTTCTCAAGAGATATAAGAGTCTTTAAATCCTTAAGATGTGGGATAAAGACAAGAAAAGCTGCATTGCCCTGAAAACTTTAAATGTTATTTTATTGGTGGTTCAATTGTTAACTTCATACAGCTATTTCAGAGGTAGCTAAGATTTTTAGATATTATTTTCATTTATTACAAAGAAGAAAAATCCCCCTAGGTAGCAACAACAGATTGAAAATATCATATCTATATATCCCCTTCTGTTCAGTTTCTACCTCTTAAAATATTGAGAAACATAGAAAATCCACCTAGAATATACCATAATCAGAAATCAAAGTGCTTCGCAGAGCAGTACAGTAAACAGCTTTCACTGAGTGTGGTGCAGATGGGAAAATCCTAGACAGCATTGACTTAGTTATTGATTCCCATATCATCTAATAATACAAAATAGGAAAATATGACCCCATACTTAATATCAGTCACCACAATTATTACCTCCAGTTCTAGTATTCCATCAGAGGCTCAGGGTTGCTGCCCATAAGAACACGGCACACAAAGAAGAATTACTTAGAGATGAAGGTAAACATATGGTTGAAAATAGCCTCATTAGATATAGGAGTTTATGAAAGAAATATTTTTCTGATATGGTTGCTTTAAATCATAATTAACTACCTGTGCTAAAGAAAAATGAAAGATAATCTCCTGGAAATGTTAGTGAATGACTTGGTTTCAACAGTCAGGAAAAAAATATTAGGAAATGAGAGGGCCATATCGATTTATATCTAGCCCTAAATTTATTCAAAGGGGTCAGCACTATCATGAATAATAGATCCCTGGGGTTGGGAAACTTGGGGGAAGTCTGTTTATATGTATAGGCGGAACTTCTCCTGGGATGCAGTCACTTCAGAGACTGGAGTTCTCTGTAAAGAGCAATTAGAGTCTTGGTTTACAGCTGTGCTGGGAACCATGTTTCACCTCCCACCCCCAGATGTGTTAATTTTCCTTTTATTGGGGAAGTCAGCTTGCTGCTTGAGAAACAGTGCTTAGTGCTTCTATTTAAATAATTTACCACCAAGAACACCATCATCATCACCACCACCACCACTACCACCACAGCCGCAACCATCTCGGACATTGCCTTCATCATCATCGGTCACTATCATTAGGAAGATTACTCATTATTAGTTATTCACCATAAGGCATACTCAACTAGACTTGAAATGTTTATTTTAAAACATTAAAAAACATATTGGAATATTTGTGTTAAAAACCATAATTTCAGTAAAGAAACATTAATTGATAAGGAATGCTAAATTTGTCACCCTGCTTTAGCATCTGTAGCCTGACAGTGTAGAATGGCAGGAGGTCGAGGGCCACAAGAATGTACACTATGTTAATAAGAATGCATTCCAATATCAAACAACAATTTTCAACATTGCACATTGCTATTACTTTTGTGCCAAATTAATGAGAACTCTTTCCCCATATATTCTCATTTATAAGGAAAATATGTTTATAAGCATATGCACTTGTCAAAGATGCATTCAGCAATATGTCACCTATGAAAATGACTCTAATGAGATTTGTAAATTAAACTTTTTCTTTCAAAGTAATTGAGGTATTTCAAATCCTAAAAAATGATGCTGTTAAAGTGCTGCACTCAATATGCCAGAAAATTTGGAAAAGCCAGCAGTGGCCAGAGGACTGGAAAAGGTCAGTTTTCATTCCAGTCCCAAAGAAAGGCAATGCCAGAGAATACTCAAACTACCACACAATTGCACTCATCTCACATGCTAGTAAAGTAATGCCTAAAATTCTCCAAGCCAGGCTTCAGCAATATGTGAACTGTGAACTTCCAGATGTTCAAGCTGGTTTTAGAAAAGGAAGAGGAACCAAGATCAAATTGACAACATCCGTTGAATCATTGAGAAAGAAAGAGTTCCAGAAAAACATCTATTTCTGCTTTATTGACTATGCCAAAACCTTTGACTATGTGGATCACAATAAACTGGAAAATTCTTGAAGAGATGGGAATACCAGACCACTTGACCTGCCTCTTGAGAAATCTGTATGCAGGTCCAAAAGTTAGAACTGGACATGGAACAACAGACTGGTTCCAAATAGGAAAGGGTGTACGTCAAGGCTGTATATTGTCGCCCTGCTCATTTAACTTATATCCAGAGTACATTATGAGAAATGCTTGGCTGGAGGAAGCACAAGCTGGAATCAAGATTGCCAGGAGAAATATCAATCACCTCAGATATTCAGATGACAACAGCCTTATGGCAGAAAGTGAAGAAGAACTAAAAAGCCTCTTGATGAAAGTGAAAGAGGAGAGTAGAAATGTTGGCTTAAAGCTCAACATTCAGAAAACAAATATCATGGTATCCGGTCTCATCACTTCATGGGAAATAGATGGAGAAACAGTGGAAACGGTGGCAGACTATTTTTCTGGGCTCCAAAATCACTGCAGATGTTGTCTGTAGCCATGAAATAAAAAGAGGCTTACTCTTTGGAAGAAAAGTTATGACCAACCTAGACAGCATATTAAAAAGCAGAGACATTACTTTGCCAACAAAGGTCCATCTAGTCAAGGCTATGGTTTTTCTAGTAGCCATATATGGATGTGAGAGTTGGAGTATAAAGAAAGCTGAGTGCCAAAGAATTGATGCCTTTGAAGTGTGGTGTTGGAAAAGACTGTTGAGAGTCCCTTGGACTGCAAGGAGATCCAACCAATCCATCCTAAAGGAAATCAGTCCTGAATGTTCATTGGAAGGACTGATGCTGAAGCTGAAACTCCAATACTTTGGCCACCAGATGTGAAAAAGTAACTCATTTGAAAAGACCATGATGCTGGGAATGATTGAAGATGAGAGGAGAAGGGGGCAACAGAGGATGAGATGGTTGGATGGTATCACCGACTCAATGGACATGAGTTTGAGTAAACTCTTGGAGTTGGTGATGGACAGGGAGGCCTGGTGTGCTGCAGTCCATGGGGTTGCAAAGAGTCAGACACTACTGAGCGACTGAACTGAACTCATCCCTCCTGCCCCTCATTTTCTTTTTTTGGTAGTGTAGACTTTACTGGGGACAAATTCATTCACTTTTAATTTGTTTGAAATTTTTTCTCTCTTTTTCGTTTTTGAAGAATATGCTACCACAAATAGAATATGAAACTGATTTTTCTCTTTCAGTTTTAAAGATGTAATTTCAATGTTCTTTGACTTCTGTTTTTAAGTAACAGGTCAGTTATATTTTTTGCTCCTTTGAAAGAAATGTCCCTTCTATCATGACTGCTTTTAGACTTTTTCTCTTTTCTTTGGTTTTCATTAGTTTAAGTATGATAAGCTTAGGTGTGATATATTTTATATTCATATTGTTTATGGTTTCCTGGGCTGTTTTTTTCTAGGAAAGAACAAAAACCGCTTCAGGTTTTGTTGTGCTAAAAACATATAGCATACATTTTACTATCTTAAAAAATTTTATTGAGGTATAGTTGATTTGCAACATTGTTTTAGTTTCTACTGTACAGCAAAGTAAATCAGCTCTGTGTATATATTATATATCCCTTCTTTTTTGTAGTTCCTTCCCATTTAGGTCTCCACAGAGCAACAGAATAGAGTTCCCTGTGCTACACAGTTAGATTGTCATTAGTTATCTATTTCAGACATAGTGTCATAGTGTATATATCCCAAATTCCAATTCATCCCACCACTCCCTCTTGGTATGCATACATTGAGACATATTTTTATGTCTGTGTCTCTGTTTCTGCTTTGTAAATAAGATAATCTAAAACCAATTCTGGGCTTTAAAAAAAAATTCTGTGGGTTCATTATTTCATTAAATCAGGAAAATTTTCATCTATCATCTTTAAAAATATTCTGTTTATTACAATTCTCACCTAACCCACCTTTTGAAACTCTGATTACACATATGTTGGCACTGTTATAAAGTCTGTGGTTGCTGTGGTCTTTATTGTTTTTAGTATGATAATTTTGATCGTTCTGTTTTGCTTTTAGCAAAACTTTCTTTGGCTGGGCTGAGCCTGCTATTAAGTCAACCTAATGAATTTTTTGTTTCTAATACTATATTTTTCAGTTTTGAATTTTTTCGGAAAATCTCCTTTATGTTAATAGATCTGTTGGAATTTTCCATCTGTTAGTCAATTTTGTATTTCTTTCAACTAAATTTAAATACTAAATAATTAGAGAAGGTACTTTAAAGTCTTTGCTAATAGCAACATTCAGGTCATATGTGGATCTGATTTTACTGAATATTTTTTCTTCTTGATTATGAGTCATATTTTCCTGTTTTTTTTTTTTAAATTTTTATTGAAGTATAGTTGATTTACAATGTTGTGTTAGATTCAGGTGTACAGCAAAGGAAATAAAATGTATATGTATAGCACTCTTTTTTAGATTCTTTTCCCATATAGGTCATTACAAAGTGTTGAGTATTGTTCCCCATGCTATTCAGCAGGTCCTTATTAGTTATCTCTTTTATGTGTAGTACTGTGTATATATGTCAATCCCAATCTCCCAGTCTATTACTCCCCCATTCTGATTCCCCCCAGTAACCAGAAGCTTGTTTTCTACATCTTTGACTTTATTTCTGCTTTGTAAGTAAGTTAATTTTACCATTTTTTAAGGTTCCATGCATAAAAAGCATCATATGATATTTGTAATTCTCTGTCTGATATATTTTCCTCAGTATGACAATCTCTAAGTCCATCCATGTTGCTGCAAATGTCATTATTTCATTCTTTTCATGGCTGAGTAATATTCCATTGTTTGTATATACCAAATCTTCTTTATCCATTCCTCTGTTGATGGAGACTTAGGTTGCTTCTATGTTCTGGCTATTGTAAATAGTGCTGCAATGAACATTAGGGTGCATGTATCTTTTAAAATTATGGTTTTCTTTGGATATATGCCTAGGAGTAGGATTTCTGGAATCATATAGCAGCTCTATTTTTATTTCTTGATAATGGGTCATAATTTCCTGCTTCTTTGTATTTATAGTAATTTTTCATTTTATGATGATGGATATCATTACTGTAGAGACTGTAGATTATATTATTCTTCTCTACAGAATGTTGGAGTTTGTCCTTGGATGCAGGTAATTTACTAGATCACCTTGATCCTGTTGAGATCTGAATTCAGGCTTCGCTAAGATGGATCCAGTTCAGTTTTGCCCTTAGTCTGAAGACTATCTCTTACTTTGAAGGTATCAGTTTCAGATCTCATCCTAATTCCTGGTATGCAATGCCTGGAGGTCTTTATCTTTGGCTTCGTCCTCTCCATACTTTGCCCGACAAATTTCAGCTGTCTTAGCATCCTTGAGGATTGATCTTTATTTATTCTACTCTTGGAGACTGTTGTCATTTGCTTGGGTTCCACTTCACTATGCTCTGTTTGGAAATTGTCATTAGGGAGAAAGTTAGGATGAATGTGTCAGTCATCTTACATTCTTGCCTTCTCTCAAGAATATCATCTCTGTGCTGTCTGCTTCCCAAAGCTTGCAGATAGTTGCTTTATATTATTTCCGGTCTGATAGTTGCTTATGGTCACAGGGTAAGTGTGATAATAGCTGTTCTCTTATCCTTGAAATCAGAAGTCTGATTACTATAGCTTGTTCTTTGTGTGCCTGCCAAGCTGAACGTCATATAGAAACATGGACCAGGAGAGGCTGCAAACTTGGAGATGTGAACTAGATCTGTGACCCTGGGCAACTGGCTTTACTCCCTTGGGTCTTCTCTGTGTCTCTAAGATGTGGATAAGTATCAGTTCTGTGGATATGCAAGTTTCTGGCATTGGAACCACTAGAGAAGGTTTAAAAATATGGATGCCATTTATACCCACAGACATGCTGATTCAGAGGATGTGGGTGGAGCCAAGAATTCTTCCTTTTTCCTTCTTTTAGTTTTATTGAGCTATAACTAGCATATAGCATTGTATATATTTAAGGTGTACAGCATACAGCATACTTATTTGACTTACATTATGAAATGATTATTATAATAAATTTAATGATAACTTATCATCACTTATAGATAATTATCATCTCATATAGATATGACATTAAAGAAATAGAAAAAAAATTTTTTTGTGATGAGCACTCAGATTTACTTTCAACTTTCATATATAACATTCAGCTGTGTTAATTTCATTTATCATACTGTACATTATATTCCTAATACTTATTCACCTTATAATTGTAACTTTGTATCTTTTGACTCTCTTCATCCATCTCTACTCCCACTCCTTGCCCAGCCCCTGCCTCTGGGACCATAAATCTGATCTCTTTTTCTATGAGTTTGTTGATTTTGGAAGAGTAACTGACCTACAACGCTATGTTAGCTCCTGTTACACCACATGGTAATTTGATATTTCTATGTTTCAAAGTGATCACTATAGTAAGTCGAGCTACAATATGTCACCATACAAAGATTCTATAGTTATCTTCTATATTCTATAGTTATCGTCTATATTCCCCAGACTGTACATTTTATACCCATGACTCATTTATTTTGCAACTGGAAATTTATATCTCTTAATTTCCCTCACTTGTCTCAGAATTTATTTTTAATAAACATTCTAGGAAATTTTAGTGCTTAGCCATGTTTGTGAAACACTGGATTTGGTAATTTCCTGAGTCTTTTCAGGTCAAAAGTCTGAGTATGTAGGCTTGATTTAAGGAAAGTAAGAAAAGACTGAAAGATCAAGACAAAGGATAAACAATTTTTGACAAGGCAGAAGTTTGTGTTGGGGAGGAGAAGATAAAGACAGAAGCAAACCAAAGAGGAAGAACAAATTTGGATGTATCACTGCACACTGGGAATCTTATGCACCAGGATTCAGTCTGTGAGCCTGAGAAGCTGGAAAGTCAATAGAGAGGAGCACTCAATGAAAAGTGGGTGGTGCAGTGGGATAACTCAGAGGGATGGGATGGGTAGGGAGGTGGGAGGGGGGTTCAGGATGGGGAACATATGTACACCCATGGCAGATTCAAGTCAATGTATGGCAAAACCAATACAATATTGTAAAGTAAATAAACAGAAAAAAATTATATTAAAAAAAAAGTGGGTTGAAGGCAGGGACAGCCAAAGGGAGTTTTAATTCAGAGAAAGGTTGCTCCTGGCAGAAGTTGAAAGCAGTTACCTGATAGAGATTCTTTGTTACCATTAAATTTACACCCCTTGAGAGGATAAAGGCAGGGAATCACAAAGATTTCCTTGTTAAAACTAGATACAGTGCAGTTCTTCTTGGAATAAATTGGAATATGAATACATTGTTGAGTGTCTCAACCTAAATTTTATGAGTATAAGTAGCCCTTGGTGTTACTATTTCCTTGATACACTTCTTGTTTTTATTAAAGTCATTGCATATTTGTTACTTTCTAACAGATTGCCAGATTTGTGAAGGCAGGGACATTGCTTTATGGGTTTCAGCAGCTCTCACCAGAAGGAAGTTTAGACTAGTGATTACAAAATAAGTACATGGAGTTAGATAGACCCAGGCATGTGGACTCTGAAACACAATGTCTCTCTGAGCAACTTACCTTTAAAATGAATATCATTATTGTGAGAAATAAATAATATATGTGTATGGTGTTTTTGATCTGGGTAGCCAGAACTCAGTGTAAAGGATTTGTGTATACACAGTATTGAATATTCAAGAAATGGTGATGACAGTCATTTTTATCACAATGATTTTTCTCTTAGTTGTACCAAATCAGTGTTTGTTGAAAGAAACTGTCTCTAGAAGCCAAATTAAGCAATATCAAGGGTATAAGCAAACATTTCTTCCCCTGGGAAAATAATCTCTCAGAGAATGGTCTTGAGGGAGTTTCTGAATAATCAAGTCACTGAGATCTACAATCATAATAAAAGTGCCTATTCTCCTGTTATCCACGAGTCAGGAAAGGGCTCCATATTTTTCCTTGTAGCTGGGGGGTGTTTTGGGAAGTCGGTAATTGGAAATCAAGCTCGTCGAGGCAGAAAGAGATACAAGATAAATGAGAAGTTATGATTCTCTGGAGTAGACTGGGAGGAGAGAGTTCTGAACTCAAAGCTGTCCTCTTCTATTGATGTGGTCATTTTCTTCCCAGGACCACTGTGGACAAGAGACACTGAAGTATAGCATTACAGCTCTACACCAAAGAAGGTGAGTGTGTGCCTGGCCCTGGTCAGTCATGTAACGTGGTGGTTACCAGTGCAAACCGTGAGGGTCAGACTGCCCAAGCTCACTTTCTTGCTGCTACTCAGCAGTTTTGGGACTTGGATGAGTTACTTAACTCAGTTGTCTCATCTACAAAATGGGGATAAGAATATAGTCACATAGCTCTTAGTACATGTAAGTAACCACTTAATAAGTGATAGCTTAAAATATTATCATTAAACCTAAGGCCACTAGAGTTAGGAGATTTTGGAAAAAATGTCNTGGGATTTTCCAAGCAAGAGTACTGGAGTGGGTTGCCATTTCTTTCTCCAATGCATGAAAGTGAAAAGTCAAAGTGATGTCGCTCAGTCGTGCCCGACTCTTCGCGATCCCATGGACTGCAGCCTACCCGGCCCCTCTGTCCATGGGATTTTCCAAGCAAGAGTACTGGAGTGGGGTGCCATTGCTTTCTCCGAGGTCAACGTTTAGTACAGACCCATTTTTTATGTCCCTTGACCCACCTTTAGTGTTCGAAGACTATTTTATGAAAATTTTCTGCAATCATCGATAATATAATTTTGAATGGGTTAAATTATATGTAACCCCTTAAATCTATAATCTATATATAATTTAAGCTAATCTCCTCAATAACAGATGTTGGAGACTTAGAAATATTATATATGATATCCAGGCCCATACAGTTAGCTGGTGCTACAGTTGGGACTAGAATCAAGTCCCTTGAATTCCAGTTTACTTTGTTTTCCTTTATGCTATGCTTTCTTGGTTCATTTTGTTGCTGCCTTTGCAGATTTCATTTTTAAGTGTGATAACAACAGACTGGTTCCAAATAGGAAAAGGAGTACGTCAAGGCTGTATATTGTCACCCTGCTGATTCAGCTTATATGAAGAGTACATCATGAGAAATGCTGAGCTGGAAGAAGCACAAGCTGGAATCAAGGTTGCCAGGAGAACTATCAATCACCTCAGATATGCAGATGACACCACCCTTATGGCAGAAAGTGGAGAGGAACTAAAAAGCCTCTTGATGAAAGTGAAAGAGAAGAGTGAAAAAGTTGGCTTAAAGTAAGCTTAAAACTTAACATTCAGAAAACGAAGATCATGGCATCTGGTCCCATCACTTCATGGCAAATAGATGGGGAAATAGTGGAAACAGTGTCAGACTTTATTTTTTTGGGCTCCAAAATCAGTGCAGATGGTGACTGTAGCCATGAAATTAAAAGACACTTACTCCTTGGAAGGAAAGTTATGACCAACCTAGATAGCATATTCAAAAGCAGAGACATTACTTTGCCAGCTAAGGTCCATCTAGTCAAGCTATGGTTTTTCCAGTGGTCATGTATGGATGTGAGAGTTGGCCTGTAAAGAAAGCTGAGTGCCAAAGAATTGATGCTTTTGAAGTGTGGTGTTGAAGAAGACTCTTGAGAATCCCTTGGACTGCAAGGAGATCCAATCAGTCCATTCTAAAGGAGATCAGTCCGGGGTGTTCTTTGGAAGGAATGATGCTAAAGCTGAAACTCCAATACTTTGGCCACCTCATGTGAAGAGTGGGGAGGGATTGGGGACGGGAGGAAAAGGAGATGACAGAGGATGAGATGGCTGGATGGCATTACCAACTCGATAGACATGAGTCTGTGTAAACTCCGGGAGTTGGTGATGGACATGGAGGTCTGGCGTGCTGCGATTCTTGAGGTCACAAAGACTTGGACATGACTGAGCGACTGAACTGAACTGAACTGATCAACATATTAAAGCCTGATTCTGCTTATAATAATTTAATTTACTTCACAACAAGTCATTTTTGAATATTGCATTTTGACCAATGACAGTAGAGCTATGTTAAAATTGTGGTGTGGGGGTGGCAAGTATGTTAGTCCGAGATACTAGGAGAAGCATCATAATTCCTGGTTATGCATGGCAGCTGCAGGAACTGGCCTAGTGATTATGAACAACTGTAGGTTTAATGGTTAGAAAGATGCTGAGTGGAAAGTTTCAGACATTATTTTAAGAATAGGAGAGTCAGATTTCATAAAATTTCCCTAAGGATTATTTTGAGCATTTTAGCTGTGATGGAAAACTGTGACTCAAGATTCTCAACAAAGTTTAAGTTTTAATAAAGAAATAAATAATTTGGGGATCTAGTTAGTTATCAAGGTAGTACTAAAAGCAGCAGATTATTAGAAGAGGCCATTTCCACAGAATTTTAAGGCACTATAGATTACACTGATCTTTTCATGCAGGCATGTGTGGGAAACAGAGCGTTCCTCTCTACTGGTTTATATATCTACAACATTGAGTAAAGGTGTCCAGAATACATCAGAACACTTTGATCTAAATGACGTATTTATGATAAGGGAAGGTTTTATGGAAAAGTGCTAGCATGCTAAGAGCTGAGGAGTCAATCACTGTCTTATGAGTTTTTCTTTGGAAAGATTCTCTTTTGGGAAAAGGCAACTTTGGATGAGTGACGGGGTTTGCCATTTAGTTGACACAAAGGTGAAGTTATAAAACTGAGAGTGTTGGAACACTGATTATGGGACCTGCAGATTTTGTTATCCAAGGTGGGTCCTGTGACCAATCCCCTGCAGATGCTGAGGGATGACTATGTTTCAGTGTGGAAGTTTGCATTGTTGGTCAGAATTCTGTCACTCAGTTAGTAGTATTATGGATCTATACCTTGCCATGGTTTCATTTTCAGTTCAGTTCAGTTGCGCAGTCATGTCTGACTCTTTGCGACCCCATGAGTCACAGCACGCCAGGCCTCCCTGTCCATCACCAACTCCCAGAGTTCACCCAAACTCATGTCCCTCGAGTCGGTGATGCCATCCAGCAATCTCATCCTCTGTCGTCCCCTTCAGCTCCTGCCCCCAATCCTTCCCAGCATCAGGGTCTTTTACAATGAGTCAGCTCTTTGCATCAGGTGGCCAAAGTATTGGAGTTTCAGCTTTAGCATCATTCCTTCCAAAGAACTCCCAGGACTGATCTCTTTTAGAATGGACTGGTTGGATCTCCTTGCAGTCAAAGGAATCTCAACAGTCTTCTCCAACACCACAGTTCAAAAGCATCAATTCTGCGGTGCTCAGCTTTCTTTACAGTCCAACTCTCACATCCATACATTACCACTGGAAAAACCATAGCCTTGACTAGATGGACCTTTGTTGGCAAGGTAATGTCTCTGCTTTTGAATATGCTGTCTAGGTTGGTCATAACTTTCCTTCCAAGGAGTAAGCATCTTTAGGTAGCATATATTTCTGTGCCTCATTGATGGTCAGCTAGGACACGTGAGCCGTTTTGGTCAATCAGATATTAGCAGATGCGATGTAAGCAGGTGCAAGGGATGCATGTGCAAGGGATGCGTTTGCAAGGTAGGACTTACCCTCTCATGCTTCTGTCTTGAGAAGAGCTACTCCTGGGTAATTGCTACTGTTTCTAACTGATTCTCACAACAAACACATGTGGAGTAGATTATTTTTTTCCCATTTAGTGACTTTTAATATAATCACAGTTGTGTAATTATCACAGAAAGATTTTTATTTTATTTTACTTTTTGATTAATAGAAAATCAGTTTAGTTTTTAATTTTAATTTTATATTGGAGTAGAGATGATTAACAGTGTTGCATTAATTTCAGGTGTAGAGCAAAGTGACTCAGTAACATGTACACATCTATCTATTCTTTTTCAAATTCTTTATCTGTTTAGACTATTACAGAGTACTGAGGAGAGTTCCTTGTGCTATATAGTAGTTTCTTGTTGGCTATCTATTTTATTTAGTTTTATAATTAATTTTTATTGAGGTATACTTGCTTTCCAATGTTATGTTAGTTTCTATCGTATAGCAAAGTGAGTCAGCTATACATATACATATATCCTCCTCTTTTTTGGATTTTCTTCCCATCTAGGTCACCACAGAGCACTGAGTTCCCTGTACTACACAATCAGTTCTCCTTAGTTATGTATTTACACAGAATATCAACAGTGTATATGTGTCATTTGCAATCTCTCAATTCCTCTCATCGCCACCTTCCTCCTTATTATCTATACAATATTCTTTACATCTGTGTCTTCACTTCTGTTTTGCAAGTACAATCTCCTGTACCATTTTTCTAGATTCCATGTGTGCATTAACGTGTAATATTTGTTTTTCTCTTTCTGACTTACTTTACTCTGTTGCAGTTCATAGGTCCATCCATGTCTTCACAAATGACCCAATTTCATTCCTTTTTATGGCCGAATAATATTCCATTGTGTATATGTACCACATCTGCTTTATCTATTCCACTTTTGAGGGAGGTTTAGGTTGCTTCCAAGCTATCGTATTTTGCTATAGCAACTGCAATGAACTAAGATAAACTTAAATAGACATTTCTCCAAAGATGACATATAGATGGTGAATAAGCAACTGAAAAAATGTTCAGTATTACTAAACACCAGACAATGTAAGTCAAAAGTAAGTCACAATGAGGTATAACCTCACACTTACTATAATGGCTACTATTAGAACAAAAATCCAGAAAACAGCAAGCGTTAGTGAAGATATAGAAAAATTGGAACACTTGTGTGTTACTGGTGAGTCTGTAAAATGGAGTAATCACTATGAAAAACAGTATGGAGGTTCCTAAAAAAATAAAAAATAGAACTACTGTAGGATCCAGTATCATACTTCTGCAGTATATCTAAGAGAATTGAAAGTAGGATTTGCATACCAACGTTCATGCAGCAGTATGCACAATAGTCAAGAGGTGGGAGCAACCCATATGTCCATTAATGATGAATGAATAGACAAAATTGATACATACATACAATGAAGTAAACATTCATCCTTAAAATGTAAGGAAATCCTGCCATAATGCTACAATGGATGAACCTGAGAATATTATGCTAAGTGAAATAAGCCAGACACAGAAAGACAAATATTGTATGATTCCACTTATATAAGCTATTTGAAATAGTCAAACTCATAAGAAGAGAAGTAGAATGGTGGTTACCAGGGGATGCAGGGAGGAAGAAAAGGAGAGTTGTTGTGTAATGGGAATCGAGTTTCAGACTCACAAGATGAAAAAATTTCCAGAAATCTTTTTCACAACAGTTACACATAGCTAACACTGATGAACTGAACTATTCACTTAAAATAGTTAAGGCAGTAACTTTTATGTTATGTGTGTGTTTTTCAACCACAATAAAAAGTAAATAAAAAGTAAACTTAATATGGTGTGAAATAAATTATGTTCTCATTTCCTACCTGGACAACCAGCTTTAACAACCTTGGAAGGCCTGATTAGAATCCTAAGATGCTTTGAAGTTCCAAGCCAAAGGCAGTTGCTCAGGGAGAGCTACCCTGTTCTTAGGCACCTGCCCATGGGCCACGGCTTACTCTCAGTGCTCCTCATTTCCACTCCTCTCAAAATGTGAGGGGCCAACACATACACAGCATAAACACCTCTAGTCCACGTGCCCAGTTCTCATCCTTATCCCTTGCATACAGTTTCTGCCTGACTTCCCCTTGCAGTTTATGCAACAGTATAGTTGTGTCTGTTGCTGGAAGAATGGACTCATAGTAGAGGCCTGAATAGACCCTTGAAGCTGAAGAGTCATGCTCCAAGCAAATATCTAGGTGTGATCTTTTGAACCGGGGCACAAATGATTACAAGACTTTTCCTTGCAGGCCTGGAAGACCACAGGGTAAAGCTCCAGCTAGGTTTAGCCTTCCATGTAGAGAAAAGGAAGTACTCTACTCCAGCCCACTCTGGTGGATTTCCTGGTGGCTCATAGGTAAAGAATCTTCCTGCAATGCAGGAGACCTGAGTTTGATCCCTGGGTTGGGAAGATCCCCTAGAGAAGGAAATGGCTACTCACTCCGGTATTCTTGCCTAGAGAATCTCAAGGACAGAGGAGCCTGGCAGGCTGCAGTCCATGAGGTCACAGAGAGTTGGACATGACTGAGCAACTAAGCACCTTAGCACCAGCCTACTCTAGCCATCCTGTCCAGGCTTACATATGTTCAATGATGAATTCTAGCAAATATTTTAAAAAGAAATGATATCCATCTCTACAATTTCTCTTGGATGACATAAGCAGAGTAATTACTTCTAAGAACATTCTGTGAAATCAACATTACCTTACATCTAAAAGTAGACAAAGACAGTATATAAGAAAAACTAACAAAAACTATAGACTAATCTCTCTCGTAAACACAGATGCAAAAATCTTCAACAAAATATCCACAAATAGAATCCAACAATATATAAAAAACTTATCCACTATGACTAAGTGGTACTTTTTCCAGTTGTGCAATATTGTTTCAGCATTTAAAAATCAGTTGATGTAATTCAACTGATAAATGGTTTAAGGAAGAAAAATCACATGATCACACCAATGGATGCAGAAAAGGCATTTGACAGAGTCCAAAACTCATGGATGATAAAACCTCTCTGTAAACTAACAGTAAAGAGGAACTTTCTCTACTTGAAAAAGAACACCTACACAAAACCTAAAGTTAACATCATACTTAATGATGATAAACTTGAAACTTCCCCGCTAAGGTTAGGAGCAAGGCAAAGATGTCCCTCTCATGACTGCTTTTCAATATAGCATTGGCCCTAGGTAATCAGTAAGACAAGAAAAGGAAATAAAATGTATACCATTCAGGAAGAGAGACATACAGCCGTCTTTCTTCATAGATGGCATAGTTGTCATGCAGAAAATCTAAATGAAGCAACAAGAAAACTTCTGAAACCAACAGCGATTATAACAAGGTGGAAGGATGTAAGTTAACATACAGAAGTCAATTGCTTTCCTGTATCAGTAAAGACTATGTGGAATTTAAAGTTACAAACACAATCTCATTTACATTAACACCCCACAAAATGAAATACTTCAGAATAAATCTAACAAGATATGTGCAAACTCTTTATGAGGAAAACTACAAAATGCTGATGAAATAACTGAAAGAATAACAAAATTAATGGAGTTACTCCATGTGTGTGAACCTGAAGACTTGATATTGTCACGATTTCACTTCTTCTGAACTTGATCTATAGATTCTATGCAATTCCAGTCAAAGTCCAAGCAGGTTATTTTGTGGATAATGACAAACTGATTACAAAGTTTATACAGAGAGGCAAAAGACTCAGAATTGGCAATGCACACTGAAGAAGTAGANTGTGTGAACCTGAAGACTTGATATTGTCACGATTTCACTTCTTCTGAACTTGATCTATAGATTCTATGCAATTCCAGTCAAAGTCCAAGCAGGTTATTTTGTGGATAATGACAAACTGATTACAAAGTTTATACAGAGAGGCAAAAGACTCAGAATTGGCAATGCACACTGAAGAAGTAGAACTGAATTAAATGTTGGAGGACAGATGCTACTCAATATCATGACTTACTATTGATCTAAAGTGATAGTAATCGTGTATTGTAGGCAGGCTAGACAAAGAGATCAATGGAATAGAGATCCTAGAAATAGACTCACATAAATATAGATAATTGATCATTGACAACTGACCTTTATAAAGAAAACAAACAAACAAACAATGGAGCCAAGATAATGTTATTAGAGAATGGTTCCATATAACATGTAAGAAAATGAATCACACAAGAGTTCACATGCTCACAAAAACTAACTTAAAATATCTCAAGCTGAAATGTAAAATACAAAACTCTAAAATTCCTGGAAGGTAAATGGAAAAATCTAGATGATCTTGGGTGTGGCAATGACCTTGTAGGTATAAGACAAAAAGAATGATTTATAAAAGAAGGAATTGAGAAGCTGGACTTCAATAAAATTAAAAATTTCTACTCTGTAGAAGGACATTGTCAAGAGGATGAAAAGACAGGCTGTAGTTTACATGAAAATATTTGCAAAAGATATATCTGATAAAGAACTGCTATCTAAAATATTTAATACAAAGTTTGGATGAACCTTGAATATATTATGCTAAATAATGTAAGTCAGCCAAAGAAAGACAAATACTGCNCTTTGTCACCCCTCTGGATTCTGACACAGTTACCTTAGCGTCCTCAGTGAATAACTCTGCCTTGTCCTTAGTTTTGAAAGCTTACATTTAATACAAGTGAATCAACTTTGGGACCTTTTCTTCTTGTGTTAATATTTTTGTTTTTGACCCAGTACCACAAAGTGTTCAGTGTAGTACTTTAAAATTGGTTTTAATTATCTCAAGATAGAAAAGCTACCCTGTCTCCTGTCTTGTTTAGTTGAAAAAAAATGTTTTTTATTATATTTATAATAGCATGAAATTGGAAGCAACATACACTTCCAAAAATAGGGGATTTTATTTCATTAATTGAACAAGTGACTCAGTTATTCATTCTGTAGGTGCTTACCTAATACCTACCCCATTCCAGGTACTGTTGTAGTCACAGGGGGTGCAGCTATGAACCAAACAAAGCGCCCCCCACTCAGGAGGCCTGCGGCAGGCACAGTGAATAAGGATGCAGCTTATTGGCATTGTGTACCGTGTGCTTCACAAGGCCTTTGAGCAAAGGCCTGAAAATGCCGTGGCCACCTGAGCGCGGGGCTTGGGGAGGTGGGGTGGTGGGTGCAGAGGCTGAAAGAGTTGCTGGTGTGTCCACAGGGCAGTATTGAGGCTGGTGTAGTGACTGGAGCGTACAGAGCCAGGAAGACCCGTCTGCTGGCTGGGTGGGGCCTTGGTCTTCCTCCTTAGAGGTTTGTGTTACTGCTAGTGTTGGAGGAGTCACTCGGGCACCTTGGTGCTGGAAGCAGACTGAAGGTCCAGCTACCAGGAAGCTTGACAAGTTGGAGAAGAGGCAGGTGCTTGGCAGGTCTTTGCGGGCTCTGAAGGGTGGGTGGGTGAACCTCTGCTGCCTGCTCCACTTCTGCATGGGACAGACCGAGGATGGCTCACCTTGGATGTGGCTCCCCTGTCTGCCCTCACCCCAGGGGGCCCAGTGTCCTTGGGCTCATCATTGAGTAACCATAAAACTGTTCGCCATGTCCTCAAGAGTAGTGGGGTAGCTCCAAGAGAGTTTGAGTGAGGGGGTTCTGATAAGTTCACACAATTAAAATTGCTCATAAACTCACCACCTTCTTTAGTGAGCAGTGCTGAGCATATTTTCAAGTTTCTGTTGGCTATCTGTATGTCTTCTTCAGAGGAATGTCTGTTTAGGTCTTATGCGCATTTTTTGATTGAGGTGTTTGTTTTCTTGGTATTGAGTTCTATGAACTGTTATATGTTTTGGATGTTAACCCTTTGTCAGTCATGTTGTGTGCATATATTTTCTTCCATTTGGATGATTCTTTTTAAGAATCAGTGTAACGCTTTGCATATGAGCTGTTATGACTGTAGATGTGTGTGTTATAGATATTTTTTCCAAGTCTGCCATTCCTGATTTTTAACTTGGTTTAGGTTTATTTTATAGCACAGGAGTTGAAATTTATGTGTGTGTTACTCTAGTAATTTAAACAACCTTACTTTTCTGGAGAATGAGATTGAAACTGTGTGGTTTGGGATGGGTTGGGATGGTTTCGGTGTGTTCTGATTAGCAGTTGGCAACCGTCATGAGCATGAGTGTTGGACCAGCGCCCGTAGTGTGGGGGTGATGGCAGACTGTGCTGGGTAGAGGGGCTTGGCGAGTGCTGGGCTCAGGGCTCCTGCCTGAGGTCTCTTCCTTTCTGAGCATCATTTTGTGTAGATGAGGGTTCTTCCCCCTCCTTACATTAGTGGTCCATGGTTTTGAATAAGTTCTCGTTTTACCGGGCACTCACTTGTTCAGCACCTCTGTGGAGTGTGCCCTGTGACGGCGCTGGGAGTGGAGACGCAGCATGTTGTCCTGCCCTGTAGGGAGGACGGAGGACAGCCCTCCGGCCCCGGTGATGCCTGCTCTAGTCGTGGACTCCCCCGCACACCTGCTTGCCAGGCACAGCGCTGGGCGCCCGCACTGGACACACAGCTTTTGTTACAGAGGAAACTTCTGTCTCCTTTGTAGGCAACTGGGGCCCTCACCTTGTCGTGGTGAGGAGCTGCAACATACTCAAGTGGGAGCTCGAGTTGAAGCGTTGGTGTCCGGGGCTCAAAACGCTCTTGTATGTTGGCAGCCATAGAGAACTCAAGGCAAAGAGACAGGTATGTTATTTTAAACGGGAAAAAGAATGAAACAGAAAAGTATCTTAATTTCTATAGAAAGCAAACTTCAAAGTATTAGCATATGCTTGTTAGTGTAATTATTGTAAATCACTCATCTGCAAGACCCCAGACCTTGTAGTTGTCTGGGCTTGGAGCCCCTGGAAGCAACAGACCATACTCAGTAAGCTGGCCACAGGGCTTTCCTGCAGGGTTCATGCTCACCTCCCAAAAGTGAAGGGGCTTCCCCCCCGCCCCTCTTCAGACCCCAGGTGGTCTCTGGAGGGGCTGCCGTCCTTTTAAACCATAGATCTGTCGGTTATCACAGGCAGAAATGAGAAATTGTGATGCATCCTGGGTTCTGAATTATAAATCCATAAATAATTCCCATGGACGTGTTTATAAGGAGTATTTGTGACAAACAGAAGAGCTTCTAAAACAGATTTGTATTTGTATCTATTTTCTGCCCAGTAGGTTCTAGTACTAGATTCTAAGTAAGTATTCCAGATCACAGTAATTCATTGAAGAGAAAAATTTGGCTTATGGTTAAACCCTACTGTGTTGAGTAGTAGTTACTAAAAATGTGTTTTTTCTCTGAGGTGTCTCTTCTTGGCTTTTTTAAATTTTTACAATCTCTGGTTATTGTTCTTTAAAACCTTAAATGTAATCAGTTGGAACATAGCTATTCATGTTTCCTGTCAGCTTCTGAATATATGTTTCCCTCATTAAAATTATATACCATGAAAACAAGCCCCACTTCAGGACACTGCATGCTAATATATTTTCCAAAAGCAATTGTTAATGCCTCCAAAGCAGTTTCTTAATTTGTCCACATGAGGGCTTTAGCCTCCTAGAGAAAAAAGATCCTAAAAATATAAACAGCCATTTTCTATGTGGTGGCAGCAAATTATTAAGAAAAAAGAGCGGAGTGACGGTGATGGGGACAGGGTAAGTGGGTGGTAAGTCCTCTCCAGGCAGCTTGCGCCCGAGGAGGTGGTGAGGCCTGG
Source organism: Neotragus pygmaeus (assembly GCA_006410875.1). NCBI lineage: Eukaryota > Metazoa > Chordata > Mammalia > Artiodactyla > Bovidae > Neotragus > Neotragus pygmaeus. Next base: position 16,980 of record SJYV01005184.1, on the reverse strand, counting down.
CTTGTGTGCTGCAGGAGTGGACAGAGCCCAACAGCTTCAACATCTGCATCACATCCTACAAGCAGTTCTTCAAGGGCTTCGCGTCCTTCACGCGGGTGCGCTGGAAGTGCCTGGTCATCGATGAGATGCAGCGTGTGAAGGGCATGACCGAGAGGCACTGGGAGGCCGTGTTCACCCTGCAGAGGTCTGACTGCCCCTGCCACGTGCCCTGTGCTCTGTGTTGCTGATGTAAAGGTTCTTTGGAGGAACTGTAGGGAATTGCAGACCCCCAAATGGCCTTTCAGCTGCAAAGACTCCCTGTCACCTCTGACCTAGCCCTTGAGGGCTGAGGAGACCCAAGGCTCTTGCCTAATTCAGTTCATTAACTTAATTTGTGTGTGCACACGTGTGTGTGTGTGTGTGTGNTTTTTTTTTTTTTAAGGCTCACTTGTTCAGTCGTGCTGTGGGGAGGGAGGGATGCTGCAAACAAATAACATTGGTGTGTACTCAAAGTGTTTCAGCCCCACTGGGCCTGCCCCTGCTCATGGCACACACCACTCAGGCTCTATGTTGCTCCACCGGGAACCATCTGAGGCTGGCCCTAGGCTGCATGCACCTCCCTGGTCTAAGCCGCTCTGGCTCAGCTCTCAGGTAGCCCTCAGAGGCACAGATTCCATTGGGCTTCCTGGGTCCAAGTAGCTCAGGTGTTTGGCAAGCACGGTCACTTTGACTTATCACCTTTCCCATCTCTGATGCTCAGTTTTCTGGGTGTACCGTTGGCGTCCCTTCTCAGGCGGATGATGACTGTCCAGAATCCCCCAAAGTCTTAGTTAGCAAAGAAGCCTGCTTGCCTTTTGGTAGGTAATGTCTCTCTTGGGCTGTGATTGCCCCCTTCCAGCCATTACGGTTCTGGCTGCCTATCACCGGCAGGGGATGGTCTGCGGCTGGCTATTTCTGTTCCATCCTTTGTTCTGTGCGCGGTCCTGGCGGTGTCTTATGTTCGAGCTTTTCGTGTGGTAGCTATCCTACAGTCTGGTTTGCTAGCCCAAGTTAGCTGGCTTTGGTTATGCGTGGGACATTCCAGCCTGCTTCTTAAAAAGCACTGCAGCCCATGACTCCCATGCCTCCCTGCCCAGCCCCCACTTGCTAGTGGCAGATGCAGGTGTCTGCGCTGCTTCTCTGCTGAGGGAGTTACTATTGGGCTCGTAATCTGTTGGTTTTAATTATTTATTTATTTTTCCTTCCTGCTATGTGGCCCTCTGTGTTTCCAAGGCTCGCCACAGACTTGTCAGCGAGAGTGTTTCCTGGTGTTTGGAAACCTCTCCTCTTAAAATTTCCTTCCCGGGACAGGAGTTCCTTCCCAGGACGGAGCTCCCTCCCTACCGCTTTTGTCTCTTTTTTCATCTTTTATATTTTTTCCTACCTGTTTTTGAAGACAATGATCTGCTTTTCTGGGTGCCTGATGTCCTCTGCCAGCATTCAGAAGTTGTTTTGTGGAATTTACTCAGCATTGAAATGTTCTTTTGATGAATTTGTGAGGGAGAAAGTGATCTCCCCATCCTATTCTTCTGCCATCTTAGGACGCCTCCTCTCATACTGTGTTCTTAAGTGCCAAAACTCGGAAACAATCAAAATGTCCTTTAGTTGGGTAAATGGAAAATAAACTGTGGTATATCCAGGCAATAAAATACTACTTAGTGCTCAAAAGAAATAAGCTGTCAAGGCATAAAAAGACACGGAGGAAACTTAAATGCACAGTACAAAGTGATATAAGGCAAATCTACAGCAATTTGGAGGAGGCAAAACCAAGGAACCAAGGAAACAGTAAAGAGATCAAAGGTTGTCACAGATTCTGTGGAGGGAGAAACAGGTAGAGCACAGAGAGTTTTTAGAATGGTGAAACTCTAGTAATGATCAGTATACAATGTTCATACATATAATGAATATATGTCATTACATAGGTGTCCAAACTCACAATGCACAACACCAAGAGTGAACCCTAATGTAAACTATGTTCTTTGGATGATAATGATGTCTCAAGGTGTGTGTGTGTTCATCTATTGTAACAAATATACTGCTTTCATGGAGGATGTTTTTAATGGAGGAAGCTGTGCATGCACAGGGTCAGAGAGTATATGGGAAATCTCTGTATCATTTGCTCAGTTTTTCTGTGCACCTAATATAGAAAATCTGTTAAACAAAGCAAAAAAATTATTATGAGTATTTAAATCTCAGAGAAACTCAGAATTATTCATTTTTCCATGTCTGAATGAGGAATGAGGTATTATACCTAAAATAAAATGACAAAAAACTAATCATTTAAAAATTATTATCTTAAAATAATTGTGAGTTACAATTAAAATAATGCCCACAAATCTTTTGCTGTGCAAGAGGGTTAATTCTTTAACATGAATCCCTGATATTGTTTTGATCAAATGGTGGAAGACATTTTATCTAATGCTGATTGGATTTACTGAGTCGGTTGACTGGTGTTACAGAATGTCAGTTACTGAGGAAGGAGAAAAGACTACAGGAATGTCGAATATTCTTTGGTTGCCTGGGAGATGTGGGAAAATAGTGGCAAAAAAGGTATTGTCAGGAAAAGTTTGAAACTGAGAGGTTAGAAGGAAATGGCAACCCACTCTGGTACTCTTGCCTGGAAAATCCCAAGGATGGAGGAGCCTGGTGGGCTGCAGTCCATGGGATCACTAAGAGTTGGACACGATTGAGCAGCTTCACTTTCACTTTTCACTTTCATGCATTGGAGAAGGAAATGGCAACCCACTCCATTGTTCTTCCCTGGAGAATCCCAGGGACGGGGGCGCCTGGTGGGCTGCTGTCTATGGGGTCCAACAGAGTTGGACACGACTGAAGCGACTTAGCAGCAGCAGCAGAGAGGTTACGATTATGCCAAGACTGATAGGCTGCATAGAGACACCTTTGGCCAAGAGATGGGGAGGAGTATGATGAGGTGTGGGTTTACATATCAGTGTTAATTGTTTACCAGCTGTGTCATCTGGAGAAAGTTATTTAACCTCTCTACATCAAAGTTTCCTCATCTGAGTAAATGAGATAATTTAGCAAAACACTCAAACAATTGACTAGCATCCAAAAGTGTTAGATGTAATGATGAGGATACTATGGTTATGATGGTGACTACGGCATTAATTGAGTGAAGGAACATTTAAATAACTTTGGCAGTAGTAAGTAGACAGTAGCAGCATAATAAGAGAGAAAATGGACAAATCTGGTTGAGAAAGAGTATTTGCTACTTCTTGGTGACTTTCAAATTCACCTCCATTTGTCATGTGTACTACAGGCTTAAATTAGTATTAGTTTGGATAATATATTCTTTATAGAAGAGGATAAATCAATGAACAACCCTCTTAAACTCATTGCTGAAAGTTCTAATTTATCTTATGTTCCAGTCAAGATGGATACGTGTTTATCAGTGGGCCAAGCACAAGCAAAAAAACAAAACAAAACAAAACAAAACAAAAAACCCAACAAAAAATGAGAAACAAGACCAAACTATCCCTAAAGGAAGAAAACATGAACTCAAAACCAGCAAGCAGACACGAGAGGCATGAGAGATGTGAAAGGGAGAAAGGGAAGATGGAAAAAATTCAGACATGTTGAGAATTAGTTGTTCTCCATTCATGTGTGTATGAATTTTAGAGGGTTTCTCCCCTATATTTCTATTCCACTTTCAATCTGAGAAATAATGCCATTTACATTCAGTGTTTTCACCTCAGAATTTTCTGGATGGCAGCCTGTACCTCCTTATTTCTCAAGCTGTAGATCAGAGGGTTCAGCATAGGGATCACTGTGGTGTAGAACACTGAGGCCACGTTCTCCTGGGCCAGGGAACTGGCTGTGGAGGGTTTTAAGTACATGAATGAAGTAGACCCATAAAATAATCCCACAGCTGCAAGATGGGAGCTGCAGGTGCTGAAGGCTTTGGATTTTCCCTCTGTGGAGGTGATGTGGAGAATGCTGGAGATGATGAAGGCATAGGAAATAAGGACTGTTAGGCTGGTGACGACAATGTTGAATCCAGCCAAAAAGAAAGTTGTCCACTCAATGTCATAGGTGCTAGAGCAGGAAAGTCTCATGAGGGGGAGGATGCCACAGAAGTAATGACTGATGTGGTGTTCACAATAGAGTAGTTTCAACATGAGGCCAGTCTCTATGGTTGAGTCAATGAGCCCCATGATATAGACCCCAGCCACCAGCAGGGAGCAGACTCCTTGAGACATGATGATGTTGTAAAGCAAAGGTCTGCAGATGGCAACATAGCGGTCATAGGCCATCACTGTCAGCATGTAACACTCAGCAACGGCAAACACCATGAAGAAGTAGAGCTGGGCCATGCACCCTGCAGAGGAGATGGTGTTCTTCTCTGACACAAAGTTCACCAGCATCTTAGGGGTAGTGACAGAGGAGTAGCAGAGATCCACAAAGGACAGGTTGCTGAGGAAATAGTACATGGGGGTGTGAAGGTGGGCGTTCAGACAAATCAGGGTTATTATGCCCAGGTTCCCTATCATGGTGATGGAATAGATCCCAAGGAAGAGGAAGAAGAGGGGGAGCTGGAGCTCTGGCTGATTTGTTAAACCTCCAAGAACGAACTCTGTCACTGTGGATTGGTTTTCTGCAGCCATTCTCTTCTGTTTGGGGACCCCGTGGAGATTAGAAAGAAGAGCCTGTAAAAGGTTGTATAGAGTCAGCCCTTGGTATCAGTTGGAGACACATCTGAGGATTCAGTCAACAACATCTAGGACACGAAAGACTGTCTTCATTGTATTATATCATTAAAAATTTTTTAAAATGTTATATTGAAGTATAGTCAATTAACAATGCTGTGATAGTTTTAAGAGGATAGCAAAGGGATTCAGCCATACATATACATGTATCCACTCTCCCCCAAACTTATAAGAAAGTTGAGCATGGCACAGCAGCTCCTGCAGATACTGAGAAATGACTGTGTAGGAGACTTTCTGGTAAGGGGAGGTATCAGCTTCTGTTCCTGAGTGAGTGATCTTGAACTCATATTTTCCTAATTGTTTTGTATCTTTACTCCTTCTTCCCTGATGGCTCACATGGTAAAGAATCTGCCTGCAGTACAGGAGACCCAAGTTTGGTCCTTGGGTAGGAAATGTTCTTTGGTGAAGAAAATGGCAACCCACTCCAGTATTCTTGCCTGGAGAATCCAGAGGAGCCTGGTGGGCTACAGTCTTTGGGGTTGCAAAGCGTGAGACACGACTGAGTGACTAACGCTACTTACTCTTAATATTTTTTAGGATTCAGATAATTTCCGCGTGATTTGAAGAATATGAAGGTGGGATAAAACAACCACCCCTGGTGGTTGAACCCCCCCTGTTTCTCCTGTACACCTCTTTTATTTCTAGGTTTACAGTTGAATGTTGTTCCAGAAAGAGAAAGTCTCTTGGCATCTATGCAGTCTCAAAATATGGCCATAAAATGAAAACATGTGGTTACCTTATCCTAAGCTGAGATAGTGCGGGTTGGTAGTTAGAGCCCTTTCAATCACTGAGTGACAAATGAGTTTCCACAGTTGAGAATTAAATGGAGTTATGGTATCAATTTCCAAAATTAAAAAATGGAATAAGGTGTATGAAATATTTTCCAAATACTCAATTGTTATACAAACATAAAATTTCACTAGGCATCTGGAGTTTGTCCTAATTTTTTATTGAACCTGAGGTCCTGGGATACTTATTTTTAGTTTTGGTTACACGTAAAAGTCACCTGGTGAGATTTAAAAAATAATATGTCAGGGAAGGAAATGGCAACCCACTCCATTGTTCTTACCTGGAGAATCCCAGGGGCGGGGGAGCCTGGTGGGCTGCATAGTCCAGTCTATGGGGTTGCACAGAGTCGGACACGATTGAAGTGACTTAGCAGCAGCAGCAGCAGCAGCAAAAGTCACCTGGTGAGATTTAAAAAATAACATGTATACTTCAGGATTGGGAGCTTGTGTACACTTATGGTGGATTCATGTCGATGTATGGCAAAACCAATAGAGTATTGTAAAGTAAAATTAAAAAAAAAAAA
>SJYV01005183.1:0-13468 GCA_006410875.1 Neotragus pygmaeus | reverse complement strand
CTTTTCTTCCAAGGAGTAAGTGTCTTTTAATTTCATGGCTATAGTCACCATCTGCAGTGATTCTGGAGCCCCCAAAAATAAAGTCTGACACTGTTTCCACTGTTTCCCCATCTATTTCCCATGACGTGATGGGACCAGATGCCATGATCTTCGTTTTCTGAATGTTGAGCTTTAAGCCAACTTTTTCACTCTCCTCTTTCACTTTCATCAAGAAGCTCTTGAGTTCCTCTTCACTTTCTGCCATAAGGGTGATAGGGCATGTTAAGAAGACTTGGGAGTTCCAGTGGATAGGAAGCCCAGAGAATTAACGTTACAATAGCATTGCTGCAAACAGTCAATGTAACTTTGTACTTCATGATAAAAAAAGCAGATTACCCAGGACAAGGGGAATGATGGTAGCAATGGTCCCACAACACTTGGCACAAATTAGACCAAAGTCGGACTACTACTGGACCCAGGTTTGAATTCCACAGTTTAAAAAGAGCACTGACATAAACTGGAATACAGAAGAAAGCCTTCTGTATGCTGAACAGACTTAAAACCACAGTATAGGAGAAACAGTTAAGAAAGTGGAGCTATTTAACCTGAGAATGTGTGAACCTGTCTTCAAATAGTTAAAAGGCCATCAAGTGAATGAGAAAACTGTGTTCTTAAGGTCTCAGAGGGTTAAACTAAGATTAGTAGGTAAAGTTACAGACAAATGGATCTCAGCATGCTATAAGAAAGAATGATGTGAGTGAACTGTCCAAAAACGACTACCTCTGAACCTGACAGGTGCTGGTTGACAAACCAACGCCAGTCAGGCACAGTACAGCTGAGCCCCACCTGGGAAGACACAGAGGGAACTCATATATCAGATAGAAGATAGTGCCAGGAAATCTCCCAACTCTGAGTCAGAGAGACAATTAATGTATAATGCCTAAAAATACCATGGTGACTTAATTATTAACACTGATTCAAAAATGGCATCTGAGATGATATATGCCATATTAACCTACTTCAGACTTCCCTGGTGGCTCAGATGGTAAAGCATCTGACTACAATGCAGGAGACCCAGGTTTGATCCCTGGGTTGGGAAGATCCTCTGGAGAAGGAAATGGCAAACCACTCCAGTACTATTCAGAAGAAAGCTTCAATCAGCAGTTTTGAACAGATTCATAAACATGGGATGTTGAGTCACAAAAGTAGTTATCTCGAGAGAACTGGTCTGGATGAATTCCAGGCAGTTAGTTTATCCCCTCTTCCCTTATCATTTTATAAAAATACTGTTTCAGAATAAATCATTGGTAAACTGTAAAATACAGATGGTCACAAAGTTTGGAAACACAGACAAATACATAATAAAGTGTTCACTAACAGTATGTTATAAAATAGATCTTAATCATCTGAATAACCACGATGGTATGGTCACTCACCTAGAGCCAGACATCACAGCATGTGAAGTCAAGTGGGCCTTAGGAAGCATTACTATGGACTAAGCTAGTAGAGGTGATGGAATTCCAGCTGAGTTATATCAAATCCTAAAAGATGATGCTGTGAAAGTGCTGCACTCAACATGCCAGCAAATATGGAAAACTAAGCAATGGTCACAAGACTGGAAAAGATCAGTTTTCATTCTAATCCAAAAAAGGGCAATGTCAGAGAATGTTCAAATTACTGTATAATTGCACTCATTTCACATGGTAGCAAGGTAATGTTCAAATCCTTCAAGGGAGGCTTCAATAGTACGTGAACCAACAACTTCCAGACCTACAAGCTGGATTTAGAAAAGGCTGAGGAACCAGAGATCAAATTGCCAACATCTGTGGGATCATAGAAAATGCAGAGAATTCCAGAAAAACACTACTTCTGCTTTGACTGTATGGATGCCAACAAACTGTGGAAAATTCTTAAAGAGGTGGGAAAACCAAACCACCTTACCTACCTCCTGAGAAACCTGTGTGCATGTCAAGAGGCAACAGTTAGAATGGGATATGGAACAATGAACTGGTTCAAAATTGGGAAAGGAGTTCATCAAGGCTGTATATTGTTACACTGCTCATTTAACTTGTATACAGAGTACACCATGTGTAATGCTGGAGTGGATGAATCACAAGCTGCAATCAAGATTTCTGGGAGAAATATCAACAACCTCAGATATGCAGATGATACCACCCTAATGGCAGAAAGTGAAGAGGAACTCAAGAGCCTCTTGATGAAAGTGAAAGAGGAGAGTGAAAAGGGTAGCTTAAAACTCAACATTCAAAAAACTAAGATCATGGCATCTGGTCCCGTCCCATCACTTCATGGCAAATAGATGGGGAGAAAATGGAAATAGTGGCAGAGTTTATTTTCCTGAGCTCCAAAATCACTGCAAACAGTGACTGCAGCCGTGAAATTAAAAGATGCTCACTCCTTGGAAGAAAGCTATGACAAACCTAGTCAGTGTATTAAAAAGCAGAGACATCACTTTGCCGACTAAAGTCTGTATTGTCAAAGCTATGTTTTTCTTTTTTTCCAGTAGTCATGTACAGATGTGAGAACTGGACCATAAAGAAGGCTGAGCACTGAAGAATTGATGCTTTTGAACTGTGGTGCTGGAGAAGGTTCTTGAGAGTCCCTTGGACAGCAAAGAGATTAAACCAGCCAATCCTAAAGGCATTCAACCCTGAATATTCACTGGAAGGACTGATAACTGAAGCTCCAATACCTTGGCTACCTGATGCAAAGAGCCGACTCACTGGAAAAGACCCTGATTCTGGGAAAGATCAAGGGCAGGAAGAGAAGGGACAACAAAGGATGAGATGGTTGGATGGCATCACTGACTCAATGGACATGAATTTGAGTAAACTCTGGGAGATAGTGAAGGGCAAGAAGCCTGGCGTGCTGCAGTCCACGGGATCACAAAGAGCTGCACACAATTTAGGGAATGAACAACAAAAAATAATCGATAAAATAATATTATCTAAGTTTCCAGACTTAATGGTCATTCTATAAGATTTTTAACAAATATTACAACTAAGAAATGTAGTCGTTTTAAAGAACAATAATAATACTAATATCTGGTGGACTACTATGTGCTAAGGATTTATATGATCTCATCTGATTCTCAGAAAAACCTATGGGTCAGACACTATCACTATCTCTATTTTACTGATGTGGAAACTGAGAATTGGACCGGTTATATGTCTTGCTTCCGGTCAGACAGGTATTAACTGCAGGCAGCCCCTCCAGAGCTTGGCTGCTTCCAGACTGTGTGGATCATGTGTCAGACCCAACAGGAAGTACTTCCCATTCATATTTTATTTAATCCTTAAAGTGACCTGTGAGGTGTGTGTAGTCATTTCCTTTCTATAGTTGGGAAAACAAGATTTCCAGAGGTTTAGAAACACGTCTAAGGTCACACACCTGCAGAAAATCCAACTCAGCTCTACCCTAGCGTCCATGCTCCAGTCTGGTTATTGCCTCTGGCTAATTCTTCTGAGAATCAGCATACGGATTTAACCGTCACCAAAATAACTAGTATTGGGTGACTAGAAAGGCCAAAATAAAGTACTGAACTTTATCCTAGTCTTTATTAGTATCAGTTGTTGATGCCAAAAATCAATTTTTGGAATGTTCACATTCTAGAGAAAAACAAAACAAAGACCAAGTCAACTGTGAGAGCCACAGTACCTACTCTGATAAAAGTTTATTCTCAGTGGGAGGAGTTTAGTTCATTCACTTACTGTGCTGTCTAATTGGGTGCATAACCTCAGTCAAAGACACATTTTCTCTGCAACTTAGTTTCCTTTTTTTTAATTTAAAAAATGGAAATGTAACATCAGCTTCCTTTTATTCCCACAAATAAGCACCAACACTGCCTGCCTCAGTTATGTAACTCTAGGTTTAACTTGTGCTTGTAATTTACTAGCTAATTTCAGCAACAGAAAATTGAGTTTTGCTTGTTCCCCGAGTTGTATCTTAATAGCTTCAATACTTTAAGGTAATATAAAGTTTCAGAAAATCAACCATATCTACCCATAGTCAATTGCACCAACAAAGCTAAATATAGGTATTTACACTTATCTCTCATCAAATAAACATAATTAGCTCCAGATTTTTTGTCAGCAAAAATTCATGGCAATCATTTATTAATATAGTGGAAAAATCAGCACTACTTCATTTATAGGGAAAGTAAGGTCAAGCATTAAGCTGGTTATTCCAAGAAAATGTACTTAAAGGAACAAAATTGAGAAACATATAAACTCTGACATTTTCTTAATATTTGAAATGTTCCTGAAGTAAGAGAGAATTTGGTAACATCTGTAACATTAGCACTTGCTAATTCACCAGTTGGTGGTGGTCTGTCCACACAATTAGCACAGACCGGCAATGAACCCTGTAGTGTTTGTGAGGTGATGTTGAACAAAATGAGGGCTAGGTCACATGGATGCTGTGAGGGGAGAGCCTTAGGAGCAGACTCGACATCACAGGGCTCTGAGCAGAAGGGAGCAGGCTCAAGTCTCATATGTGAAAAATGTTGCCCATTATTAGAACATGACTCTTCAATTAACAATGCCAGAGAGTCCTCTCATTAAGCCCTTACAATGACTCTGTCGTGTGTGTCCCATCATTTACATTGTGCAGGGGAGGGAAATGAGACTTAGAGAGGTTAAATAACTAGTCCAAGGTCACACGGCTGCAGACACACCAACTCAAGTCCCCTGACCCTGCGGCCTGTGCTACACAGGGAGTCTTATCCAATCCTCAGGAAGCAGTTCATTTATTTGGGGACTGCTGCTGCTGCTGAGTCGCTTCAGTCGTGTCCGACTCTGTGCAACCCCATAGACGCAGCCCACGAGGCTCCCCCGTCCCTGGGATTCTCTGGGCAAGAACCCTGGAGTGGGGTGCCGTCGCCTTCTCTGGGGACTACTGCTACCAATTTAACTGTTATCATCATAGCCCATACAGCGAATGACTCAAGAAGGCCCAGACTGAGCAGCAGGGCCGGTGGGAGAGGCACCTGCCACGAGCACCAGGGCTCTAGATTCCTGTCCTCCGCAGCGTCACCAAGAGTTCCCTGTGCTTCCTGGAGGAAAGAACGTTGGAATTCCAAAGTGAGGCTGCCCAGTCACCACACTTAAAAACCAAAGACGATTCCTGACACGTTAAGAGTTCTCTATCACCCCACATTTGTACGAAGCACTCAAAAGTTATGTTACTGGTTTGCTCCAGTGGAGCTTCAACTTAACAGTTCAATGATAAAGCTCTGAAACTTCGTATCTTATGAAAACGCAAAACAACTGCATTTGTTAATGACAATTTCCCAATGTTGAAGCTGAAACTCCAATACTTTGGCCACCTGATCGAAGAGCATTTGAAAAGACCCTGATGCTGGGAAAGATTGAGGGCAAAAGGAAAAGGGGACGATGGAGGATGAGATGGTTGGATGGCATCACCATCCAACTCAATGGGCATGAGTTTGGGTGGACTCCGGGAGTTGGTGATGGACAGGGAGGCCTGGTGTGCTGCAGCTCATGGGGTTGCAGAGTCTGACACAACTGAGTGACTGAACTGAACTATCAGGACATCAACAATACTAAATTCCTCCTGGCAAACATGTAGCAAGGGTGACTTTTAGCCTATATAATCATTTCTCAAAAAGAAAGGTCTCTCATATTCAAAATAACATCAAAGCTGAGTTTAACATAGTAGACTAGGAAGAAAAATACCTTCTTCTTGTTGGTAAAAGTCTCATGGTATTTTTATGATGCAAATAAAAATCTGTAGGGAGTTCCCAGAGATGAGGTTTCCCTTCAGTGGGATGGAAAACTCCCAGGAAGAGATTAATGGAATCTTGTCTGTCAGCATCTAAAAAGCAAAAATACATAATTCAGGAACTCTATTACTCACATAAATAACCCAGGGGAATGCTTTCTTAGGAGGATTAAGGGTACATCTAGAATGTCATAGAACACACCTCTGAAAATAATAGCATTTATACTGTAAAAGTCACACACAACATCTAAAACACCCACCAAGATTTTGAAAATTAAAATCTTGTTTCAAAATGTTTCCTTTTTACTCTATACGTCTCATAACATAGAGGAGAGTGAATGTAAGCTGCTTCTTGAATTTTGAGAGATTCTTAAAAACTCTTTAAGAACTGCCCTAGTTACCTTAGTGATTGTATATTTAGTCTACCTGAAACAAAGAACATCTTCACTTTATGGCAAAGACAGAAGAGAAGTCAGACAAATAAAGCGGCCCAATTCCTACCCATCTTCTGTTGCACATCCTTGAACAAGTCAGTTTCCAAGCTTCTGCTTTTAATCCATGGAAAGATACTCCATTTCTTCAGGAGAGACAACGTTTACAACATTTTGTTTCCCCTACAGTTGTGTTTGATAATGAAGGCAGAGTGTGTACACAGAAAACAGCATCACTAACCATTCAACCGCTCCAAAATTACCTTTTCAAAACAGACTACAAACTAATCAAACTGACCACACACACACAGACACACAGACACTCACACACACACACAAACGTTATCTCTCCTTTTCTTTTTCTCAATTGTATTTTGGTAAAAATGGTAAGCACTGAAGTGGTCTCATGAGCCATCCTTCCCATCCTGCACAGCTCCCTCCCAAGCATCCTTCATTCTTTCCATTCTGGTCTCTGAGCCCTTGTATATTCAAGTTAGGGGCAGACATCCACAATATAAATAGTAATCTCTTTCTGAACTTGAGCACAGAACTAAAAAGCCAACAGAAATGACTGCTTTTGAAACAGGATAACATCATCATAAAGTCAATTTTCTTCCAACAGCTATAGTGAACACAGAAAAATCTGAAATTAGCAACACTGTTCTCCTTGGGCTATTTGGTCATTTTGGCAGAAGCAATAAATGAAATCTGGTACATTAAACATGGGTTCCAGTTATATATTTTGACAGGAAGCATTCCATTAAAACAGTGCTCACCTTTTATGCTACAAGTAATATTTGAAAGGGATGTGTTTATATGATGAGTATACTTGGAGCCTTTTTTCCATTTGTTGAGAGAAAACATCAAGTATTAAATGATGCATGCATTACCACCCCAATTTGCACCCTCTTAACACAATATGAAAGTAAACATACTGCTTTTATAGTAATTATATTCTTTATGATTCTTGGGTAGCCTTAATGGCACTTAATAATTCACACTATGCAGTACCTCAAAATACCTATTAATTCTAGCTAAAGAAGCTTTCCATTTTTCAGCCACATTTTCAAGGAGTTTCATTTATCCGTAATTAAGCCTAATAGTAGTGCCTTTAATTTTTAGCAAGCATGATAAAATGTAAGATTGAGAAACCTAACCAAATAACAGATATGCCTTCAAAGGATCATAATGGAGACTTCTTGAATGTACTGCTGTTACTTTAGCTTACAGTGTATCTATGGTATTTACTGTCATTTACTAAGCTTACAATCTAAGGCCAGCCCTAATGAGCCTCGGAATCTTTTCCCAGCTACTTTTGACTGCAGGTGAAGTTTTTGCCCTCTGGAAGATAGTAGTACTTTGGACCAAGACAAAAGTTTAAAATAGGTAGGTTCTCTGCAGTTGCAGATAACAAGAGGGCAAAGTAACTACCTACTTTTATATTCAATTGTGCTTTAAAGGAAAAAGGAATATGTACCTTTCAAACTCCATCCAAATGGTTAATCGCTAATGCAGAGTATTTCAATAAGTCAGGCTTGAAAACAGTTCTTTTTAAGTAGCCAAAAATGTTTATTTGGAAACTAGAATATTTGTTGACCTAATATTAAATTAAGTCCATGATAAAGTGGCCTCTGAAATCAGTAATGGAATGGGATGCTATTCGATAAACAGTACTATTTAACCAGGGTGAGAAGCAGACAGTGACCTGGACCACTACTTTCTACTGTATGTTGAAATAAATCCCAACTAAATGTCAGAAGGACAAAGATCAACACCCTAACAGGAAAACATGCAATTTTTTAAACATAAATTTGTTTTAAAAGAAACAAATAGACGGTAAACATTCAAAAACTCAACTTTACTATTATTCAATAAGCGATGCAAACTGAAAACAATGCAAACCATTTTCTGCTTGGTAAGCTGGCAACTACTTTCCAAATTGGGCACGCCTATACTCTGAGAACTGACTGCTACATCCTTTCGTTAAGGCTATCTGGCTATATATATATATATATATATATGTATATATATATGTATATGTTTTTAAAGATCCTGAAAATATCTATACTCTGACCTAATAAATACGCTTCTGAAATTTTCATAAGATAAAAAACATGCAAGAAAGATGTTCGTTTAAAAGAAACATAAATGCACAATAAAAACAGGTAACCTCACTATGGTGCTTCTAAAGGACAGACTGCCACAAGGCTACCAAAAATTAAGTTGTAAAAGAATATTTAGGGTCATAAAGATTACTCACATTATCTAAAAGGACAAAAGCAGATATACATTACCTGTACAGTAACTAGAAGGATCATGTTCTGCTAAATATGAACAAGTTGCTATCTCTGAAAGGTGAGGATTATATGATTTATTTGTGAGTTATTTTATACTTTTTATAATTAGCATATATTACTTTCATAACTACAAAAAAAAAAAAATTCATTCATCCAAGAGCCTACTATGTCCCTCACTAGGGATATGGTCTATACACAACTGATTCTGGCTTTCTTGGGGCTTACATTCCACAGTGGGAAGCAAAAATAATACTCAAGTAAATAAGGTACAGGGTACTTTCAGAGGAGGTCAGTTCTTTGAAAAAATAAGAGTGACATGAGAGTGATGAGAGAGAAGAGGGACACTTAGGTCAGGTGGTCAGGGAACCAGGTGGAGGCTGCACAATGTCAGGGACAGCTCGAAGGTGGAGGGGGAGCAGGGGGCTGGAGGGCAGGGGCAAAGAGCGAGCAGGACTGGGGACAGTGAGGCAGACCCCACACAGCCTCGAAGGTCATGGCAAAGGGTCCGATCTTAAACGCGATGAGAAGCCCTGGAAGGGATTTCAGAGTGGGGAGTGATATGATCTAACTCTCGAAAGGATCACTGTGGCTGCCGTGAAGAGCGAGAACAGAAGAGGGGAGGCCGAGGGAGGAATCGGGAGCCACGGCAGCTGTTCGGAGCCACCAGCTGTCTGAACCAGCCCGGCAGCGGTGAGGAGAAAACACAGCAGAAGGATGCGGGCTATACTCTGGAGGTGGAGCCAACTGGGTTTGCTGAGAGATGAGACCGGGGAGGATAAGGAGAATAAAGAAATTAAGGATGATTCCCAGGATTCTGAACTGAACAATGGGAGCAGAGGTGAAGAAAGAAAAAAAGCAGAGAAACAAGTTTGGGGCAGAGTCAAGTCATTTCCTGCTGGAAATGATTCATTTGAGATTCTTCTCAGATATCCGTGGTAGGAAGAAACTTGGCCTCATGACCTTCCCTCCATAGTTTCTCATGAATATTTCATCTTAGATGGTAAAAGCGACTCTGTAGATGTAACTGAAATGACTAATCAATGACTTCAACGTAGGAAAATTATCGTGTCTTACCTGGATCGGCCACTGGAATCATAAGAATCCTTTAAGGGCAGAAGAGGAAAGCAGACAGGTTTGAGGCATAAGGGTTGATGCACCACTGCTGGCTTTGAAGATGGAGTAGACCACAAGCCAAGGAAGGTAAGCAGCCTCTCAAACCCGAGAACGAGCCCCAGCCAACAGCACGTGGGGGCAGCAGTCCGAGAACCACCTGGGGTTCTGCCAGCAACCTGAATGAGCCCGGAGGCCTCCAGATCAGAGCCCACATTCTGACTCCATTGCTCTCATTGAAACTTCAGCCAGGTGAGAGCCTAAGCAGAGAACACAGCTGGGTACTGCCATTCCCAGACTTCTGAACCACAAACACTGGGGCATAATAAACGGGTGTTTTAAGCCACTGGGTTTGTGATAATTGGTTATGGCACCTGTAGAAAACTAACACAATATTCAGGAGGAAATGCCTGCAAGGTAGGCATTTAGATAAGTCTGGAGTTCGGTAGAGGAGTCAGGGAATAGATATATATTTCAGTGTCAAACATATGGTATTGAAAAGCTGGGTGAGATACCCCTAAGGTAAAGTGTAGAAATAGTTTAGAAATAGGGCAGAAGTCACCAGTGAGACTGAGAGAGACAGCACAGAGGTGAGTTTCAAGAAAGGGAGTGCTCCACTGTGATACAAGCTGCCAAACAGCTGAGCAAGATGAGCACAGAAAAGGAGCCCCTGGTTTGGCAGTGGGAGATTGTGGGTGATTGTGATAAGCACGGGTTTGGGGGCATGACAGGGCAAAGGCTCAGTGAAGCAGGTGGAGAGAACAGGATATGAGGAGGGAACAGGTGTGCAGATATAACGCTTCCCAGAGGTTTTGCTTCAGGAGAGCAGAGCTTTTGTTAGCAGTGGGTGTGGTTAAGAACAGAAGGAAAGATTCGATGGAAAACACAAGGTGTGCATCTATGCTCGTGGAAATGGGGCTGCAGAAGGGAGAAACTGACCGTACATGGCAGTGAGCATATGAACAGGGGTTCAGTGCCTGGGTCGGGGAGACCCCCAGGAGAAGGAAATGGCAACCTACTCCAGTATTCTTGCCTGGGAAATCTCATGGACAGAGGAGCCTGGCGGGCTACAGTCCATGGGGTCACAGAGCTGGGCACGACTGAGCAACAACACACACACATACACACACACATATATATATGTATATATACGTGTGTATATATATGTATATACACGTGTGTATATATATGTATATACAGCTGTTCTATTATTAACTGTGCAGGTATGTTATATTTTGTTCCTTAAAATAGGATTTCAATTCAATAAGCTTCAGAAAAAATTATTCTGGTTTACCTACATATAAATATAAAAGAAAATTAGAGCTTGACAAGGAATTAACAATTATAAACTTCTTTCTAACATCCAAAGAGAATACCTAGGTACTTGTTCTTTTATTACTGATGTCCTACAACTGCTTATGTAGCCAGTTATAAGGGAAACCAAAGGACATTTCTTAGAAAAGAAACCCCAGAACATGGTAATAATATGTGAAAACTCAAAAAAGTTTTTAAAATAAACCTGAAAGGGAGTCAGGTGGGTTACCCACATAGTATTCATCTGTCTATATGAACCAATTAGGTTCATAAATTAGGTTGTTAAAAACATATATGTATATATATAGCCAGATAGCCTTAACGAAAGGATGTAGAAGTCAGTTCTCAGAGTATAGGCATGCCTAATTGGGAAAGTAGTTGCCAGCTTAATAAGCAGAAGGTCTGTGTGTCTGGAGAGCTGTGATGGGGGAAGGGGATGGCGTGAATGGCAGAATGGCAAGGTAGGCGGAGCCAGACCACACAGGACCTCTAGGTCTGTCCCACAGTCCCCCCCACACCCACCAGGCTGCCAGCCAGCTTCCAACCCCTCTGCAGCGTGGAAAAAGGGACGGTCTTACTTGATCTCAACTCCAAAGTGACCCCCATGCTCCCCACTTCCTGCTATTCACGCTTTAGTGTGATAGATATCCTGTGTTGTGTAGTGAGCTATTTCTCTCTAAAAAGATATACTGAAGCCCTAAACCCCAATATCCACTAATGTAATCTTATTTGAAATTACGGTCTTTTCGGACATAACCAAGTTATATGTACTCAGTTGCATTTGATTCTTTGTGACCCCATGGACTATAGCCCACCAGGCTCCTCTGTCCATGGGATTTTCCAAGCAAAAATACTGGGATGGGTTGCTATTTCCTTCTCCAAAGAATCTTCCTGACCCAGGATTCAAACCCAGGTCTCCTGCGTTTCCTGCATTGGTAGGCGGATTCTTTACCATTATGCCACCTGGGAAGCCTGAATCACATTAAGATAATGCCATACTGAATTAGGGTAGACCCTAATCCAATTAGGGCTTCACAGGTGGCACTAGTGGTAAAGAATCCCCTAGAGAAGGAAATGGCAACCCACCTCAGGATTCTTGCCTGGAAAATCCCATGGACAGAGGAGGCTGGCGGGCTACACCTCATGTCACAAAGAGTTGGACACAACTGAAGTGACTGAGTGTGCATGCACGCTAATCCACTATGACTGGTGTCCTTACAGGAAGAGGGGAAACCTGACACAGACCTAGACACACGGAGGAAGAAGGCTGTGTGACAATGGAAGCAAGACAGCTGCAAGCCAAGAAACGCCGAGGACTGCTGGCAAAACGTCACAAGCTGGGGAGACGCATTCTCCTCTGTGGACTCCACAGTGAACTTGGCTCTGCTGACCGCTTGACACTGAACTTCTGCCTCTGAACTGTGAGGTAAGTTTCTGTGGTTTCACATCACCTGGCTCCTAGTATGTTGCGGCAGCAGCCTTAGGAAACTGTCACGGATTCTGCGTGTGTGTGGGTGGGACCACAATTTGCTTCTGAGCAATGGCATATGGCAAAGAGATGGCATGTCACCCCACGATTACATTATGTTATGTAAGACTGTCTTGCCAGAAGACTCATTCTAGAGACCCTTTCCCATGCCAGTGATGAAGACGCAAGCTGCCATGAGCCCTACAAGGAACAAGTCCACAAAGAACTGAATTCCCCCAACAAGCACATGAGCAGGGAAGCAGATCCTTCCCGAATCAGGCCTCTGGATGAGACCACAGTCTGAGTGACATCTCCACTACAGCTTGGTGAGACCTTCTGCAGAGAACCTGGCTAAACTGGGCCTTGAATTCTGACCCACAGAAATCGTGAGATAATGAATAATGTTGCTTTAAGCTCTCAATTTTTCAGTAATTTGTTAGATAGCACAGAAAATGAATATGCCTGCACAGAAGTATAGCAAACCACCTTTGCATTCTCTCTGGGCACGGAAAAGGCTGAAGGCTGACTCTTGTGGATGGTTTCATGTACTCTCCTGAGGTTCCCAGCGCTGGAGACACCTGCAGTTCCCTTGGCGTAAGCACAGGCTTCTTCTCACATCAGGCATTTTCCTGCTACTCCTTCCTTGGGAAGCCAGTGATCAATCACCTCCTGGTTCCCGCTGGCCAGGACCTAGGCCAACACCATGCCAGCCCCACCCTCCCCCACGGGGCCTCCCTCTGGTCACCTGTAGGCCTAATGATCCTTGGCCTAACCAACTCTAGGAGGGGGGGCCATTCCCAACACGGTAGCCCGCTCCTCAGCCCGTCCCTCTGCTTTAGCTTCGCTACACAGCAGCCTTAAGCCAACACCTCCATGGGGTCCCTCCTACAAGAGAACACCACATTAAGCCTGCCCCAAGTCCAGTTCTCTCCAGGCTGGAGGTAAAGGAGCAGGGGTGGAGGGCCAGTCACTGCGCAGCAAAAATTCAAAGAATCTCTTTGCTGACCTCTCTTCTCTACATTTTGTAAACGTTTTTGTCTTTAATCTAGTTTAAGGGTCCAAGACTCACAAAATCAGCCTGAGCTCGTCCTTTAAAAACTCTGAGCCCG
>SJYV01005182.1:88814-109071 GCA_006410875.1 Neotragus pygmaeus | reverse complement strand
GGGGGAGTACTTCAGTGCAAAAGACCACTGTTTCTATCTAGCGGTAATAACAGGGTCAATGTGAGTTCTCCTGGTTTTTGAGGCTTGTGATTCTATGAATAATAAGGGTTATTGTAAGAAGTCTGCAAAGAGCCTATGGTTTTGGAATAGCCTTTGCTCGATAATTCAAAAAAATGAATTCAATCCATCTCTATAAAGAGAAAATATATCCTCATACTCTTATAAGGATGGAAGATGCTGTATAAACATCAATACCTATTATAGTAAATTCCCAATTTGAGAGCTATGAGGATGAAAAAAAAAAAAAGGAAAAGACTACAAAGAAAGAAAGGATGGATGGCTGAATTCATAGATAATCCAAAATCTTCATTTTGGCCAATAGCTTATATGAATATCTCACACCTGATATCTCCCTCCAAGCTACTAACAATGAATTATTTAAAATAAAAGAAAAAAATGAAAATAAAGTTTAAATTAAAATTAAGTGGTGTAAGATAGCTATTTTTTATAACACTAGCTTGAAATAGTTACTCATAAGCAGAAAGTATTTAAAAGAGGATAGAAAGAACAAGGAGACCTAAGTTTAGATAAATTGACAATGAATCATTTCCTGAAAATTACCTTATCATACTTATTCAATTATTTAATAATTATTTAGAAATCATTCTATTTTATTCATATTGTATCACATATAAAAACCCAGAAAATGGAGCTAGTGGCATTTAAAGTTGTTTAAAAAAAGAAGAATATTTTTTATTGTATTTTAAACACAATAACCAACACAGTATATTAGAAACTGAAAGGAAGTTATGATTATATATATATTATTTCTTGAGACTCAACAGAACTTACATGTGGCTTATGGCATTTTAAAGCTGAAGTTTAACCAAAAAAGCAATTATGTACCTGAAGTATGATGGAATTAATCTAACTTGGATTAATATTTTCGGAATAATATTAAATTCATTTTTTTCTATTTCTTCTTTTTATGATGTGTATTTTGTGATGTTAAGGGAGATACCGTATTCATTTATTTATTGTAGTTTTAAATTTATTATTTGAATGGCAAGCAGGATCTTAGTTCCCCAACTAGAGATCAGGACTATGCCCCTTGCAACGCGACTCGGCGCGACCCCACAGACGGCAGCCCACCTGGCTCCCCCGTCCCTGGGATTCTCCAGGCAAGAACACTGGAGTGGGTTGCCATCTCCTTCTCCAATGCATGAAAGTGAAAAGTAAAAGTGAAGTCGCTCAGTCGTGTCTGACTCTTAGTGGTCCCATGGACTGCAGCCCACCAGGCTCCTCCGTCCATGGCATTTTCCAGGCAAGAGCACTGGAGTGGGGTGCCATTGCCTTCTCCTGCAGTGGCAGCAGGAAGCCCTAACTACCGGACCACTAGGGAATTCCCTTTTCTAAAAATTTTCTACTTTTATATGCTGCTGCTGCTGCTACTAAGTCGCATCAGTCGTGTCCGACTCTGTGCGACCCCACAGACGGCAGCCCATTGGGCTCTGCCATCCCTGGGATTCTCCAGGCAAGAACACTGGAGTGGGTTGCCATTTCCTTCTCCAATGCATGAAAGTGAAAAGTGAGAGGGAAGTCGCTCAGTCATATCTGACTCAGCGATCCCATGGACTGCAGCCTACCAGGCTTCTCCGTCCATGGGAGTTTCCAGGCAAGAGTACTGGAGTGGGATGCCATTGCCTTCTCCGTACTTTTATCTAGTCACATTTATAATATAGATTGCATAACTTAACACTCAGTGCTTTAGAATATATGCCACTCCCAAACATCCAAATGAGAACATTTTACCTAGTGCTTAAACAGAGAGATCACTATTATGTCAGTGCCAGGATCTGTTTTGATCCCACCTGTGCTGTCTGCATCACAGGAATCGTACCTTTCTGGAAGCCCTGGTTGGTCATTTGCATCCTGGCAGATCAAATCATCACTATGCACTGGGCACAGCACCAGGTTAATCTCATCTTCGGCCAGTCTGAACTGATGGCTCTGCAGCCTGCTGTAGCACTGCTCTTCAGTAGCATGCCCTTAGGTTTTAGTACATTCTCTTGGCATTTCTCCTCTGTTGAATGTCCCACCCAATTTTTTTGGAGCTCATGCTTTCTTCCTTCCTGGATTGATCCCTTGTTTTGTTGGAGCCAACATCCTCCCTTAGCTTCCTGAGAAGCAGATTTTGAAAACTACATTTTTGATTCTTTGCTTGTTTGAAATCTATTTTCCTATCCTCATTTGTGATTGAATTGTGCCAGGGTGTGCACTCTGAACTTAGAAATAATTCTTCTTCAGATTTTAAAAATCATTATACCATT
The DNA here is from genome assembly GCA_006410875.1 of Neotragus pygmaeus. Classification (NCBI taxonomy): domain Eukaryota; kingdom Metazoa; phylum Chordata; class Mammalia; order Artiodactyla; family Bovidae; genus Neotragus; species Neotragus pygmaeus. Next base: position 106,741 of record SJYV01005182.1, on the reverse strand, counting down.
GTCTCCTAATCGTCAATGTTTATACTGTGAAGTCCCACACCTTTCTGATTCCTGACACCACATGCCTGACACCCTTGACCCTTATTTCATTTAACTCTTCAGAAGCATGTAAGATCTTTTCATTTATTTACTTTTGAAATTTCATGATGGTGTCCCTTGAAAAATGGTTCACTTTTTCATCACTATTTTGCAGGACAAGAGCTATGTGTCTTAACACAGCCATTAAGTTCTGAGAAATTTTATTTTATTATTTCTTTTTAACATTTTCCTTACATTTTCTCTCTCTCTTTCTTTATCTCTTTCCAAGAACTTCTATTAACCACATTTGAACCTGGTTTCTTAAAATATGAACATTTAAATATTTCTTGTCCCTTGTTCTACTTTCTAGATGTTTTTCTTAACAATTTTGATGTTTAAAATGCATCAGCATTTTAACACTAATAATTATTTCTTATACCAGGTGCAGTTATTGAGTATTTACTGTGTACCAGGTGCAATTATTGAGTGCTCTCTGTGTACTACATCCCAAGGTTACAAAAGGTAGTGACACTTGGCCTGTGTCCACAGGGAGATCCCAGGTTCCCATGCAACACCTGTACTCAAGTTACTGAAACAGTTTTTCCTTTGTTCCTCTGTTTTTGTCTTCCCTTCTCTTTTCCTTTTTAGTCCCTCCTCCTTTTCCCCGGCTTTGTCTCTGCCTCTCATTTTTCCCTCTTGACCCTTCCTCCTCGTCTCTCTTTGGCCATGATGCACATGTATGTTTTCATCCACTGAATGCATTGAATTGAGTTGATCTTGTGTGTGCTAACTCCCTTCAGTCATGTTGACTCTTTGCAACCTTATGGACTGTATCCCTCCAGGCTCCTCTGCCCATGGGATTCTCCAGGCAAGAATACTGGAGTGGGTTGCCATGCCCTGCTCCAGGGGATCTTCCCAACCCAGGGATCAAACCCATGTCTCCCATTTTTCCTGCATTGCAAGTGGATTCTTTACCTGCTGAGCCACCAGGATATTCTTTAACTTAGAAGTGAGTGATCACGCAGAGCATTGAAAATCTCACTCCATACACAGCATTCATTTGCTTTCTGGAGTATGAAAGTCTTGATGAAAAAAAATTGTGGTCTGAATTTAGAGATGCATCCATTGTACCTTTCAGAATAGGACTGAAATTTCCATTGACCATGTTTTTAATGTGAAACGTGGAGGCTCAGAAAACCACCTAGGAAACTAGGATTCTTTGCAGGGATCTTGGGAGAGATCTCTGGTGAGAAAACAATTTAGATTCAGAGAGGTTATGGTGCCCAGACTGTTTACTTGGTGAGGGAATGAATGACATAAGGTGACAGGACCCGGCTAAAGTCTTTGTTGCTTGGAAAAGGTCTGTTAGTTTTACCTTTCCCAGATGGCAAAAAATGTTCTTGATAAGTCTGATTTTCTGTTTAGGCAGATCCATCCCTTTGCTGTCAATGAGAACACAACCAAAAAGGTCACGATTTTTCACTGTCAGCGAGAAACAATGAGTGAGTGTATTAGGGTTTTAGTTGGAAAAAGAGGAGCGAGAACAAAACTTTCCTCCTCACCTTTCGCTTCCTGGTCCCAGTGGGCCAGTCAGCTCCCACTCTTTCAGGGGTGACACCTTCTCAGTTTCAATGTCTCTGTGACCTTCAGGCATTATTTCCCTGCATCTCCTTTGCAAAGAGAGAGCAAAGGAAGAAGAATCAAGTGAGAAGTGGGAGGTGGACATACGCATGCACATACATGCTCTCTTTTTTGGACCCACCATCTACATCTCTTGATTTGACTTCGTTGACACACATCTGTCACTTGAATTTTCATACTCATGATCTGCTCTCCTAACAACAGACATTTAAAAGCAGTGATCTGGGAAGTACATTCATAGGCAGGCAACCACATATTCTTTGGATGAATTTCTGCTGCTTTTCTTCACATACTGCGAGGGCAGTCATGCAGATGGCAAGCAAGAGTGGCCCAAGGCATGTCAACGTCCTGCTACACAGAGTCTGGGTCCTCACTAGCATAGAAATCCTGTAAGCACCAGGCTGAACCTTTTAAGATCGCACAGAGCAGATCTAACAGATTTGGGAGAAAGCAATGAACGTGTGCATTACCTTTTCACCTTGTGAGAAGCAAGAAAATCAACTATGCTATGAATGAGGGAATAAAACATCTGACTGGTGATAATGACAAGATGAATCCAAGAAGGAAGGACTCTGGGGTTATAAACCCCCAATGGCATCTTTATGAAATGTAGTCTTCTTCTTTTTTTATTCTTTCATAAAAGTAGTCTCTTACTATTAAAATACAGTCATTATTTTCTTAAAAAACCCAACAAGTTGGCATCCATGTTCAAGTCCTTTTAAGGAAGTTATTGCAGAAAAAAAAATGAGAGAGCAGAGAGAGACCCTGAAAAGCAGACTCAGCAGGAAGTTGTTTAAGAGACCACGAGAGAGTCCATCAAGAGAGATGTAGGGAAAGTTTGCCAGGAGAATTCCTGTTGGCTCAGCAAATAAACTACCCCTGAATAAGCTGATTAATGTTTATTTGCATCCACCGAATGTTCGGGCCCTGGTGACCGCAGCAGGACTGCTGAGATGAGCATGTGGGGCCCACTTATTAAGGGCCACCATCGTCCCCACCTGTCGCTTTATTATCCCTGGTTCATTTGTTCCCTCTGAAAATCATGACGGGGAATTGACGCCTCAAAGTGTGTTCCTTGTCACGACTGACTTCCCCTTGTTTGTGGAGAAAGCAGGAGCATGTCCCCTGTTGCCCGGAACGAGGGCCCCTGTGTGGGTCCTGGCCCCCCAGGCCGGAGCTGCACCAGCTGCTGCCACCTCCCATCACCTGGGAGCCCAGCCAGGGCGCCCCGGCTCCTCTGTCTTTTCAAGAGAATGAGTGTATCACACATTGTGGCTCCATCTTGGACTTCAGAGTTCAGAGACCATGCAGCCACCATGTCTCGCCGTGGCCCACAGAACTCTGCCCACAGACAGCATTTACCAAACACACAGATGGCATCCCNTGGACTGCAGCCCACCAGGCTCCTCCATCCATGGGATTTTCCAGGCAAGAGCACTGGAGTGGGGTGCCATTGCCTTCTCCTGCAGTGGCAGCAGGAAGCCCTAACTACCGGACCACTAGGGAATTCCCTTTTCTAAAAATTTTCTACTTTTATATGCTGCTGCTGCTGCTACTAAGTCGCATCAGTCGTGTCCGACTCTGTGCGACCCCACAGACGGCAGCCCATTGGGCTCTGCCATCCCTGGGATTCTCCAGGCAAGAACACTGGAGTGGGTTGCCGTTTCCTTCTCCAATGCATGAAAGTGAAAAGTGAGAGGGAAGTCGCTCAGTCATATCTGACTCAGCGATCCCATGGACTGCAGCCTACCAGGCTTCTCCGTCCATGGGAGTTTCCAGGCAAGAGTACTGGAGTGGGATGCCATTGCCTTCTCCGTACTTTTATCTAGTCACATTTATAATATAGATTGCATAACTTAACACTCAGTGCTTTAGAATATATGCCACTCCCAAACATCCAAATGAGAACATTTTACCTAGTGCTTAAACAGAGAGATCACTATTATGTCAGTGCCAGGATCTGTTTTGATCCCACCTGTGCTGTCTGCATCACAGGAATCGTACCTTTCTGGAAGCCCTGGTTGGTCATTTGCATCGTGGCAGATCAAATCATCACTATGCACTGGGCACAGCACCAGGTTAATCTCATCTTCGGCCAGTCTGAACTGATGGCTCTGCAGCCTGCTGTAGCACTGCTCTTCAGTAGCATGCCCTTAGGTTTTAGTACATTCTCTTGGCATTTCTCCTCTGTTGAATGTCCCACCCAATTTTTTTGGAGCTCATGCTTTCTTCCTTCCTGGATTGATCCCTTGTTTTGTTGGAGCCAACATCCTCCCTTAGCTTCCTGAGAAGCAGATTTTGAAAACTACATTTTTGATTCTTTGCTTGTTTGAAATCTATTTTCCTATCCTCATTTGTGATTGAATTGTGCCAGGGTGTGCACTCTGAACTTAGAAATAATTCTTCAGATTTTAAAAATCATTATACCATTGTCTCCTAATCGTCAGTGTTTATACTGTGAAGTCCCACACCTTTCTGATTCCTGACACCACATGCCTGACACCCTTGACCCTTATTTCGTTTAACTCTTCAGAAGCATGTAAGATCTTTTCATTTATTTACTTTTGAAATTTCATGATGATGTCCCTTGAAAAACGGTTCACTTTTTCATCACTATTTTGCAGGACAAGAGCTGTGTTTCTTAACACAGCCATGAAGTTCTGAGAAATTTTATTTTATTATTTCTTTTTAACATTTTCCTTACATTTTCTCTCTCTCTTTCTTTATCTCTTTCCAAGAACTTCTATTAACCACATTTGAACCTGGTTTCTTAAAATATGAACATTTAAATATTTCTTGTCCCTTGTTCTACTTTCTAGATGTTTTTCTTAACAATTTTGATGTTTAAAATGCATCAACATTTTAACATTAATAATTATTTCTTATACTCTGATCATTACTTTTTAAAAAAAGAATCCTGTTCTTACTTTATAGTTGTAAAATTTTCTCTTATCCAAAAGTGATAACATAGTATAATCATCTGATCCCTATAGATAATATTCACATGACTAAGTTATCTTGATTAGCCTTGAAGTTATATTTTTGAAAATATCTTTTGTCTATCCCTCTGCCTTTCTCGTGAGTTTATTTCTTATGAGTTTCATTTTCATCTGTGTGTGTTGGTCTGCTCACTCATGTTGGATACTTTTTTTAAGCTTATCTGGAGATGCTTGATTGTCCGGTAATTTCCGAGAATGAAACTCTAAGAAATGGAGAATGAGCTCTGTTGGCTTATGGACTCCTGTTGGGCTTTACATTATGGTTTCTGGGGTAAGAACCTGACCCGGAGACCCCAAATATCAAAGTCCAGAGATCTTTTCTCTTGGGTCAGGTGGTACATGCAAAGAAACCCTTGAGTTCTAAGCTGGTGTGCAACCTCCAGGACTCATCACTGGGCATCCAAGCACTTAAAATCCTAGGAAGACACTGTAGATCTCTCTGTTGAGCAAGAAGACATTCACTTACTCAGTCTCTAAGGATGGGCCTTACACTGCCCTCTTCCTTGCCTTAAATTTGGAGACTTTGGTTCAGTTTCTCCAAAGCAGAGCTTTCTCTTTTGTAATTAGGGAAGGAGGCTATTTAAGTCGTGAAAGAGGGAACGGGGGCTCTGTCTACTCCTGGGCACACTTCTGATTCTTTTGTTTCTGTTTCATCCTCAGTAACTACCATTATAAACTGATCTAATACAATTTGGTTATGCACAATTCTTGGAAAATCCCATGCACGGAGGAGCCTGGTAGGCTGCAGTCCATGGGGTCACTGAGGGTCAGACACGACTAAGCAACTTCATTTTCACTTTTCACTTTCATGGATTGGAGAAGGAAATGGCAACTCACTCCAGTGTTCTTGCCTGGAGAATCCCAGGGACGGGGGAGCCTGGTGGGCTGCCATCTATGGGGTTGCACAGAGTTGGACACGGCTGAAGTGACTTAGCATAGTGTAAGTCTTTTATGGTGGATAATAAATGCCCATTAAAAATTTATTTGAGGCGAATGACTCTAGCTACTTCATTCATTACCAGGTGGTACTCTAACCTTGCTGCCAGGTTATAAAAAAGTTTTTCTCAAATCAAATGTCCCCCCCATCTACAGACACAAAAGAAATATTTTGTATGATCTTTCCTGTTAAACCAAGAATCCCTAGGTCTTTGTTCTTTTAGTTGTTTTTCATTACCACTTTCTGAAGTGGTTGATTTGGCAAATGTCAAAGTTTCAGGGTAGAATTCTGTAAACCATATAGTTGGGATTCTGCAAAAACTTCAGGGTTCATGAAGCTGTGAACCTCAACATAGGAATTCCGCTTAGTAATTCAGCACAAGGCATTTTTCAAGTAAAGAAAACAGACCTAGCTGGCTTCTTATACCTGGGTACACAAGCATGGGAGAGTCTCAAAAATATTTTTATGCAATGACCCTATTTTGAATAATTTAATAATTTTCATTTTACTGATGAGAATTCATATCCAATATTCATCCAATGAGGCAACATATTTTGCCAACATTTAGTAATATTAACCAGCCAGCTTTGGATGCTAATAAGATATCGATAACAGAAAAATAGATTAGCCATGACAGGAGTAGGGCCTTCCCTAAAATGTTGTCTGACCACAACTCAATTGTACATTATTAATTAGCACTTTAACTGACCAACCCTAGCTTGGACATTCTTGATTAATAACAGCTACAGCCTAAGCTAAGTAGCACATATACTGTATCACACTGCCTGTCATCTACTTTTTTATAAAGTACATTAAGATTGCAACATTGTATTCTAAGGAAATTGTGCTTCTAAGAACCAATTCAGAACTCTTTAGGACTTAGTGGTTTCCTTACATAAGCGTACCTTGGAGATTTTGCAAGTTTAGTTGCAGACCACTGCAATAAAGTGAATGACATGAAGTTTTTTGTTCCCCAGTAAATATAAAAATTATGTTTATACTATACTGTAGTCTACTAAGTGTGCATAGCACTATGTCTAAAAAGCCAATGTATACAGCTTAATTTAAAAATACTTAATTGCTAAAAAATGTTGAGCACTCTGAGCCATCAGTGAGTCATAATCTTTTTTCTGGTGGATGCTCCAATGTTCATGGCTACTGGCTGACCAGCGGGGTGGTTACTGAAGACTAGGGTGGATGTAGCAATTTATTAATATAACATAGCAATGAAGTTTGCCGCATTGGTTGACTCTTTTCACAGGAAAGTTTCTCTGTAGCAGGTAGTATTGTTTGATAGCATTTTATCCACAGTAAAACTTCTTTCAAAATTGGAGTCAGTCCTCTCAAACACTGTTGCTTCTTTATCAACGAAGTTCATATAATATTCTAAATCCATCACTGTCATTTCAACAATCTTCACAGCATCTTTCCGAGGAATAGATTCCATCCCAAGAAACCACTTTTTTTTTCTTCCTCTCATCCATGAGAAGTAACTCCTCATCCATTCAAGTTTTTATCATGATATTGCAGCATTTCAATCACACCCTAAGGTTTCACTTATAATTATCTTGCTGTTCTACCACATCTGCAATTATTTCCTCTACTGAAGTCTTGAGCCCCTGAAAGTCATCTATGGCTGGAATTAGCTTTGTACAAACACTTTAAATGGTTCTAATTTCCATAAAAAAAATATCAGAGTAGTTTTAGACTATAACTCCTAGAATGAGGTAACATTTAGGAGACCAGACTGATGCAAATAAATAAAATAAATGAATAAGTGAGAGAAAAAAAAAAAAAAAAATTCCTGTTAATTTTGACATTTTGACCTCATCCCGTGAACAATGAATGTTCTTAATGACACCTAGAATGGTGAAGCCTTTCCAGAAGGTTTTCAGTTTACATTTCCCAGATCAATCAGCAGAATCACTATAAGGCAGCTATAGCCTTACAAAAATGTATTTCTTAAAGAATAAGACTTGAAAGTTGAAATTACTCCTTGATCCATGGGCTACAGAATGGATGCTGTGCTTTCAGGTGTGAAAATACATTAATTTCCATCAGAGCTCTTGGATGACCAGGTGCATTGTCAATGAGCAAAGATATTTTGAAAGGAATCTTTTTTTTTTTTTTTTTTAGCAGTAGGTCTCAACAGTGGGCTTAAAATATTCAGGCAATTTTATTATAAACAGACGCACTATCTTCCAGGCTTTGTTGCTCCATTGATAGTGCAGAGTAGATTTAGCATAATTCTTAAGAATCCTAGAATTTGGGGAATGGTAAACGAGCATTGGCTTCAACTTCAAGGTATCAGCTCCATTAGCCTTTAACAAGAGAGTCAGTCTGTCCTTTGAAGCTTTGAAGCCAGGCACTGACTTTTCGTCTGTAGCTGTGAAAGTCCTAGATGGCATTTGCTTCCAATATAATGCTGTTTTGTCTGCATTGAAAACCTGTTGTTTAGGTGGCCACCATCACTCATTACCTTAGCTAAATCTTCTGAATAACTTGCTGCTTCTGCATCAGCATTTGCTACTTCACATTGCACTTTTATGTTATGAAGATGGCTTCTTTTCCCAAATCTCATGAACCAATCTCTGCTAGTTTCAAACATTTCTTCTGTAATGGTCACACCTCTAAGACTTCATAGAACTGAAGAAAACCAGGGCTTTATTAGGTTGGGATTAGGTTTTGGCTTAAGGAAGTTGTATGGTTGGTTTGATCTTCTGTCTAGAAGATCCATATTGGCAATAAGACTGTTTCATTTTCTTATCATTTGGGCCTTCACTGGAGTAGCACTTTTCATTTCCTCCAAGAGATTTTCCACTGTGTTGAGAACTTGGCTAAGTGTTGGTGCAAGAGGCCTGGCTTTCAGCCTGTCTCAGCTTTGGACATGGTCTCCTCACTAAGCTTAATCTTTTCTAGCTTTTGATTTAAAGTGAGAGACGTGTGACTGTTCCTTTCACTGGAACACTTAGAGGCCATTGTAGGATTATTAAGTGGTCTAATTTCAAGGTTGTTGTGTCTCAGGGAGTAGGGAGGCTCAGGAAGAGGAAGAGAGATGGCAAAATGGCCAGTTGGTGAAGCAGCTAGAACATATTGATTAGGTTTCCTATCTTATATGGATGTAGTTCAAGATATGTCAAAACAATTGTAAGAGTGACATCAAATAAAAATTTGAAATATTGTGATAATTATTAAAATGTGACCCAGAGAAAGGAAATGAGCAAGTGCTGTTGGAAAAATGGTGTCAATAGATTTTATCAAGGTGGGGTTGCCACAAACATTCAACTGAAAGAACACCCATAATATCTGCCAAGTGCGCTAAAGGGAAGCCTAACAAAATGAGGTCTGCCTGTTATGGTCTTAAGTTTTCTAAGTTTCCTCCATCCCACTAAAGCATCCCTTTCTCATTGACAAAAGATTGCTGACAAATGTTATCACCTTCTACTGTTAAATATTATCTCATTTTCCTTGTCCTTCTGGATTTGTACTCTTTTAAAAATACATTTACTTTTATATTAGTTGGATTATAGAAAGAATAAAGATAAATCATTTAAGCCTCATCTCTTAACCAACACTCTATTAAATGTATTTTCCCTAATATGAAAATATTTTCTTATCAGATCATTTATGCAGAAGTGGGTAAAATATATATATTTCCAGCCAATATTTTCTAAGACAACAAAAGAGACCAGAAGTATAGAACGGACTTTTGGCCTTTGAGGGAGAGGGAGAGGGTGGGATGATTTGGGAGAATGGCATTGAAGCATGTATACTATCATGTAAGAAATGAGGTGCCAGTCTATGTTCGATGAAGGATGCAGGATGCTTGGGGCTGGTGCATGGGGATGATCCAGAGAGACGTTGTGGGGTAGGAGGTAGGAGGGGGATTCAGGATTGGGAGCTCGTATACACCTGTGGTGGATTCGTGTTGATGTATGGCAAAACCAATACAGTATTGTAAAGTAGAATTAAGTAAATATAAAAAATAAAATAAAATAAAATTTAATTAAAAAAAAACTGGGCAAAAGATATTGAACTGATATTTCTTAACATCATCTTTAGTCTTATGCTGGAAGTGGGAATTCTCCACAAGCAAAAGCAATCGGTTAGAATAAACAATAGGAACAATTCACAAGTTTGACTGGCATAGTTTCAGATCTTTTCTATTCAGGATTGGGAGCTCGTGTGCACCTGTGGTGGATTCATGTCAATGTATGGCAAAGCCAATAGAGTATTGTAAAGTAAAATAAAGTAAATAAAAAAATATTGTTCAGCTGATCTCCAAATATTTAATAAAAATAAAATATAAGTAATACAATCTCCCAATTACCCCTTTAACTGTGCTCTAAGTAATGAATACAGTTACTGCAAAATACATAGCTATTGTTTTGATATTGCTAAGGAGATTGTTGAAGATGTCATCATGTCTGGGAAAGTGATTACAGAGGTTTCTGGGGGCTGCATAACTAGCTGTGAGGGTTGATTATGGAGGAAAGTCCTAGAAAAAGTGTCTGTGATAGTATTGAGACTTGCCTTAACTACCAAAAAGTAACATTTTTTGTTACAGTTTTCTATAAACACACAATAAACTCTAGGTTGAGTTTTAAAATCTAATCTATATGGCAATATCATAATAGTTGGGATTGTTTCTGCTGTCTTTTGCCTCAGTTGGGTCACGCAAGCTTAAAAAAAGATTCAAATCTATTTCTACCTATTATAATTAAAACCCTAAAATGCAAACCATACTGTAAATTAGATTTTCAATGAACTACACTTTATAATAACAGGATATTTGTGAAAAATTGTGAATATTAGAAAATGAAGCCATACTTTTCACAATTGGTATTTACTCTGTCTGAGCTACTCAATTACCACGTGAACATAGGTGGCAACAGTGATGGTAAAGAGTCTGCCTGCAATGTGAGAGACCCAAGTTCTATCCCTGGGTCAGGAAGATTCCCTGGAGGAGGAAATGGCAACCCACCTCCGTATCTTGCCTGGAAAATCTCATGGATGGAGAAGCTTGGCAGACTACAGTCTGCAAGGGTCGCAAAGTGTTAGACACGACTGAGTGACTTCACTTAAACTTACAGAAAGGCAATTTTAAGGTTAAAGCAGATGGATTAATTCTATTTATCAGTGAAAACTTAGAAATGCAATAACAATCAGAAAGGTAGTTGGTTCTCAGACTCGTAATAACATCGATTTTCTATGACCATTTAGAAAGCAGCTTTAAAAATTCAGTTTTGTATTAATAAAAATTTTATCTGAACTTCTAACTTACTGCATAATTTGGGAACTTGGTCTGGAAACATGAAATGTCCTACAGAGTATGGCTATTTATACAATAGACTAGATTCCTATTTACATTGTCTGCTTTCTTCTTCTGGCAACCACTTGGGGCTGGTATATGAATAAAGAGAACATGAGGTATGATAAATTTAATAGGAAACATACATATACTTGTTTGATTTTTAAAAATGTTGTAGGATTGGGCTATAAAAAAATTTAGGAACATAAGGTCTTGTTATACTGGAAATTTTGAGAGTTAATAAAACAAATACTAAGAATGTCATCACTGATGTATGCAAATAAATTCTATATGTTATGAGAATAATGTCAGAAGGTCATAAACTTCAAGAAAAATGAATTAATTTGATTTAATTAATTTATTGTTTTGCTTAACCATTAAATAAATGTTGCATGAATTCCTACCATGTGTCAGTCTTGTGCTAGGCCTTGCAGAAAGAATAAAGATGAATAAAACATGTCTCTTGCCTGGGGGCACTCACAGTCATGGTCTAGTGAATGATAATAAAAAACTAAGTACACGAAGAGAAGGATTTGTGTGATCAATGTGTTGAGAATTAAAGTCTGGTAGGCCGTCTATCCCCAATGGTTGATTTATTGATTTTTACCTTATCTTATTCCAGAAAGAATGTTTTAAGAATGAGATAAACACAGTGAAACAAATATGAAAGCTGGGGTGTTAAGGAAAAAAGAAAACATAACCCTTACAAAGGTAGAAATAAATATACATCTCTTTTTCCAAAGGATAAGCTAAAACCCAACCAAGGTTGAAGTAAGTATAAACGAAGAAAATACTGAGAAAGGAGAAGAGTGGAATGTTAACTTCTTTCAGATTGGAAGAATAGAACAAAATGCAAGTATTTCAAGTACTGTTAAAGTTGCTTGCTAATACTTTGAAAAATTGAATATCATCTCTCAGTATGAGATAAATGTGCTTTAAACACTTCAAGAAGCAATATGTGGCAGTTAATATTTGTTGCTTTTTATTTCTTTATATTATATATTTACCATTGTTGTTCTTATTATCGAATCTCTATGGCATTAAAAATGAAAAAAAGAGGTGAAAAGCTTATATCACATTTTCTTACAAGTTCAATAGAAATTTGATGAAAAAANGTGGCAGTTAATATTTGTTGCTTTTTATTTCTTTATATTATATATTTACCATTGTTGTTCTTATTATCAAATCTCTATGGCATTAAAAATGAAAAAAAGAGGTGAAAAGCTTATATCACATTTTCTTACAAGTTCAATAGAAATTTGATGAAAAAATTTATACTTTGGTGTCATCTTGATTCTTGAACTTACTCCCAGATCAGCTACAAATTTGTCCTATGGCCTGAGGCATTGAAACACCACAGGGTCCTGCAATAATTTCTTGACAGATCAGACAACCCAGTTATTCCATGTCCCCAGGTGTCCCAATGACCTAGATTATTGTCAACAACAAAGGTTGGTTTAGCTTTAAGTTTAAAATATCTGCTGGGTTTGCAAACTTAGATTTATTTTACCATTTAGCTGAAAATGCATTTTAGGGTGCTGGAGTTTGCTCTCATTCATTCATCCACTCAGTTCTTAGTGCAAAAGAGAGTGCCACCTACTGGATGTGGGATAGGAAGAGAATATTAAAAAATGGATTCTAATGAAAGGCAGATTCAAAGTAAATGTGAGAAGAAAAATGTCAAAGAATGTCTCATTTCCCTAAAAATAATTACATAAATTTGCTTAAATGCTTTTATTGTCAATAAATACTGAATGGACATGATCCTAGAATTTCCATCTAAATATTTAGAAATAAACGTTTCTCTTGTTTTCTTATACCTTATTTTTAAAGAATTTTTTAAAAATTTAGAGCAGTTTTAAGATTCACTGCAAAATTATGAGAAAGGTACAAAAACTTNTGTGTTTGTTAGCCATCTGTATGTCTTCTCTGGAGAAATGTCTGTTTAGTTATTTGACCCATTTTTTGGTTGGGTCATTTATTTTTTTTGGAATTCAGTTGCATGAACTGCTCGTATATTTTTGAGATTAATTTTTTTTCAGTTGCTTCATTTTCTATTATTGTCTCCCATTCTGCAGGCTGTCTTTTCACCTTGCCTATAGTTTCCTAGTTGTACAAAAGCTTGTAAGTTTAATTAGGTCCCATTTGTTTATTTTTGCTTTTATTTCCATTTCTCTGAGAGGTGGGTCATAGGGGATCCTGCTGTGATTTATGTCAGAGTGTTTTGCCTATGTTTTCCTCTAGGAGTTTTATAGTTTCTTGGCCTTACATTTATTTATTTTTTTAATTTAAATTTACTTATTTTAATTGGAGGCTAATTACTTTACAATATTGTATTGGTTCTGCCACACATCAACTTGAATCTGCCATGGGCGTGCATGTGTTCCTCATCCTGAACCCCTCTCCCACCTGCCCCCCTGTACCATCCCTCTGGGTCATCCCAGGGCACCAGCCCCAAGCATCCTGTATCTAACCTAGACTGACTATTCGTTTCATATATGATATTATACGTGTTTCAATGCCATTCTCCAAAATCATCCCACCCTCTCCCTCTCCCACAGAGTCCAAAAGACTGTTCTATACATCTGTATCTGTTTTGCTGTCTCGCATACAGGGTTATCATTACCATCTTTCTAAATTTCATTTTTATGCGTTAGTATACTGTATTGGTGTTTTTCTTTCTGACTTACTTTGCTCTGTATAATAGGCTCCAGTTTCATCCTCCCCATTAGAACTGATTCAAATGTATTCTTTTTAATGGCTGAGTAATACTCCATTGTGTATATGTACCACAGCTTTCTTATCCATTCATCTGCTGATGGACATCTAGGTTGCTTCCATGTCCTGGCTATTATAAACAGTGCTGCAATGAACATTGGGGTACACGTGTCTCTTTCAATTCTGGTTTCCTTGGTGTGTATGCCCAATAGTGGGATTGCTGGGTCATAAGGCAGTTCTATTTCCAGCTTTTTAAGGAATTTGTTTATTTTTGCTTTTATTTTCAATATTCTGGGAGGTGGGTCATAGAGGATGCTGCTGTGATTTATGCCTGTTTTATCTAGGAGTTTTGTAGTTTCTGGTCTTACATTTAGATCTTTAACCCATGTTGAGTTTATTTTTGTGTGTGGTGTTAGAAAGTGTTCTAGTTTCATTCTTTTACAAGTGGTTGACCAGTTTTCCCAGCACCACTTGTTAAAGAGATTGTCTTTTCTCCATTGTATACTCTTCCTCCTTTGTCAAAGATAAGGTGTCCATAAATGCATGAATTTATCTCTGGGCTTTCTCTTTTATTCCATTGATCTATATTTCTGTCTTTGTGTCAGTACCATACTGTCTTGATGACTGTGGCTTTGCAGTAGAGCCTGAAGTCAGGCAGGTTGATTTCTCCAGGTCCATTCTTCTTTCTCAAGATTGCTTTGGCTATTCGAGGTCACTGTTTGCAGATAACATGATCCTCTACTTAGAAAACCCTAAAGACTCCACCAGAAAATTACTAATCAATGAATATAGTAAAGTTGCAAGATATAAAATCAACATGCAGAAATCCCTTGCATTCTTATACACTAACAATGAGAAAATAGAAAGAGAAATTAAGGAAACAATTCCATCCACCATTGCAACAAAAGGAATAAAATCTTAGGAATATATCTACCAAAAGAAACTAAAGACCTATATATAGACAACTATAAAACACTGGTGAAAGAAATCAAAGAGGACACTAATAGATGGCAAAATATACCATGTTCATGGATTAGAAGAATCAATATAGTGAAAATGAGTATACTACCCAAAGCAATCTATAGATTCAATGCAATCCCTGTCAAGATACCAACGGTATTTTTCACAGAGCTAGAACAAATAATTTCACAGTTTGTATGGAAATACAAAAAACCTCGAATAGCTAAAGCAATTTTGAGAAAGAAGAATGGAACTGGTCTTACATTTAGATCTTTTATTTTGTGTATGGTGTTAGAAAGTGTTCGAATTTCAGTTTTACAAGTGGTTGACCAGTTTTCCGAGCACCACTTGTTAAAGAGATTGTCTTTTCTCCATGTATATTGTCACCTCCTTTGGTGTCCATAGGTGTGTAGATTTATCTCTGGGCTATTCCATTGACCTATATTTCTGTCTTTGTGCCAGTACCATAGTCTCTTAATGACTGTAGCTTTATAGTATAGTCTGAAGTCGAGTAGGTTGATTCCTCCAGTTCCATTCTTCTTTCTCAAGATTGCTTTGGCCATTCAAGATTTTCTGTATTTCCATACAAATTTTGAAATTATTTGTTCTAGTTCTGTGAAAAATACCATTGGTAGCCTGATATGGATTGCACTGAATCTATAGATTGCTTTGGGTAGTATACTCATTTTCACTATATTGATTCTTCTGATCAATTAACATGGTATATTTCTCAATCTATTTGTGTCATCTTTGATTTCTTTCATCAGTGTTTTATAGTTTTCTATACATAGGTCTTTCGTTTCTTTAGGTAGATTTATTCTTATGTATTTTATTATTTTCATTGCAATTGTGAATAGAATTGTTTCCTTAATTTCTCTTTTTGTTTTCTCATTGTTAGTGTATAAGAATGCAAGGGATTTCTGCATGTTGATTTTATATCCTACAACTTTACTATATTCATTGATTAGCTCTAGTAATTTTTTGGTGGTGTCTTTAGGGTTTTCTATGTAGAGGATCATGTCATCTGCAAGCAGTGAGAGTTTTACTTCTTTTCCAGTCAAGATTCTTTTTATTCCTTTTTATTTTCTTGATTGCTGTGGCTAAAACTTCCAAAACTATGTTGAATAATAGTGGTGAGAGTGGACACCCTTGTCTTGTTCCTGACTTTAGAGGAAATGCTTTCAATTTTTTTCACATTGTGTCATTGAGGATAATGTTTGCTGTTGGTTTATCATATATGACTTTTATTATTTTGAGGTATGTTCCTTCTATGCCTGCTTTCTGGAGGGTTTTTATCATAAATGGATGTTGAATTTTGTCAAAGGCTTTCTCTGCATCTATTGAGATCATCATATGGTTTTTATCTTTCAATTTGTTAATGTGGTGTATCACATTGAATGATTTGTGAATATTGAAGAATCCTTGCATCCCTGGGATTAAGCCCACTTGGTCATGATGTATGATGTACATTCTTTAAGACTATATTATTTACTCCATAGAATCCTAGTTAGCTTAAAAAATAATATTAGTCCATTTTGCTTTCAGATGCTCTAATATTTGTGCCTATTGGGTCTCTATACCTAAATATCTTGGATTACCAACTTCTCATGAAATATAAATTAATAGGTATATAAATATTGTAGACTTTCCCTAAAAGTCACATTTACCTTAATCTATCATGGAATTTATCTTACAAATTCTCTCTTTTCCTGTTTGTGTTTAAAAAAAAGGAGTTGTAGTCTCTTGTATTCTAGAGTTTTGTAATCTATTTAGAATTTATTCACTTAACAAGTATTGTGTGCATTTTTTCAGGTGATAAGGAACAGTAATCAATACATAGAGTGATCTGTTCTAATGGAATTCACAGTTTAGTGACAAATTGTTAAGATTTATTCAATAATTATCACAATATATTGTATAGTCATATGCTGCTGCTGCTGCTAAGTCGCTTCAGTCATGTCTGACTCTGTGTGACCCCATAGATGGCAGCCCACCAGGCTCCCCTGTCCCTGGGATTCTCCAGGCAAGAACACTGGAGTGGGTTGCCATTTCCTTTTCCAATGCATGAGAGTGAAAAGTGAAAGTCTCTTAGTCGTGTCTGACTCTTAGCTACCCCATGGACTTCAGCCCACCAGGCTCCTCTGTCCATGGGATTTTCCAGGCAAGAGTACTGCAGTGGGTTGCCATTGATATGCTATATAGTCATAATCTAGAGTTCACCTTTAGGGAGATCAAGCATGAGAGGCATATTTTTCAGATTGGCTCATACAGTATCTACTCATAACTCCTTTTAGACTTTCTTTAACTAGACAGTCTGAAAAGTTAAAATCTACATTTTAAAGATTTTTAGACCTGATATTCCCCTAGAGAAGCTAAACTCCATATCGAGAAGCTCCCAAGGGATAGTAGAAAGGCAATCTGAAGTAACACCTGGTGAAATCATAGCTGTGCCAGTCATGATGCAAAGTCTACAGCATAATCTCCAGCAACATTGGAACTAAGCAGTGGACATTGACTGCAGTGGGCTTTCCACTGGAACATTCCTGTGGCATGATGTATATTTCTCCAAAATGTATGCCTCTTGCTTGGCTTTGTAGCAACAAAACTTGGTTTCCTGGCCCTTGCAGAAATTCTTTATCTTAATACTTCTGAAATAATTCCTTTTCTCCTTAATGCAGCTGAAGGAGACTGTTTACTATAACAAGGACCATGACAATAGAGTATGCTTTCTAAGTCTCCATTAAAAATCTCTCTTCAGGAGTTAGGNTGCAGAAATTCTTTATCTTAATACTTCTGAAATAATTCCTTTTCTCCTTAATGCAGCTGAAGGAGACTGTTTACTATAACAAGGACCATGACAATAGAGTATGCTTTCTAAGTCTCCATTAAAAATCTCTCTTCAGGAGTTAAGTTTTGAATAATCCTGAATCTGAGATCATATGTGAATTCATGAACTTGTGGTGCCCATGACCCATAGTTGTATAACTCAAAACCTTTACTAATTTTGTGTTGAGAGCTTGGAATTTGATTTCTGATAGGGATTTTTGATATTGTTTTTACTTTTTATAACTTAGACTCAAGACACCATACCAACTGTAAACTCTCTTGAAGCCTATTCCACAAACTAGAAAGGTTTTTCAGACTGAGATTTATGAAGTTCTGCCAAATATTGGATTTAAAATCCTAGTTTCCCACTCTTAAGATATCAAGATCTGAACTCTTAAGTTTTGCTCATTTATCTGTTTTTTTTTTTTCCCCCTTCATTTCTATTAATAGCACCTATGGCACTGTGGTATTGGAGAAGACTCTTGAAAGTCACTTGGACTGCAAGGAGATCCAACCA